>VDFB02086081.1:322640119-323240119 GCA_007258455.2 Sequoia sempervirens
CATAGTATGGTACTGTGAGCCTGTCAATGAAAGGTGAAGTAAATGCATTGTCATGGCAGATGTATACCTACCGTAGAGCATTGGCGGGAGATTTGAAACCCACCAGGTAAGTAGCATCTATCTAGTGGGGGATTATTGGAGATGGTACTAGGTACATAGGAGGGCATAGAGACAAATATGTTTGACCATTTTACAAAAAGCATTGAGGTACCTATGTTGTAGACTTCAAATCATAAGTACCATCTACA
This sequence comes from Sequoia sempervirens, assembly GCA_007258455.2. Classification (NCBI taxonomy): domain Eukaryota; kingdom Viridiplantae; phylum Streptophyta; class Pinopsida; order Cupressales; family Cupressaceae; genus Sequoia; species Sequoia sempervirens. Next base: position 322,640,368 of record VDFB02086081.1, read on the forward strand.
CATGAATGTCAAGTCGCCTTTGAACACCTGACCATACAACCTCAATTATTGTATCATCCAAGTGAAGGATGCAATAAAGTTAGAGGCTTTTAGGTTCTAGTAGCATGTAAGATTTGCTTATGCTAAATCTATGTCTAAGACTGAATTGCCTTAAAATTAAGGCAAATTTAACCTACTTGATCAAAGCAAATAAGAAGATTTGAATGGACAACAATGTCTATTCCATTCAGTGGGAGTTTGCATTCATAGAAAATACAAAGGGGGGAGAATGACAACTCATCTCCAAGAAGTTTGACTCCAAGGAATGAGGCAACACTCATTATCCAAACAAGGGAAGTGTAAATCCAAAGGAAGAGAGTGACACCTCATGCTATTGAAAGGACAAACTCAACCTAACTAACCTTAAACTAAGGTGTAATAAATGCATACCTACAACTACTTTAGTGTGATTATGATCTATAGTAGATCTAGGGTAAAAGGGTTAGTCATATATGATTGACACTTTAAAATAGGAAAATCAATATTAAAGAAAGTAGGATGAGCCTACAACATGGATCAAACTTGCACCTATAAAAATGACCCAAGTCATATTTGTGTCATAGATTTGACCACCAACAATTAAAAATAGAAAATGAAGTGAACAACTACTTCCACTTCAAATTTTATTGGAGAGTCCTTCAACTTGACAAGAGGGGTGAACATACAATAACTATTATAAGAAAGATGGAAACTATCAATTTTATTGTCCATGGTGATCCACAAAAGAAGAATTTAAATATTGTTTCATCTAAAAATAGAGTGTTGAAGTAGAAATGCTTGATATAGAATGTAATACTTATGTACTTGTCCATTTAAGTAATACACTCTAGTAGAAGAACAAATGCCTCTACCAACTATATTTTTAATTCCTTCTAGAGGATTTATGCGAGATAAAATTATGTGTTTGTGTTCCATTTAATCATTTTAGTACTTACTTTTTATGAATCTTTTCAATTTCTCCCACTAAGGTGTAATAAGTGCATGAATAAAAGATATATAATAAATGTAGAACTACAAATCTAGTATAATTGTCATCCATGGTAGATCTATAGGTAAATTAAAAACAAAATGTGATATGAATAGCTAACTCTTGTACTTTCAATTTTTTTCTTGAGTCCTTCAATTTGTCGAGAGGGATGAGCATACAACAACTACTATAAATAAAGATTGAAAGTATCAATTTGATTATCCATGGTGATATGCAAAAGGAGAATTAAAATATTGTGTCATCTAAAATTAGAGAGATAAAGTAGAAAGGCTTGATAGAAAATGTAATACTCATGTACTTGTCCATTTAAGTGATACACTACAATAGAAGAACAATTGCCTCTACCAACTAGGTTTTTAATTCCTTCTAGAGGATTTATGCAAGATAAATTATATGCTCATGTTCTATTCAATCATTTTAGTTATCCATTTATTTATGAATAAATTTTTAATTTCTCCTATTAATGTGTAATATGTGCATGAATAAAAGATATATAGTAAATGTAGAACTACAACTCTAGTATGATTGTGATCTATGATAGATCTAAAAAAAATCTTAATCACAAATGATTGAAACCTTTTTAAAAGGGAAAAAAATTATTAAAGAAACTAGGATGAATCTACACCATGGGTTGAACTTACACTTCTAAAAATGAACCATCAAAATTTATTATGGATTCGACCCCTAACAATTGAAAATAGAATGTGAAGTGAACAACTAACTCTTCCATGCCAAATTTTGTTCAAAAGTCCTTAAATTTGACTAGAGTAGTTAAAAAACAATAATAGCAATAACTTGAAATATGGAGAGTATTAGTTTTGATTATCCACACCGATTTGCAAAAAGAGAACTAAAATATAGTTTAATCTAGAAGTAGAGAGTTTAAGTAGAAGGTTTGATAGAGAATGTTATACTCATGTACTTTTCCATTTAATAAATACACTCAAGTAGAAGAGAAATTTCCTTTACCAACTAGGTTTTTAATCCCTTATAGGATTTATCCAATATTTAAATTATTTGTTTGTTTTTCATTTAATCAATTCATTCAATTCATTTCTTTATAAACAGCTCTTTGATTTCTCCTACGAAGGTGTAATAAAAATGTTTATAAATAACACATACTACAACTTTGGTATGATTGTGATCTATAATAGATCTAGGAGTAAAAATCTTAGTCACAAATGATTAATACAAATATTTAAAAAAAAAACAATATCAAAGAAAGTAGGATGAACCCTTAAATGCCACTCTCTCTAGATGGCCAATTTTGAAGCAAGAGATGGAGGAATACTTGGTTTTGGATAAGAGTAGTAATGGAAGTATTTCAATTGATATAGCATATCATCACAATATAGGTAGGAAGAAGATAGCAAGTGATTCCCTACCGGATTAGATATGGAGTGAAATCTAATGTTTTTCTATGGATAACTACTAATAGAAGCATTCTCATATGGGACACACTCCAAAAAAATAGGAAAGTTAGGATCATGAAATTATGTTCTTTACATGGAAAATGAGGAGACAAATTATCACCTTTACATTCTTTAAGTTTACACTTCACAATTATGACATTGGTTCATCAAGACATGGGGGTTTAAGTGAAAATTGTTGGCCAATGTAAGTTTTCTTAAAGTTTGGAATTTGAAGATCAAGAGCAAGGTAATCAAGTTAATATGTGATTATGTGCACCAAACTTAATTATAATTTTATAGTTTGAAATAAATCATAGACCTTTCCAATATAAGAAGCTTCATGTTGAGAGTGTTGTAACCTAATTTTTATTACATTTAAATTACAATATGATAAATTGAATTATTAAGGAAATTCAATATGTTGAATGAAATTTTTTATATTTTTGCAAAGTTTGAAAGAAGTTGATCATTGTTGACTATGTGATATTTTGAACTATCTTATATTTTATCATGATTGAACGTTATTGATAAATTGTGTAAGTGCAAGTGTGTGCAATTGTAGGATGACAAGATGAAGGATGAGAACATGGTTGAAGTAGGATCATTTTTTCGGATCGAACGGTAAGCTAGATGGAATCTGGGTGCACACACCACAAATGGCAAGATGTTTGCATTTGAAATTTGCATATAGAAAAACTTGTTTACTTGATTCAAATTGATCCAATGATTGAAAAACAAAAAGGCTTGTGGAATGATGAACATATGATTTCACATTCAAATTGTCTATTTTAATCTTGTATTATATGAATAAAATAAAAGTCTATTTTTATTTAAATAGTGATATATGTACATATAAACATATATATATATATATATACAAGTACAAATATATATATGTATATACATATGTAACTATGTAAATACACATCTATGTATAAATATATATAAGAATGTACAAATGTGTGTAAATGTATATATATAAATATATGTAATATATATACAATAATATATTTATATATTTGTATTCCATATGAAAATCTAATATGGATCAAATTTATTAAATTGTATACTACTGATTTCGAATAAAATCGAATGAGGACGTATTGGACAAAGTGGCCTAAATTCAAATTATGGCCAAGTTAATTAAATTGAAAGAGTGGGGTAGTAAATTAATGCCCATTATGAAAGAAACAACCCATTTTTGAAAAGATATCACTGGCAAAAAACAACAAGCAGTGGTGATGGGTATCCAAGAAAAAGAAGGCAAGTGACTCAGCTCTGAAGGGAAACAAAATCAAAAGCTTAGGAAAAAGCTTCGACCTTTGAGGTAAATCGATATTTGTTTAAAATAATATGCTTGACAAGTCTCAATAATTCTATTAAAAAAACTTGCAAAATTATTTTAGTTTGCCGATTCTATTGAAATTAGAGATAAAATAATATTTGTCTGCAAATGCATTCAACTTAGAGTCAAGTCGATTTCACGTAAAATCAATCATTCTTTATCTATAAAACCATAGTCATACTAGCCAACCATGTATGCTTCTAACTTATGCATTTGTTTCATCCTATTGACACATTGGTTGAGCTTGGTCAAGCTAAGTATGCCGTATATTTTTCACCTCTATCTGTATTGTCCTATATGTAAGTTTATCTAGCCATTTTATTGCTATTCAGATTAAATTCAAATAGCATGAGTTGAGTTATATGAACAATCTAAAGTGAAAATTGTTGATTGTCTCCTTAAGGAAACAGTTGTATTATTGCCATCATTATGACAATTACTCTTTTAATAGTATTTGATATATCATTCAGCTAGGCCAAATGAAGGATGTCATGCCCTTAGGCTATATAAATTTGATTAGAATCTTAGTGTAATACAAAAATATCACTATTGTTTATTAAGTCTGCATTATTCATCTTGAACAAAGGAGGAACAAATTTACTGTTCTAATCCTTGTATTTTTTGAATCGATCTATAAGATCGACTAGCTACATGTTAATGATCATAGGTTAAATATTACATGTTGAACTATATATGCCATTAAATGGGAATTCATCAAGATCGACCAATGTTATTTTTTATGGTAAAAATGAATAGTCATTCGACTGTTTGTTGTTCTTTAGAATGATAAGTGACTTGAACATTAATTCTTTTCTTGCAGTCACCAATAAGAAACACAAGTTTTTCTATAACCCTGGAAGTAGTGAAATTGTTTCCAAAACACTTATGTTTTATTTGATCTTGAAACAACAAGCATGTTGTTCTATACATTTATAGCACAGAGGATACTAGTATTATTTATATGTTGAATACTAGAATGATGGAGACTCTGATCTTTTGTATGAAGTTTTGGATAGCCTAAATCTATTAACAAAACATAACTCCTTTTAACAGTATCATTTTGTTATAAACAGTATTTGTTTAGCTACAAACAACATCTCTTTGTTATAAACAATATTTGTTTAGCTGCAAACAACATCTCTTTGTTATAAACAATATTTTTTTAGCTGCAAACAACATCATTTTGTTATAAACATTATTTATTTAGCTGCAAACAACATCGTTTGCTATAAAAAAAAATTGTTTAGCTACAAACAACTTCGTTTTGTTATAAACAAAACTGTTAAGTTGCAAACAACATCATTTTGTTATAAACAGTATATGTTTTTCTACAAACAACATTGTTTAGCTACAAACAATTTTATTTTATTACAAACAACATATCAAAATGTGGAAATTGTTCAAACAAACATGATCTTAGTTCTTTTACTTCTTGTATTTCTCACAAATGATATGACAATCTGTAACATTATTTGGAATAGAAGTAATCTGGTATATAATAGTTTTATTTCAGAATGTATGCACAAATTAATAACTTAAGTTGGCACATATATGTGTATGCACATAAACCTTCGTCTACATACATACACATACTTGTGACATACCTTATTTTGTTACTTATTAAATTCATCCTTAAATGAATATTGATTGACTTGAATGTAGTCATGAGTCATGTGTATGGAATGAATGAATAATGTATTGATCAGTTTCATTTGAATCATTTATCTATTTTTAATTAAATGAAGAAATAAGTAGATTGAAATTACTTTTCCATAAATAAGTGTGTAACAATATTCTCTTTATTGAGTAGAACAATGACACCTAAGTAGACTAGAGCACCTTAGGGTAGATGTTGCTAGAGGGTAGGTAGTTGTTATGGAATGACTGTGTTGTTGAAGGTTACCTTCCAGGACGGGTACCAAAATGGAGTTCAAAGAGTATAGGTTTTTGCTTTATCCAAAACCTATTGTTTGTTGTTGTAACTTAATTTTTATGCTTGGCCAAGCAATTAGTCCATTATTTATGTATGGACTTTGTGATAACACTCTCTGCCATTCCTCGCATAGATCTTGCATTTTTTCTAATCATAGATAGAGATGCATGTTGATGTATGGGCACACACTAGATTCCACCTTGCAGATTATTCTCTTGCTAAACTTTTCATGCAAGGTTAGGTAAATTCTTCAAGTTTGAAGAATTCTAGGGAAGCGTAAGCTTCATGGTTGGGTGGTAAATCACTTCAACGATGTTCTCGTCCACCAGTGGAGACGAGCGTCAAGAGGAAACATTATATTTTTTCAAGACTATCTTGGTTTATGATGTAATGTCATTGATGTAAAATTTGTATATTGTATTGATTTAGTGGCCCTATGAGACAAGTCAACTTGGATATTGCAATTGACATTGAAATTGAATATGTATTTATATTTGACTCATTTTAAATTAGACATGTGTTGCTATAATTGAAAATAGCTACTTAGTTATGTCTTTTTAAAATTAATATTCATAATTTCATTTGCAATAATATAATTAAGTAATAATTAGAATGGGTTATTATAGAGAGTGTGGGATAATATAGAAGCAACTATGTTGGAACCTCATTTTATGTGTCTCATATATACTTTTTTATGCTCCATAAGTTGTGTATTTGACTCTACCTCACCCACGATTGATAACCAATCTAAGAACTCTCTAATTGGGCCTCACGAAGTATGTTGAAATATTATCTAAGGGTTTTTATTCAAAGTGTGTTCATAAAAAATACCTTAGTAAAATGTGTTAATGGGGTTCTTTTTGGTTAATTCTCACTATTCCTCATGGATTTCAGACCTCGATTTAGACTTGGATCCTTGGGTTTCAAGTTTTTCTTTCCTTCTATGCCCCACTTTCCCCTTCAAAAGATTTTTTATATTGATTCCCTATCAGACCTAGGTCTTGACAAGAACTTGGAACTCTATCATGCTTCCTCCTAGAGTCTACTCCCTAACATGTGTTGTACATTTATCCTTTCAAAATTCAAGGCCTAATTGTAACTTGGAACTTTAGATTCTAGTTTCAATTTCATTCCCACTTTTGACATCCATGGTAATAAGTGGGATTTGAACTCCAATAAGGACTGAGAACCTTATGTTCCAAGTTCTTGTTCATCCTACAACTTGATACTCACCAATCTTATAGTCTACTCCTAGAGCCTAAGGACTGGGAACCTTATGTTCCAAGTTCTTGTTTCATCCTACAACTTGAACCTTTCAAAATAAATGTTTCCTCCTAGATTCTACTCCCTAACATGTGTTGTACATTTATCCTTTCAAAATTTAGGGCCTAATTGTAACTTGGAACCTTAGATTCTATTTCCAATTTCATTCCCACTTTTGACATCCATGGTAATAAGTGGGATTTGAACTCCAATAAGGACTGGGAACCTTATGTTTCAAGTTCTTGTTTCATCCTACAACTTGATACTCACCAATCTTATATAGGTTCTAGCTCCTTGTTTCCTCCCAAAAGCCAAAGCTTTACTAATATAAATTTAAGGTTTTAGGTTCCTCCTAAAAATCAAACTCCACATGAAAATATAAAAAGGGGAATGCAATGGACTAAGTAAAGGAAAGGAAGGAAAAATATTTTTTGTAGAAATTTGTCATGGTTCTATAACTTCATTAGGTTCCTGAAATCTAGCTGAAGTTCCCAACAAATGTTCAATGCTTGGCATGCACTATAGGTTGTTTTTAGTGGTGGATTTTTCACATGGTTTAGGAACTTTAGAATGTTATTGATGGGAATTTGGTTTCTAATGGTATCTAACTCATAATAAAGCTCCTAAAATGGTTCTAGTTACCAAAAAATCCCTAAACGCTAAAAAAATGATTTCCAATAGGGTGGTGAAGCTTTGACACTTGGAACATAAGAAAGGAATATTTGGGATCTTTCTAAGGAATTGAGAACCTCCACCCCAAGGTTTTGAGTTCCTTCTATATGATTGAAAAATATGAAGAGGGGGATGCCAATGATTTTCATGATATTTGGTGGTTCTCAAACCACATCTAGGGCTTGACATAGTTTTTATTCTCACCCATGATGCCAAAAAAAATTTAGAGGCCAATATATAAGAAAAAGGCTAGTGATATGCCTAGTCTATATAGATAGGATGTTTGCAAAGGATCCCGTTTCAATTTTGAAGGAATTTAAAAAGATTTTTAATTACCATAGTTAATGACACTAATTTCTATTAATCACAGGAGTAATTTAAGCTACCTTGTGTACTTTAGCTACTGCATTGATGTCTTATAGTTTCATCTTCATCCTAAGTGTTTTTTTTTGGAGGGAATCCATTTGGGTCCATTAATATTAGAATGATACAACATTGTTTCTAGGACACACATCTAATTAGATAAATTATTTTATTTTCATTTGAAATTTATTAGATGACACCAAATTGGAGAAGAGCATGGTAAAGAGAAAGACTCAAATAGTAAAGCCTTAGGGTTCATAGTTTCTAAATCTAGGTGTTATATTTTTGTATTGTAATGATATGGGTTTGTCCCAAATTTATACTAACTTATGTAACCTTTGTGGATCAACTGATTAAAGGTAGAACCAACCTTGATTGAGTGTCTCCCTGTGCATGGTGTGTATTTTTTGGAGGTTTTTTTATTGTCTAGATAGCCAAATAATTGTAAAATACTTATAAATATTTTACAAGGCATCTTCTCAAAATAATAAAGGAAATGTATGGACATGTACATGGATTATTAGGTAGTCTCGTTTAATATTATACAACTATCTATTATAGTTATAAATGTATGTGTAGAGCCTATATTATGTGTGCATTTTGAATGACATAGCCTTTTATGGTATCTTGATTAAGGTATAACCTTTGGTTTTAGTTATTGCATGTTTTGTATAAACTTAGAGACTTTGTTGCCCAACCAGATAAAGACACTAGAATCTCTTCCTAACTCCTCCCCATGATCCCGACACACTCAAAAACAACTTGTATAAACATCCTTTTAGTCTAATATACTTTAGTGTGTTCCAATTTTCATGTCCAAATGCATGTAAGGTTATAAGTGGTTATTATAAAACACTTTTATTGAAATTTATGTGGTATATTATTTGCTCCAATAAGGTGCTTGAACTTGAGTATTACAAACCAACATATAGGCACAAAGTGACAATTGAAGTAGGGTTGCACTATGTGGTAGGTGTATTTTATGTTAGGTTTAGTCCTTAGTTGTTGTGGTTATATTTTTATATCACCTTAGGGAAACCCCCTTGGTTCAATAAAGATATATGTAAACAAGTTCCTACCCACCTCAAAAATTGGTCCTTATTTGTCCAACTTGAATATAAGTTTTGTGGCATTCTTTCTAGGATTGACACCCTTGGAACTTGGGAAAATATCTAACCTTAGGGATTTAGAAACTTAAAAATTTGATCACCAAAAAAATGGTATTATTTTTTTTTTGGAAAAAGGTGAAAAGCCTGTATATTATATTAATATTAAGATATGTAAATACAAAATTTCCACAAGTGGCAAGAGAGTCCAAATTGTTTCAAAATGAATGCAACACCTATAAGCATTCACCAACTACCTAGAACCCAACTGTGATTGCATCCATACATATATATGCAACCCTATACAAAATACTTCTATTAAAATCCCATATTTTTCACATTACAACTTGCCACCCCAACTAACAAGCCCATGTTTCATATCACATAATTTAAACCTCTTTGTGAGGACACTAGACTGAATTTTCAACTTTCTCTTCTTGTATTACCATCTACACTTGATTTGATACAATAGCTTGAGACTAAACTGTGATGTTGATATCAGGGACTTGGTGAATAGCTCTATCTCCCCTACGAACCAGTTGCACAACATAAACTTGAAGACCTTAAGGGAAATCATGAGTTTTCAAAAATGAAATGGCATGATACTTCTTTTCAAACTTATCAACTTCTTCTCTTCTCAATTCAAAATGGTATCTATTGAGAGCATGATATAGATAGGTGGAGGAATCTCTAAGCATTGATAGTTCCATTCCCTCATATGCTTCTACGTATCTCTTCTTGTGTGGCTAGGTAGTGTTTGGGAAACAATCCTCCAATAAAACCCTCACCTTGAGTTACGTCGTACTGTTGGACACTCTTCAATAGATAAGTTTAGGAAATAGGAAAAAAACCATGGTATTAGGAAATCCTCCAATAAAAAATGGTATTATTGCTAGGGATGAAAAAACCATTTCTAAGTTTTAGGAAATAGGAAATATATTGAATACCTCTATACATCATAGCAAGGAAAATTTCCTTGCTCAATATAGTGAATTTTTAGCTGTTAGAAAATTCTTATTTTATATCTTTCTATTGAAGAGTTATGACTTTATTTCAATCAACCTAGAATTAACAATCATAAATTAAAAGACTTCATTATGGATAGAAGAAAGAACCCCAAGTACCAAAATTATCAAGGAGAATCTTTCACAAATGGACAAATATATCCATCATGGGAAGCTCAAAATAATGGCAAGTCATTTCTAGACCTACCTATCTACTCTTAGAAGTTAGTTCCTATAAAAATAATTTATTTATTGATTCAATATATCAAACCTATATACTTATGAAGATTCATTTGATAATAGCATAATAAAAAACTAAAGAAACATGTATACATATGCCTAATTATAGAAACATGAATGCTATGGTTGTTGGTAGAAGGGATAGTGATAGATATTGAAGTGTGTATCCTATTTACCAATATTCCTCTTCTCATATTACATCATATGATTATAATGATGAAATAAATGAATTGATAGAAAAAATTAGAGAAGAGAAACTAAAATAACTAGAAATTGTTGAAAAACAAGAGGCTCAATTAAAAAGGAACCATGCGCTTCTTGGTAGGATGAACAAGAATATATACTACATATGATGCATAAAATTTTAGCATGAGTTGTCTTGATATAGATACAATTGATATTCGCCAGTATACTCTTCCTTCCAAGATGCCATACAATAAAAAAGTTGAATATGAAGATGATGTGTTCTATCATCTAGAACAGATGTAACATCTTGCAAAGATTAAGTTATAGAATATTCAACTTGATACTCCCATGAATTCAAAATCCATCTCATTTAGTAGAGAGGAAGACATTCATGATGACGATGAATATCCATATTTTTAATACAAAAAAATCAAATAAAAATTCATATTTAGATCTGTAAGCATCCATACTAAAAACATGGTAAGGATAGAAGAGATTAAGAAGCTTGAGAAGGAACATAAGGAAAGAATAAAGACATATCGATTCAATGTCCATCCTAATGCTATAAAAGGTAAAGTTACTCAATCTCCTATTATTCCCTTGGACACTCTTTAAAAAAAACTAAACATATCTTGTGTTGATTATGAAATAAAAACTATAAAAAGAAAGGTCTACAACTAGATGCCTAAATTTGATGGGTATAATATTAGTGAAGGGGACACATGTTGGATTATTTATAAATATTTTGAAATTGTTTAGTTTTATGATGAAGACATGTGGATGAGATATTTAGTTAGGTCCCTGCATGAAAAGGCACAAAGGTGGTATGATGGTTTCTCATAATATTATTTTGCTTCTTGGAATGACCTTACAATTGCATTTGAGGAAGAGTTTATTTTTGTATGTTGACCCTACTATCCTTGTCAGAGAATTAGAAAACATAGAGTGGAAAGAATAAGATTCTATTATGGAATTAATTCATATGTCCATTTTTACCCTTCTCAAGATCCCCAAAAATTATAGACTTGACACAAATTCCAATATTGGCATGTTTCTTGGAGCCTATGATGTTACTCTAGATTTTGGTTTTGTATAGGAAGAATTTAATTTGATTAACATGCAACAATCCTAATTTTTTCTTGACCATGTTGAAAAGGTAAAAGTGGACTTGATTGCAATATCATTATCTTCAAGTGTAGAGGTTGTTGTTAATGAACAATTTTTTGTGAATAATGAGGGCATGGGCATTGGATATTGCATCAAGTGAAAGAATAATACCAAACAATGATCATGTTTGCAATTAGGTAGAGGAAGGTTTCGCTATAATATATGTTGGAAGTTTAAGGAGTTTTTCATTGATATGCTTGTTGGCAACATGAGCATGAGATATATAATGTGCAGATATAGTGTTGTCATTGATGTCAACATTTTGGTCTAAGGTCTACTTTGTTGATCAATAGATCCAGTGTGCATATGTATTTGAAATGATGGAAATGTAGTATAGAGATGTAGATGTTTTGCTCTGATCCAAAACAAATTAGTTGATTATTTGGCTAAGTGTCAAAACACAATTTTCAATGTATAAAGTATCATTTTTTGGGTCCCTATTGGTTTATCTTGTGGTATATATGTTTGTGGTTATAAATTATTTTTGGTGTGTGTATGAGGACCTTAAATATAAAGTTTCATGTTTTTTACCACCGATGTAGAAGTTATGGATGACAATATTTTGGGTTTGTCAATGACGATGTTTCTTGTACAGAGTACCTATTTGGAATGGTCTGCATTCCACCACAAAATAATATCTAGTCTTGTAGATTTGTGGGAGTTTTTATAGGTGTCAAAAGGGTGTGTAGTTTGGAGGTTCACATGTCGGTTTGAGGATGTTTAGTTGGTGTATTTTTTTGTTAGGGTCACCAGCGGCATTGACCTAATATGTTTGAAGTTGTATGATTTTATATAAGTATTGATCCATTATGTGGGAGCTATTATAGGTCCATTCCAACCTATTTATATGTGAACATTACAAGCTTTTCATTAAGGCACAAAGCATGTATGTTTGATCTTGAGTTGGAAAGTTATTGTTTTGTATGATACATCTAATTAGGTTGACCTAATTGATGTTGTAAGTGATTGTGAATGTAATGGATATAAGTATGAGATCATTTTTGGTGTTGAATAGTGATGATTAAGTTGAGTGTGAAAATTCCTAAGTAGAGCATGCGAATTTGATGCAAATGAAGAGTAGAGAAGAGTAATATGAAGTGTGTTGATTCAGTGTTTTAAGCTTCAGTGGAATTGTATTTCTAGCATATTGTAGATGCATTTATAACAGTTCAAATCTTAGCAGTGAGTCACCCCTCTCTTCTATTTCTCTTATTCTCTGGATAGTGAGTCCACCTAGTAGTGAGCCTTTTAGTAATATCTTATAACCGGTTATAATATATTGTGAGCTAATCCTCACCATGGTTTTTCCCTTTTTGGGTTTTGCACATAAAAATATGGTTTTCATGTTTTATATGCTTCGATGGTTTCTTTCATGATTTCTTACCTTATTGCAAACTAAATATGTTGTGTGGAATGAATGTTTAAATACTTAAGTAGTTTCAGAGAAAAATGATTCACCCCCCCTCTTAGTATTCTAGGTGTTCAACAATTGGTATTAGAGCAAGGTTCTTTCTTTTGGCTTGATCGCTAAGGTAGATCTTGGAGTTGAACACATGGCTACGAGGAAGTATCATACTCATCCCGAAGAACTTTTGATGGTAAGATTTACATAAGAAGATTGAATTGTTAATATGGAATGAGAACTCAAATCCACCCTTGGTGATTTGAATAAAGCAGAATCTAAGAACAAAGATCTGGAAAATGATCTTAATGATGCAGATGAATGCATTAAGATATTAAGAGAGAATCTCAAGAAAGCTATAGATAGGATCAAAGAGCTCAAGAAATCAAATGAGATCATTCCTAGCTTGAAATTTCAAATTGAAGAAAGTAAAAGAGTTGCACACTGCTTGAATGCTAAGCTGAAAGACAAATCTAAAGAATGCTCAATGCTTGAACAAGAAGTTATAACCTTGAGATCAAACCTGGAGAAAAAAAGATTCAAGAAGAGAAATTAAAGATTAGCTCTACGATGCTTGATGAAATGATTGCAAATTAAAATAATTCTAAAGAAAAAGGTGGATTAGGGTTTGAAAAAGGAGAAATTTCAAAGGAAAATTAGACACCAAGTGCTAAAATGAAGAACAATAAACAAAAGAAGATTGAGGAGAAGAGCAATGGAAAGTGAGTTTGAAATCAAAGGAAAGACTTCAAAAGACCACCTATCAAACAACCAAATGCACAAAGGGACCCATCTTTTAATGGTTACCGTTATTCTTGCAATAAGTTTAGACATAAGGCTATAGAATGTAGAAGTAGAATGAATCAAAATATTCAATCATTTATTGGTCAGTGCTTTACATGCAATAGATTTGGTCATAGAGCTAGTGAATGCAAAAATCAAAGGATGAATGGTTGTAGTAATGGTATGATGTCTCAATATTTCAATGGCTACTATTATACATGCTATGGATTTGGGCACAAAGCTAATCAATACAAATCTAGAATGGTTGGAAGTAAGCTTGTTCAAAATGCTATTACTAGTTGTTGTAGAACCCCAATCCAAATACCTGCAAAAAACCATAAAGGAACACATTAGAAAATCATATGAAAGTAAGAACAAGGATTCCCCATGAAATCCATTAACAAAACTCAAAATAGGAATTAAAAGAAGAAAATAATGAAAGAACAAGAAAGTAGATCAAATTCTATTGAAAGTAATGCAAACTCTTGATCCCATGGGGGAATTGGTGTCAATTTGATGTGAAAATTGGCCCTTTCCCAACTCCTATGATGTGATGAAGATGATTGATGAAAGATGCATGCTTGTGGTGATGACTTCAATGGAACTCCATATTGAAAATCTACAAAAATCCTAACTATGCTTGGATGAATTTGATGATAGATTGCTATGGATTTGAGTATAGTAAGTTTACTCAAGTGGTGGATGATCAAATGAGGAATAAAGCCTCTTATTTATAGAATATCAAGTTGAAGAGATGTCCAAGATGGAGCAATGTGGGACTAAGAATCAACAAATGGAAAGATGCCACTTGTCAACATGTGAATGGATGAAGGATGTGCAAGTTTTGAAGAATGTGTCAATAAATGCAATTAGGTGGAATTTGAAATTGTTGAAATGACATGTAAGAGGGAAAGAAAATGCATTGAATGCCACTTGGCTCAACGAAAAAGAACTTATTAGGTGGAGTAAATGCCTTGTTGGAAGGACAAATTCCACTTGGATTTTGAATTCAAATTTGAGGAATATTCCTTTATTATGCCTTTTGAGAGAAAATAGAGATTTAATAAATGAATTAAATCTATTTTCATGTGCAAGTTGCAAAAGCTAGAGGATAGGACATGAGAAGAGATTAAATTAATCAAGTTTAATTAATTTAATGAGAGATTAGCTAATGTGACAAATTTGACTTAGATTTATGGATTGATTTAAATCAAATATGATAAGAATATGATTTCAAGATAGTTAAATAAGTATTTTTTTTATGTATTTAACTAAAGAAGGTGAAAGTTAGATTAAATCAAACAAATGTTAATTTATTTAATTCAATAGGATGACTTTAGAGATTTAATCAAATAAAATGAATTATTTAATTAAATAGAGATAATTAGATTAGGTTGATCGATTTAATTAATTAAGGGAGAAAAATTGATGAATTTAATCAAACAAGGGAATTTGATTAAATGGTTAGACCGAGGGATGGTTTAGGATGAAACGGTGTTAGTATCCAGGATCAGATGTGCAACATTAATCAATACATTTTCTATGTCTACAATTGCAATTGCAATAAACCTAGAAATATAGCTAAATTTTGTAGAATCAAGAAAGTGAAGAATAATCAAGTACTAAAGAAGAATGATCCAGTGAAAAAGGTTGATCCAATAGAAGTGAAGAAAGAGATGGATAGAATCTAGAGAAGGAAGAGAGTGAAGTTAAGACTGAGTATGTTCTAGCTTCTAGTATAGATGTTTCATCCAAAAACTAAGTTAAGAGCTTTGGCTTAGGGGGATTTTTTAAAGAAAATAATTAAGCCCTTGCCAAAGATATGGTGTTGATTCCTTCAACATGTGGATATGAGGCGTAGGTCAATATTCTTAACCTATTGGTGAAAACACCAATGGAAAATATCAAAATGTAGAAGTTTGTGGAGCAATCAAGGGTGACTATACATTACAGTTAGAATTATTAGATTTTTGTGCCTAACTCCAAATTAGTGCATTCAATGCAAATTAGGCTATTTCAAAAAGGATTTATAAGAGATTTAACATATGTTTAGAAGTCAATTGAAAATGAGTATTTTAAGAGAGAAGAGTAGTGAAGAAGCAAAGAGAAGAATTTAAAAATTCTTGCACATGAAACCCTAATCGACAACATTCAAAAGTTATTTACAATTTTCATTTTCCCTAAGTTTCAAAAGTTCTTTCAAATCTTTGAAAAATGTATACCCCACCAGTTGTAGAGGTTGTGGACTGACCCCCTCTGGAATTCAAGAGGAACCCTAATAAGTCGATGATGACTGATCTAGATGATGCTTTTTCAAGCCTTCCATATAGTGTGCTTCATATAGAAGATGTCAAGATATACATTCATGCTAAATTGGATGAGTATAATCACTTTAAGCTAGGAGATGTGTGGCTTAAAGAACTCATTGGAGATCAATTCGAATTAAAATTTGAGTTTGAGAGTTTGGCAGAGAAGAAGCTCAATGTGTGGAATAGTTTCCCTACCTTTTACTATGTGGATGAGTGGGTTAGATACACCTTGAGTAGAATTCATGATAGGTTTATGTGGCTCTATATTCCATATTTAATCAACAAGGTGTTACACCCCACTATGTATTTACATAGTTACTATTACTAAGCTAGATGGAATACTTGCATATATGTGTATGTTTGTAACTTTAATGGAAATAAATGTAATTGTACTTTATTTATTTGAACCATTGGAAATATAATTAATAAATTATTGATTCAAATTGGTGTTATATATGCATTAGTTCTGAACATAGAGTATATAATTCAAATGATTGTTTTGTGATTGGATGACTACCATTGTAAATGTGCCAAGTTGGTTGCAGAAATAGGTTCACGCCTCTGAAAGGGATGGGATGTATCACTTAGGAGAAGGGATTTGATCTGGTAACCCTCAATGAGCCTAACTAAGCTTTCACACCCTAACTTTTAGATTTGTCAAGTCAAGTCAATAGTTACAAGAAAAGGGTAAGATGCCTTAGTTTGGTTGTGCATGAATTAGGAGAGGTTTTGGTTTAATTGTGAAAATGTTCTTGATTTAAGTGTTTGAGTTCTTTATATCTTGAGTACTAGTTTATGAGTTTATGTTATAATTAATTAGTTATATACATAGGATGTATATATACATACATATATACATGTTTATGATGAAATCATACACATGAGTAAAGACATACATGGGTATATGTAGATATGTTGAATACATTGAATATTGAGAGGGGGGTGAATCAATATTATTCTAAAAAAATTAATTATTAACCATCCAATTATCAATCCACATCTAGCTGCAATAGTGAACCAAAACATAAAAGAGATCATAAAACATTGAAACCAAGATTTTTACGTGGAAAACCCAAAGTGGGAAAAACCACAGTTAGGATTAGCTCACAATATATTGTAACCGGTCATAAGATATTATAGGGCTCACTGTTAGGACACACTAGTCTTGAAAGGCTCACATCCTGAATACAAAAGATGGCTTATAACCAAGATACAAAAAAGAGGTATGGCTCACTGCCAAAAGTGAACTAGAGAAGTGCACCTACAAAGTGCAGAAATCAGTTTTAGTTAAGCTCTAAAAACACAAAAATTATACTCTAGTTGCAAATATACAATCATCATTAGTCACTTCACACTATTTCATTTGTTGCATCACTCTCATACCATACTCTATGTCTATTTCTTCTACTATCCATAATGCACACACATATATACACAGTCATGTCTTCCTTCATCATTTAGGTTGGCATAATTGAATGTGAACACACAAAATTCAAAGTGAATTGTTGGCCCAATTTAAAATTCCTTTTGGAACACAAAAAAATGTGTCATCCATACATTAGGTCAGCCTAGACCTAATAAGGAACACACAAAGTATAAACAGTTCTTAAACTTTTCAGCCAAAAGAATGTCGAACTTAGTCACTTGGATTACATAGCCAGATCAACAAAGATAGTTGAAAGCTTGTTTATACCTATAACTAACACTCCTGAGCAACATATCAAAAACTCATAGAGTTTCCTTTTACTAAGAGGATTTTTGGACCAAAATACCAGATCAACATAGACACAATTTACTTAGCCAATTACCAACCAATGTTGGCATTAATGACAACAAACCTAGGGGTCACCTTCTTCATTCTTCCAACAATCTCCCCCTTTGTCATTGATGGCAACATTTGCCAAAAATGAGACATGCTTCAAAACAAAATATTTTTCTCAACTCCCCCAACATATGTACAAGACATAAATTATACGTATTCTTCTCCTCTTCTCCTCTTCTCCCCCTTTAACATCAAGGACAAAGGATCGAGAAAAGAAAGAATCAAAACTTTAGATTAGGAACTGGGAGCACCCTGTAACCCCTTGAGAATCGCTTCCCAAGTTGGCTTTCCATCATCCCAAACTCCTTTTTCCCTAAAAAGGGTTTTATGCAGAAATTCTAATTCTTCCAAGCATTCTTCTCCTTTTTGATTGGATGGAGCAATGTTCATCTTCTCAAGTTTTTCTACTTCCATCAATGCATTTGATATAATGAAATGTCTAGACATAACCAAGTCTACAAGTTGGGCATAATGTCTCATATCATCTTCCTTCTTCCTCTACAAGATAAAAAATTTACTTTGAAGATCTGAAATAGAAAGCCACCTAACATTGTTTCTATCATCTACAATCTTATAATCTCTAGAAGCATTTGTAAGTTGAGACTCAGTCGAGTCCATTAAATCCTTGATACCTCAAGTGGCTTTGGACCACTTCATGCAGTAAAAAAATAGCAACTGGCCTTCCTCATCACATTCTCTTACCTCTTTCAAGGTTTGTAAAGCCTTTTCACGTGCAATTATACACTTGTCTTGCAGAAAAAATAGTATTTTCTCTAGCAGACTCAACTCCACTTCTTTTGTATTTTGTACCTTGAAGTTAGATTTGTAGTCTTTGACTGAATCAACTATAAGCCTCGAATTTTCAATCGGAGCTAAAGAGTTATCTAATGTAACACTGGGGGATGTCTCTTGTAAGGCTTTGATGGCTTCATTTATCAACTCATTTCCCTTTTGAAATGACTTTGTAACCTCTTTTGTGACAGAGCTAAGAAAAGGTCCACTTAGTTTTATTTTGTCACTGGTTGTAATATTTGTCAAGTCCACATAACCTAGGTGTGATGGTAGTTTGACTAGTTGTGGTGGAAGGACAAGCTAAAATACAGTTTTCCTTGAAAGAAGACCTTTAAGGGTACTTTCGAATGATTCTCCAGATGGCTTTGATGGTTCAGGGCCTTTGAAAATTCCTCCTTTGCTCTTCTTAGCTGGAATGGATTCCTTGTCTTCTTCTTTCTTCTTTTCTTCTTCCTTTTCTTCTTCTTTTTCCTTTTCTTTTTCTTCTTCTTCTCCGGATGACTTTCCATAGGACTTCTCTCTATTTTCTTTCTCCCTTCTATCCTCATCATCTTTGTCATTATTCTTCCTTTTGTCCTTACTCCCTTCATTCTTATCTTTGTTTTTCTCTTCCTTGTTTCTAATAGATTCTTGATGCTCTTCTCTCTTATCATTGGAATGATCTTTATGTTTGCTTGTAGTTTCTTTTATTTTAGTTGAAGGGGCAGGGGTCTCTAAAACACCAAGTGTCTCATCAACAATCTCCAAGATTGGATTATCCATTACTTCTACAATAGTAACATGTTCCTATTCCTAAGCAGTGTGGGATGGAGAATTGGCTCTTGCCCCATAGCTCCTTGCCAATTGATTGATTACTTCCTAAGTATCTTTCCTCACTTTTTCCATATAATCATCTTTCTTAGTCATTAACATGTTAACTCTCTGCTTGACTCTGAACAATGTAGAACATTCTTTCAATAGATTTGCAACTACTATCTTTGAAAAAGTGGAACTGATGGATTCTAAGGCTTCACTTCTCATCTTGTCTTCAACATTTAAAGCCTCTTGACTTCTAAGTACTAACTATTTCCACACATTATTAGTAAATTTTGACTGTATTGTATCCATATTTATATTTCAAATAACTATGTACTAAATAAAATCAATTATGATGGTTTCTTTCCCTTCATCATTAACCTTATCATATAGCTCAACAGTTGGCATAAGATCATTTTCAATCATATTGTTTACTAAGTCTCCAAGAATTAAGGGTGGTTGATCACTTACCAGAGGAGATCTAGGCATGTCCTCCACAAAATTATATGAGCCTTCTTCATTCTTCTTTGCATGTACATGAATTCAGTAAGCATCCTCCTCTTCCTCTGACTCCTCATCTATAGAGATCTCAACTTTTGTTTTGGCTTCTTCACCGAAGGTACTACCCTTTTTGTTTCTTTTCAGTTGATGCTCTTTTTCTATGCCAAGTTCAATTTCTTCCTCAATAGCATCACTCAAACTTCTTTTCTTGTCAACCTTAGTTTCACTCTTCTTCTTCCTGAAGCAACAAATGGTGCAGCAAGGGGTATGTCCTTCTCAAATGCCCTGGTACTAGGATCGATAGGGGAAATAATATCAACAGATGTAGGAAAAAAATGTTCTTTCTCCCCTTTTGCAATATTTAGCAGTACTAGAGATAGGTATTGGTGTAGCACCGAAAGATAATCTTCTTGATTTTCTAGGTCTGAAGGGTTGTTCAGAGGATTTGGATTTCCTTTCATCTAGTGTCTCCTTCAACTATTCTATATCATCTTTGGTGTATGTTTGACCTTGGAAGAAAGATTCAATTTTCTTTCTTCTTTTAGAGGCAGTAGCCTCCAGATGTATTTCAATAAATTTCTCCTCATATGTACCATGCCTAGTTAGAGAGGGGTCCTTTGGACTATCCAACAGAATCTCAATGTACCTCTTCGCTATTTGTTCTTCAATCTCATATCCCAGAGGTTCAATCCATCAAATTCTGGGTTCTACGAACTCAATGATTAATTCATCTATAGATAGACACACGAAAGGTTATCTCATTTTCATACTTCTTCACCAAACTCCTTGGAATCCATTCTCTTTCATGCATTTCATTTTGAAATACTACAAAGAAAGTGGTTAGGGTATTATTTTGTGCCCTAAAATCTCCTAGACTGTGCAAATGATCAAAAATTTGATGAGCAACCAACTTGGTGTTATCCCATATTATGCCTTTTTATTCCTAGTAACTCTTTTAGTAAATAGAATAATAAACAAACAACTAAAGTTCCAAATTTTAAAAAATGCTTCTTTTCCCTTTTCATACTCAGGTTTTCCATAAGTTACAACCTAAGCAACTCACAAAGATCAAAATATTTTCCATTCACCACCATTTCATAAGCAGTATGAATTTTTGTAGCCAATACTGAATTTACTCGATTAGTGAAATAGATTTTCTGCCCAATCATGATGGCAGCATACTTGACGGCAGGGTTTACAATGGAATTTGTAGTTAAAGCTCTTCTGTCAAACTTAGCACCAATCAGCCTTGTGACTTCATAATTTTTCATTGCTTTTAGAATTGGAATGGTACCAATATTACAAAGACCAGTCACAACTCGAATTGCCTCCTTGTTGATTATCCTTAGTTCATTTTCCCACACAAATTTGTTGTGAACCCTACTGAGGGCCATTCTGACAAACTTCGCCTCACTCTCACTAGAAAATTTTAGAAACCAATTCCAAATCCTCAGCTTCATTTGAACTTGGTTTTCATATTTGGCCTTAAGCAATAGATCATCTCTAGTTAGCTCATTGACCCACAAATCCTTCAGCTCTTGGTGATTGAATTCTTCTAGCTCCCCATGAATGCATGTTTTTGGATCTTTAGTGGGTAGCACATGGCTTGGAATGTCCGAGAACGCACCCACGAGGTCATTTTCATACACTTTCCATGAAAATATCCTAAATCTAGGTTGGGGTCTCTCAAAGATTTCCACAACAGTAGGAGTGGCCATATTCCCCAAACAATCTTGAATAAGCTTAACAAAAAGTTCCTTCAACTTTAAAATCCATAGAATTTGGATAACAGAGAATACCTTTTCTGCTAGTCGAGAACTAGGGTTTCGATGTACGATGCTCTGAATTTCCTTCAAACTCACTTTAGCTTGCACCGCTTCTTCAAAATTGCACAAATGTGCTTTTCCTTAACTTAGTCTCTTGGTGTATTGCTTACAAATCTCTCCCTAATTCACATTCGATTTTTTTTAGCTTTAAAGTTGTCAACCACTTTATGAAACATACTATAAACCAAGAAAAGTTTTGCATTTCTCCATATTTGCCTATTTTCTACCAGAAATTTCTCCAATGCCTTCAAAATGATGACTCACATCCCATATCCTTGTGTCATCACTTGGCACCTCATATATCAGGTGATTTTTATATTTTCCTATAATTTCTCCCCTTGAAACCATTACTAGGTTCAGTTCTTGGAAGAGGTATCTACACCAGATGCAAATATAGATGTATTCGATTCATCCTTTTTCTTAGATTCTTCCTTCTTCCAATTTTTTTCCATTTCTTTCCTTACTTTGGTAGGATCTAATTTTTTCATAGACTTGTTCTTTCGTTTCGGATTAGGTTTCTTCCAATTTTTGCTTCTACAAAATTTTGAGATATGTCTTGGTTTGTTGCAAGTGAAGCACACAACATATTCTTGATCAAACTGATTTTCATTTATCCTTGCTTTGCATTGATTAGCCTTGTGTCCAAAGATATTTCATGTGTAACAATAGCCTTGAAAAGATTGAATCCTTATACTATTATTAAGCTTGTTCATCATCATTTGGCTTATACATTTGATAGCTCTATGTCCAAACTTGTTGCAAGAAAAACATTGTCCAGTAAAGAATCCAATATTCTGACTCATTCTATTCTTTTTCATCCTATTTCTACATTGTGTTGCTCTATGACCGAATTTATTGCATGAGAAACAAAAGCCATTAAAAGATGGGTACCTTTGAGCATTAGGCTCTCAGATAGGAATCCTTTTGATATTGTTCCTTTCATTCTTGATTTGATGAGTATTTCCTTGAAATTTCCTTTGATTGTCCACTTTGTTGGAAATAGGTTTTGTTTTTGAGCTTTGTCCTTCTTCAAGTACTAGACCACCTTTATCTTTAGAAGGTTTATGAGAAGTAATCAACTCATCAAGCCTTGTAGAGCTAGTTTTGAATCTTTCTTCATGAGATGTTTCTTTTTCTAGATCAGCTCTTAGGGTTACCACTTCTTGTTCAAGCTTTGTACATTCATCAGTTTTATTTTGAATCTCAACTTTCAAACATTCCTCAATTTGTTTATTTTCTTCTACTTGCACCTTCAATCTAGAAATTTCTTCATCAGCCTTTTTTAACTGATCACTAACTTCCCTATGCCTTTCCTTGAACTTCTTGATCTTCTCTCTTAGCTTTTTGATGCATTCATTTGCTTCCTTCAGGTTTCCTTTCATAGTTTCCTTCTCATCTTCGCTTTTATCCAATTCTTCAAGGGAAACATTGATTTCCTCAAATATTGAGTTTTCTTCCAGAGGAGCAAGATAGCTTTTGTTAGCCATGTATTCAAATTCTAGGACCTTCCTCAAGCTGTAAGACTTTTTCAAAGGAACCAAGCTATGATACTAATTT
Organism: Sequoia sempervirens; assembly: GCA_007258455.2. Classification (NCBI taxonomy): domain Eukaryota; kingdom Viridiplantae; phylum Streptophyta; class Pinopsida; order Cupressales; family Cupressaceae; genus Sequoia; species Sequoia sempervirens. The sequence continues at coordinate 322,663,873 of VDFB02086081.1, forward strand.
TTGAATACACTGAATACTAAGAGGCGGTGAATCAATATTCTGCTAACAAAATTAATTAATAACCATCCAATTATTAATCCACATCTAGCTGCAATAGTGAACCAAAACATAAAAGAGATCATAACACATTTACACCAAGATTTTTACATGGAAACCCTAAAGTGGGAAAAACCATGGTGAGGATTAGCTCACCATATATTATAATCGGTCATAAGATATTAGAGGGCTCACTGCTAGGACAGACTGTCCTTGAAAGGATCATATCTTGAATACAAAAGATGGATTATAGCCAAGATACAAAAAGAGGTATGGCTCATTGCCATAAGTGAACTAGAGAAGTGCACCTACAAAGTGCAAAAATTAGTTCTGGTTAAGCTCTATAAACACCAAAATTTTGCTTTGGTTGCAGATATACAATCATCATTAGTCACTTTGCACTATTTCATTTGTCGCATCACTTGCATACCATACTCTATGTCTATTTCTTCTATTTTCCATCATACATAGACATATATACATAGTCATGTCTTCCTTCATCAATTAGATTGGCCTAATTGAATGTGAACACACAAGATTTAAAATGACTTGTTAGCCGAATTCAAAATTCCTTTTGGCACACAAAACAAAAAATTTCATCCATACATGACGTCAGCTCGGACCTAATAAGGAACACAAAAAATATAAAGAGTTCTTAACCTTGTCAGCCAAAAGAATACCAACCCTCTATCACTTGGATTACATAGTCAGATCAATGAAGATAGTTGGAAGCTCGTTTATGTATGTCATCCTGTGATAACAAAATCGTTGTGGATCTTGGGTTATCTAGAGCTTCCAGTCCTAGCATTGACAATAGTACACTAGGCATGGATAACACCCTTAACAACTCCTTTCCTTCAAGTAGCATTCACATAGAACCAAGGAATGACAACATCCCACAAGTAAGCACAATTCAAATTTATGAGGACCTAGCAAACTTACAACACCAAATAATCCTTGAAAACATTTCAACCATTAAAATTCCTACCATATAAAACATTCACCACATGCTTCAAAGTGAAGATGGCCTTGACCTTGTGCAAAACATAGTTGAAATATTTGGAAAACATATTCCCTCAACCAATAGTTGTCCTTTGTCATGAACAAACAATGTTACAAGCCAAGGAGGTACTCAAATTCCTCCTCCCACGACAATTTCCTCAATACCTACCTACACCAACCCTCAAGTCACAACAACAATGCAACAATTTAGTAATGTGATTCCTTCCCTAGGTATTCCTGCTAGCATCCCTAGTCCCTATGTGGCATCGCAAGTTATATCTCCTACCTTACCACCTATAAGCATTCCATTCACTTGTCCTACAACCACATACACTCCATCACCACTTTCACTTCCATATCATAACACAAGCAATGATCCTCTCATAACACAACTTTTCCAAATTATTCATCCCTTCAAAAGAAAATTTCCACCATAAACCAAAATCAAAATGGTCCACCTACATATTATGTCAAAAGTAGTCCATTGTCCTTGGAGATATTATGAACACCAATGCCACAAGGTGTAGAGGTGCCTAGATTTGAGAAAATGGAGATCCTTCTAACCATGTTAATGCCTACACTACCTTATGTAGTGACTTTTTCCTCGACGATAAAATTTTGGCAAAACATTTTCCTCGATCCTTGAAAGATATTGCCTTGGAATGGTTCTCTTCTTTACCAAACAAATCAATTCATTCATTCAATGAACTTGTTGAGGAATTTGTAAACCATTTCCAAGTGCATATGACTCCCAAAATGACCTTGGTCGATTTGATGAGATGCAAGCAAAAAGAAGAAGAAAAGATAACTGATTTTATCTCATGCTATCAATCACTTTATTCATGTATCAATGTCAAGGTCCATGACCAACACCTTCACAAGATGTTCATAGAAAACTTGCAAACTAAAATACAAGACAACTTGACTATGATGAAATTTCCATCCTTCATGCAATTGTGCACTCCCCTATGTGATTATCAAAATTCAGTTAGCAGTTGAGATACAAGGTCCACTTCTAGCCGAATTGAGAGATCCAATCCTACAAACCAAAACAATTCCCAACCTTGTAGAAAACAAAATAAATGATTCCTTCAATTCAATCCCCCTCAACAAACAACTCAAAATGTCAATGATCAAGTAGTTGCTATCAAAGCCACGGTCCCCTTTAGTTGTGGAGACCCCAAAATACAATTCACTCCCTTGCCCAATACCCTTCATAACACTATGTCCCAACTTCTAGAACAAAAAATAATTACCTTGCCACTCGTCAAAACACCCGACCCTAATAATCCTTTACCCCCAAGCTTTAAATCAAATGCTTATTGCCACTATCATCGAAAAAATGGATATGATACGGAACATTGCAAGCATCTTAAACATCTTGTGCAAGAACTCATTGATTCTGACCATCTATCCATTGGAGGTGTTAGTGATCAAGGAAATAAGTATGTTGCCCCTCCTAACTAAAATTTGAAAATTTTCATCAACCCAATGCCCAAAACATAATATTTCATTTGTCAAAGCAAGTGAAACTACAAAGAATGACGTGATGAAAACAATGATTCTATTCTAAATCATGCTATCAATGTCAATCCTATAGATGAAATGGTAGGGACGATAGCCATCATCCCTCGTAAGGTCAACCTAAGAATTCTCTTGAAATTTATTTCTCTTCTAAGGATATACTTAAACATTTGTCCGATGGTCCTCTTTACATAGTCGGTCGTATCTATGACAAGCCCACTAATGGGATATTAATAGATCACGCCTATGGAGAAACGTGATCACCAAGGAATTTTTACTTTTACATAAACTTTATCAAGACGAATATGATAAACCAAAAGCATGGATCAAGACACACAATGGTTTTTCTTTCCCTACAATAGGATCAATCACCTTACCATTTAAAATAGGACCAAAAACATTAGATGTCACATTCTCCATCATCTTGCAGTCAGATTAATTTCGTGTGAAGCTAGGCCACCCATGGATTTGCTCCATTAAAGTTGTCCCTCTAGTTGTGCATAAATGTTTAAAGTTTCCCTGTGACAATAAAATATTCACTATCCACCATAGCGGCTTCAACCCCTTGTCTTCCAAAGGAAACTTTTCCCTAGATTCCTTTTGGCCCAAACCCATGGAACCTATAAAACCTCGAGAAGATTTCTTTTTCTTGTCCTATCAAAAGTTCAAGGAAAAGAAGATAGTTGAATTGTCTCTCTGAAACATGTCCCCATCAACCTCTCAACCTAGCATCCTTGAAAAAACCATGCTTGAACCTAAACAAGAACCAAACAACCAAGACCAACCGAAAACATAAAATTCACCTACATCCTACAAACAACCAAGAGATAGTGAAACCAACCCCATCACACCTCCTAGAATCAAACAAATTTTCAAATTCAAAGAGAAAGTGGTTGAATAACCTCTTGTGCTTTCTTTTGTTCCTCCCCTTAGGGAAGAAAATAAACCTACGGTTGATCAACCCCCTCCTACACAAATGCAACTTGAGAACAAAGCCAAAAGAAACAAAGGTGCTAGAGATCATATGCATCAATGTCATGCCCTTGCTCACAAGTTATACGAAGAATTAAACAAAGAAAATCAATATCCAAACTTGACTAAAGCAATGCATGAGGACCCTACACCGGAACAAGAAAATTCAATGCAATCTCCACAACAAGAGTTTAACTCTTCCATTGACATTATTGTTCAACCTCCTGTTGTGATCATCTTAGATGATGATGAAAAGGTTGCTAAAATTGATGAAGAGGTCCATAATGAAACGACTACATTTTTTTCCTCTTCCATGAGCTTACACGACAAATCTTCTATAAAGAGAGTTGAACCTTGTGCTTCTCCTAGTTCGGCACTTTCTCCTGTCCCTTTGGCTAGTTACCTTCCTTTGGTATACATAGAACATGATTGGGAGGCGAATGACTTGCTCATAGATTGACTCGCATTTTCCTTACTAGTCTTTTGATTTATTTTCTTTTGTCTGTAATTGCATGTGCATAATGCATGATCCCCCATGACATTTTATTTGATGTTCTCTCTCTCTCTCTTTGTGACATTCCTCTATTTGTACCTTCATTCTTCTCTATGTCATGCATCTCTTTCAATTTTTATATTATGTTTTCCTTTTGGGGATGATGCAAGGTGTTGAGACACCCTATGTCTCTTCCATGTTGACCCAAAAGGATTTTTCTTTTTCTTTCTCCTTTTTCTTTTATCTTTTTATTTTGTCTTGTGTTTTCCTTTTAGGGATGACACAAGGCATTGAGACACTCTATGTCTCTTCCATGTTGACCCAAAGGCTTTTTCTTTTTCTTTCACCTTTTAGTTTATATTTTTGTCTTGTGTTTTCCTTTTGGGGATGACGCAAGGCATCGAGACACCCTATGTCTCTTCCATGTTGACCCAAAAGGCTTTTTCTTTTTCTTTTTCCTTTTAGTTTATATTTTTCTTTTGTCGTGTGTTTTCCTTTTAAAGATGACGCAAGGTGTCGAGACACCCTATGTCTCTTCCATGTTGACCCAAAAGGTTTTTCTTTGTTTTCACTCTCTTTGTGTCATTCTTCCAATTTTATGTGTATTTGGGGGATGATGACAGTTCCAAGCTCTCTAAAAACATTGTAGAAAAGAACATACTGCCCCAAATCCATAGATCCCTTATATGTTTGGTGTTTTCATTTTGGGGGAAACCCCTCTCTTTTCTTTTGCATGATGTGGCTTTACTTGGAAATATATGACTTGGCATAGGGCATTCCAAGTTAGCTCTCATGTCTTCCTTCTTGTTTGCATTTTTCATTTGCTACTTTAACGTAATTGATCACAACACAATGTTTAGCAATTTCTTTAAAGTGGGGGCATACATTGGCATTATTCTTTTGCATTTTCCTTTTTCATGGTTCTTAGTGCAACCTTCTTACTTCATATGATGTGTTTGTTGCTTTGTGGATGACATTAGGTGTAATGTCCTTCAGGAGCATGATCTCTCTTAGCATATTGTATTCCTCTTAGTGGCTTCATGAGATGCAGTGCATCCCCTAAGTTGTGAACTCTCTATTTTTTGATTAATCCTCTCTTGGAGACATTAGGCACAATGTTCCCTAAGTTAAATATCTCACATGAACTAAGCAAGACTCCTTTGAACATTTCCTATTTTTGTATGTTGCATTTGTTTTTATATGGCCACCTTGCATAACACAGCTTGCATTCCTATAGTGCCATCCTATTTGTTCATGAGCTCCAAGCATATAAATTTGTGCTTGCCTCATGAAGCTCAAAAATCATTTTTGTGTGGAACCTTATTAAATTTATTATAAGGTATAACTTTGGTATGGTTGAGAAGGAAGCCCAATTTGAGGCATGACTTTCCCTATAACCACTTGCATGTGTGTGAGTGAATGCCAGCCATGAGTGTATGTTTCTCACCTTTTAGGACTCCTCACCCGGTGGAAAGCCAGGAGTTTCATCGCCTCAGAGTGAGTATGCATTTTTTGGACAAATAGCCTAGATCTGATCCACATCGTGATGGAAAAATAGTTGAAGTTTGATCTAATTCTTTTATTTTCTTTTCTCCTTCTCATTGTTCTTTAGCAATGTATGCTTGGCCTTGTCATTGTTCTTTATATCATTTTCATGTGTATTCCTTTGTGCTTATGTTGATTTTCCATGAGATCTTGATCCTGGGGGCTTGATCACCCCTCTTGATTGTTTTTGTCTCATCTTGCTAGCATTGGTTCATTGGAACCCCTCTTGGTGCGTGTTTTTCTACTTTAGTGTGATTTTGAAGCAGGTTCATCCTTTCACTAAAGTGGGGGCTAAATGTAGTGTCGAAAAAAGGGTCCTTTGACATTTTCACACTCATTTGGATCCTCCTTATGGATTTTGGCTTAATGTTGCTTTATTTTAGTGTTGTAATGTGGATAACACATTCACATTAGGTCTCAAGCCCTTGTGAACTAATGGAATTTAATGGTGCCTTGCTAAAGTGTTGTGAAGTGTTGTAACACACTTTCACACTTTTCTAGGGCTTTATCAATTAACTAAGCATAATAAACATAATTTTAATCATAATCAACATTAATCTTGCCTTATTTGAAGTGTTGTAAAGTTTTGTAACACACTTTCACATTCCTCTAGGCTTGTCATTAATAATTGGGCTTTCTTATGCTTTAATTGGCCCTATTTTGCATCCACAAGCCTCATTTATTTCATCTTTTTGAGGATAATCCTGACACCAATCAATAACCAATCATAATTCAAGTGTCCTCAGCTTGTGTGGCCCAAATTTAGTGTCTAGGATTCATTCGTCACCTTGGGTGAATGAGTCCCACGTAGGTATTTTTGGCCCCAATGCAGGTTTCACACATTTCTAAGCATTTTTCATTCTAGGTCTCATACATTATGTGTGATGGGAATCATTCACCACCTTGGGTGAATGAGTCCTATGTGACAAAAATTCAAATTTAAATCAAATTTTTGATGGGATTTTATTCTCCTAGATCTGAAGTTGGCTTGTAGTGTTGTAATTTTGGGAATTCTTGCATTATAATTAAGTATAATTATAAGGTTTTTTCACTCATTTTCATCCTAAGCATTCAAGTATTCATACCTAACATTCAAGAGAGTTCACAAGAGCTTTCAAGGAATTTCAATGGAAAATTATCAAGCATTCAAGAGCATTCTTCAAGTTTCATTCATCATACTAAATATTGCATTCTTTATGTTTGTTATTGTGCTAACATTTGTGATGTAGAGTTCATGATCCAAGCAAGTGTTTCAAGAAAGATGCATCTCCTTCAAGATAGAGTCAATAACCACATCCATTGCATCCATTTCAAGCATTATTGCAACACCTTATTGCAAGGGTTTGGTGAGTTGCAACATTATATTTTGTTCATTCATCATTCTCCTTTTATATTTTCTTTCATTTCAAGGTTTAATTACCAACAAGGGGTTTGACCAAGGCAAACCCCTATTCACTAACCCCCACAACATTTTTCCTTCTTCTTGTGTGTGATTTGCAGGGCTAGGTTGTAGATTTACCAAGAAGCAAAGGTGGAGAAAATTTGTCAAATCCCCATCAAGCCTTTGAGAAGCTTGGAGAAGGTTTACAAGTGGCAATTTGAAGTTTCAGATCTGGAAACCAGTCAAAAAGAGAAGAGTAGACAGAGAGGCACAAAATCTAGTTTAGAACTTCCAAAAAAGCAAAAGTGGATTTGATTTGCCACTATAAGTGAATGAGTCCCACTGTACAGGCCTGACAAAGTTTTTTACAGATTTGGATACCCTTTTGGCTGAAACTTGTTCCTGTACATTTTGTCAAAAACTACATTGATTCGCCCAACTTGGTGAATGAGTCCCAATCAACATCAACAATAGATTTTTTAGTGATCCAAACCTCCATTTTTCCTTCTTTAGCCTTCTAGGTGCACACTTTCAGTTTCATAGCTTTTTGTTACATTTTATTCATCTTTCTTGGTCATTTTGCATATCACACTGTATTTTCCAAGTCTACACTTGGTGGTGAACCCATCATTAGATATCATTTATCCCCTAGGATAACCCTTTGCTAGATTTCAATCTCCTTTGCATTGAAATCTGAAGGGTTTGTTCTTGAGTGAAGAGTAAGGAAATAGCCTCTCTCCTTTTAGGTCCAAAACCCTAGAAGCAAAAGAGAGACCCCTATTTTCATCTTTTCAAATCCAACTATGATGTTGATTCACCTTAATGTATGTGGATGTGACTCAATAGTATAACACTAGACTTGAATAACGATTGATTCAGTTCAAATTTCAATAGTGTTGATTTGAATAAGACATGAGACCCAAAATTGATGAAGGAAATGATCATACTTAGGGATTTTCTGAGAATTGGAGTTAATTGAATTATCTATGGAGTTGACTAAATTGTTGAATAGAACATTACCATTTAGAATCATGGAGAAGATAATATTGAATAGTTTCATTTAGTAATTGGGTAGATGTCCACATGAAGTTTCCAATTAGAGACTGAGTTGACTGAAGAATGAATATGTGGTTTCTAAAATGAATAAGAGTTAACTTGTGAGAGAAGATTGAGTTTCTAAAGGAAGAGAAGTTAGCTGATGATGGAAGAAAGAGTTGATTGATGATTCAAAAAAGGAAATTATGATTTGGAAAACTAGAAATTAGATCAATTAATTAAATGGAAATAATTATTAATTAACAAATGAAATAGTAATAATGAATAATAAATGATAATTAAATGATAAATGGTATTTGATAATAAATGATACTTAGTAAATGAATGATGATTTATGTGATGATTAACAGTAATTATAGAATAGTTTGTGTCTACATTTTTTCCCTCTCTGAAGCAATGTTTGAAGTGACATTGTTTAAAAGAAAAGAGAAGTAGCCAAGAATAAAAAATAGAGAAGATGGATATAATGGCAATTCCCCAATCGAGTAATGAATGGAATTTAGAAAATATGAGATGATTGATGCCCCCTCAAGAGATTATTTATGCATAAAATACATGGGTGATCTCTTGAAAGAAAAGAAGATGAATAAAATGTCAAAGGATAGATAGAAAACGATAAAAAAAGATTAGGAGATGGATGCAAGAAACATCATGATGGATGAAATGATGATGTGTTATGTTGACTTTAAGATTGGAAATCTTTCCTTGATATAGCAATAGATGTTATGGACCAAGGAAAATAAGACCAAGGTGACAATATATCCAATGAATGAATTGAATATCAAGAAAACAATAGATGATAGGATGCCCTAACATTCACAAAGAGTCTAATACTCTTGGTGGGTTCATGATGATACAACCAACAAACATGACACACATAATCAATAGGCATTGCCCCAATGTATACCATCCAAAGCACACCATGATATGAAATAATCGTGGTGACCTTGAGTAGGAATAGCATGGGTCAAAAGTTAATGAAAAATAAAGATCACAACATTGAAAAGATAAACCAAAGAAAAATACAAGAAACTATCAATATCTACACACACCAATACTATCTTTTACCAAGGCATGGAAAGGACTAAAGGATGGATTTGGATTATATCTCGTTTCAAGAAGGAAACACCATATAAGACAAGTGTATGGTTTTGGGAAGGAAACATCCCATATAAGATGAGTGGTGGACTAAAATGATTTTTTCATGATGGAAAAGGATCTGAAAACTATAAGTTATTGAGGTTAATGTAGATTTCTATGGTTTTACATTAAAATCACATGTTTCTAATATGTTGTTTTGAAGGTTTGAAAGTGCATGTCTATTTTTGTTTGTTTTTAACATTTATTTATGGATTTGATATATCAAGGGTGGTATATACTATAAAGACCATAAAAATTTCATGTTAATGAAAGATACACACAAGCAAGTAAGCAAGCATGCATAAGGATACACAAACAAACATGATCTTGCCCCTAGTCAAGCTAAAAACTAATTAATTGATTGATGACATGATGATGATAATGTTATTGATATGGGAAGGACACATCCTAAAAGTAACATGAGGATTGGGAGAGACATATCTCGATGATAATAATGTGACTATAATGGATCAATGTTTGCAGCGAGGCTAGGAATAAAACCAAGGAATATCTTGGATGTTGCACTAGATTGACTTGCAATATTGTAGGAATTAGATTATTGAATTTGGAGAAATTATTTTTAGGATTGGATGGGATATGGATTTTTGTTGAGGAAATATTTGGATTGGAGTCTTAGAACCAATGGCAAGGGATAACCAAGTCTTGCAATTTAAGGATTTAAATAATTATGAATTGCTTAGGTAGAGGATGTGAGGATGGTTAGGTGGGGGATAGGAGACATGAGGATTATTGGATGGAGGATTTAGGAAGTGATATAAAAGGACTATGTTGCATAGGAATATCTTTTTTACTTGAAGATATGGGGTTGGATAATACTATGTAAGAAATTGCATGATGTTTGATTTTGTGCGACCAAATGATGAACATGCCAAGAGTTTTTCAAAGCATATTTTAGGTTTGTGCCCTAGTCCTTATCAAGATCAAGGTAGGTTGGGAAGACAAATGAAAATGATATGGGATTCGTGGATGGTAAAAGATCATGAAAAAATGTGTGATGGATAAGACAACTTCTTCCCAAGTGTAATAGTCCATAGAGATAGTTGATCTTACACATGATTCTTCTTTGCGATGTTTCTATCATGGTACTTATCCAAAGTGCCATAGGAATGGTTTTCATTATTTGATGAATTATTTCTCTTTCTATGTTTTCATCATGGTGGATATTCCAAGGCATCATATAAATGGTTTTCAAGACAGGACAAATTTTCTCTTAAATGTTATTTTTTTAATTTTTTTCTTTTTTTGGTATTTTTTGGATACTATTGATGTTCAAACTATCACGAAATGTTTAAGTCAATTTGATGATATTGATATAGATGTACGTGTCATGATATTCCAATATTTACCTACACGAAGGAACTTCCTTATTAGGATTATGACACTTGCATACAACTGATGGATATTATTGTGATTCTTGTTATTACTAGCCTTGGCCTTATTTATATACATATATAATGATAGAATTCCTTGAGATTTATTACAATAAATTATTGTTTCCAAAATACAATGGGTTTGTGAAGTAGGATTTTTGGACTTTAAGAAAGATGTACGATTGTGATGAGTAATGGTGGATGTGGATGGATTATTTGGCATTTTAGATGTAGGATTTTTTATTTTGCAGATTTGGGATGGTGGATTATGGATTTTGGATTTTGGATTTTGATTGTGAGCATGTTTGGAACCAACACTTTTATATGCCTTACTTGATAACCTTTTTGAAGGAGGTGGACACTTGTTATATGTAGAAAACCTCTTTTCTTGTGGCTCGAAATTTTGATTAACTTTTAGATTTGGATTATTTACTTTGTTTGAACCTTTTTTTATAATCTATTTTTATTTCATTTGTTCAATTGGATTTTTTATTCAATGGATTTTAGAATTTTATTTTTTTCTTTGTAATATTTTTAATTTTGTTGGTTCCAATTGGTGGGTTTTGTTAGAATTTAATCTTTACTCAGGCGACAACTATTTATTATTTATATTATTTAAATAATTGAAGGAATATTCTAAAGGAATCCCTACAAGTCTTTTGTCTTATTTGATTATTCTCATACATGTGTGAGGATGACTCATTTTTTTAATTCATTTTTGGAGGAATATTAAGGCTTAGGTGTACCCTCGTCCTTATTAGGATCTTGACACCTTGCACATTAGTGCAGGAGCACCAGGACAACCTCATTCTTTTATGATGAATTTTTTGATGGATGATCCAATTTTGGTGTTTTAACATTGTATCAAGGTCATATTGATCATTTTTCATGTGCTAGGGTCCTTAGGAGTGTTAATTAATCAAATTTTTGTGTCAAATTTCAAAAATGTAAGAGTTGTCACAATATTGCAAAATTGCAAAAAAAAGATGCAAACAAGGAATATGTAAGGTCATTTTGGCTCTAAGCGTTGATAGGAAGTTGGAAATAAGTTAGAAGGTGATAATTCATGTTTTATTGCCTATAAAAAGGATTTTATAACCATTTTGAACTTATGGGTGATTGAGATTTGAAGTTTGAATGAAGATATTTGTTTTTATGCATTTTCTACAAAATTTCTTTGTTTCAGGCCCTTGTACGGATCTGTACAGATAGATATGAATGATTGAATGGTTGTAAGTGATAAAGTATCCAATCAGATTCCATTTGGTTCTTTTTTCATGCAATTTGGTGGGATTTTGAATGAGTTATTGTATTTTTTGTAAAAACAGTTAAAACCCTTATTTAGGGTAAACAATAGCTAAGAAATTTGTATTTCTCCTTTTGTATTCAGAGGAATCTTTTGATTCTTTGTGAGATTGTTCTTATATGCATGTATCTCCATATTCCAATTGGTTTGGATCAAAATCACAAGGTGAAGGCATGAAGAATTGAAGTTTATGACTATAAATCTGGCACAAACTAGTAAAAAGAACAGTTCAAGAAGGTCATCACTTAGGATTTGATAAACTACACGTGGTAATGGGATTTTTGTGATTCAATAAGCATGAGGAAGTATAAATAAACATGGTCTAAGAATTTATTAAGATGAATTAATTGTGGAGATGATTTATTCAATAAGCCCTAGGTTAGAAAATGAGTAAAAGACTTGTAAAGGACAAAATACAGTGTTATTTTATGAGTTTTTCAACGTGTTTATTAAATCCTTCATGAATTTTCCTATTTTGTAAGGCTGTTTGGAGATAGATGAATCCATTTTTAGACAAGGATTGATATCTTACAAGTCTGTGATGATCATTGAATAATTGTTCTGTCAGGATAGAGTTAACACAGTCTTTCTTTGCAAAAAAAAATGAATGGTATTTGTTAAAATCACTTGATCAATGTATGGGAAATGGTTTGATAAGTTTGAAAAGATTTTTTGAATATGTCTGAGGCATCATCAAGTGTAAAGTAGGCTTGGAGAGTGGAATTGTTATGTTGGTAGCCTAAATAGGCCTAAATGCTCAATTAGGACAATTAGTTTTGGAAGTTCTTAGTGTTGTGATATTGATGTTGGTGTAAAAGGAGTTTAATTATGTTGTTCATGCCTAGTAAAGTTGTTCCAAGGGTTTGATTCATTGTTTGTGTCTTGGGAAGCAAATTTTGGAGTTTTGTGGCTTGTAAATGATATTGTTGCATATTAAGGACAATCATAATGAAATGATGAAAATGTGAATGGGAAGACGGGTTGTAATTGTTTGTTTTTGGTTAAGTTGAGATTAGTAAAGTGTTTTGAAGGTCATTGAAGGAGTTTGGAACTCTGAATGAAAATTTGAGTGTTTGAATTGAGTTTTGGAAAGGAAAAGTGAAGTAGTGATGAGTAATCAAACAAGGATCGTTTTGAGATTTGTCAATTGAGGTTAAGTGTGTTTGTTTCTTCCTCTAGCACTGCATCACACACACATAATATGAAAGGTATGACATGCATAGACATGGGAGTTACTTATGAAACTCTTTTCTCGCCTCTATGTATTTTAGATGCTTCTCTCATTCTTCATATGAAGTATTATATGCTTGAGCTCTCTCTCATCCCCTCTTTGTAATATTCTTAGGCTCTATGCCATCTTCATAATATTGGGGATTTTTTCTTTATTGTTTCCCACTTAAAAAACCTTTTGTCTCCTCTTGGATATTTGGTGTGCATACTCTTGGTGCCCTTGGTTTTCATCTTGATGGTAATATTCTCCTTCAAATAATTTCTCTTGGATTAGTACTTTCCTTTCCTTTCCTTTCCTTTTATTTATTATTATTTTCAGGTTGAAGGATTTTAGAATGATGATTTATGATGTGGATGGAAGGATTGTTGGAAAAAAACTTATGGAAAGGACTACACGTGGCCCCTATTTTAATGGTTGTATTGGATGAATTTTCCCTAAGTATTGTAAAAACATCACTAACATCATTATCTTTGTTGATTTGTGAATATATGAGACCTTGATATCTCAGATTTGTATGAAAGGTATATTGGTAGAAATTAGAATTCCTTGTTCATGTAGGCCTAATCCTCTTCCCTGATACTACTTTCTTTGACATATTCTATTTGTGATATGATACTTGATATTTTTGAAGAAATATGCTTAACCCATTTTTGTATAGTTGAGAGCCATCAAGTTTTTTAATTTTCTCATTTGCAAGAAAGCCTGCTTTAAAAAATGCAGATGATCCTAGTTTATATGATTCTAGACCTTTATCATTAGTCATTCTTGTTATGTCTTGATCATTCAACATGTCAATGTGATCCATAGTAGCTTTTGTATCTTTTTGCTTGTCGTAATCCATGTCATTTATTTGATTATTTATGTGTCCAAGGGATGCAAGTGTCTCAGCTTGGGAAATAGAGGTTGTTGGTGTTTGGATAGGATTAGGTTTGGAATTTTATGATCATGGATGGCATATAGGTGGATGAGGGGATCATCTTGGATTTCTTGATCAATAGTAGAATTTTGATCAAAAACTATCTCATCTTGGATGTCATGATCAAAGATGAGATATTAGTCAAATATTAGATTAACATGAATATAATGATCATATAGAGATAATTCTTCCATGGACTTAGAGATAATATCTTGATCAAAGGCTAGATTATCATGGACATCAAATTATATTTCAAATGGTGTGCATGATGGTATTTCATATTAGGTGGCTTGATCATGGACATGATCTTGATTAAGGATAGAATTACCTTGGATGTCATAAATAATGATCTTGATCAAGGCTCAAATTAGCTTGGATATCATAAACACAACTTTTATTAAGAATTGGATTAGATTGGATACCATGACCATCTATAGCGATTTTTCGGGTATCTTGATCTTGATTTATCTTAGAGCTTCTTTTGTCCTACTTTATAATTTTGTCTCTACATAGATATGATGGTGTAGATGATATAATGTGATTTTGGATAATGATAGGATTTTCTTGAGTTGAATTAGGACTTTAGGTAGGAATATCTTGATTCAAGTTGATACATGATGGAGGGAATGATGGTGATAAATGATTAGATGGTTTATGATTAGCAATATGATGGGATTGACTAACTATATTTTCATATTAGAGTTTAAGTCCTTTACTATTAGTCCTTGGAGAAAATTGTTAAATGTTTTTTTATTGGATAGATTTATGGACTGGGATGGAGTACTTTGTTATGGTTTAGTGGATGAAGGATTGGGATGATAGGTGGAGGCTATAATACTTTCTTGGTTTAGTGATGGGGATGACGATGTAGAATGTGCATGGGAGTTAGGGATTCACAATATGGTTTGGTGTTGAGGAAGGCTTCAGGGTGATTCCACAATACTAGTTTACACTTTCTTGGAGATCCTAATTTTTGCTGAAATCACATATTTTTAGAGAATATAATAATTTAATCATTGAAAAGTTCCATTTAAAGGATTCCAATTGAAGAGGGTTTCATCAAACCACCTTAGATCAAACCCCCTTGGATAGAACCCTGCTAGTTTTAAACCAAACCTATAACGAAGTCTGCTTTACACCCATCAAAATGTTGATAAAAAATCACTTTTGATTTTTCTTTTAGGGGATCAAATGAATTCATTTAAAAAGAAAAAATTGTGAGTATTTAGTCCTTATTATAAGCTTCCCAAAAAGTGTAATTTTTTATTTAGACTGCAGGAATCGGGTAGCACGACCCCCTATAAACTGTAGTGCACCTGGTAAACTTTTTAACGTGACCAACGGTGTTGGTACAACACACCCTCTAATACCACTAGGGTGGGGGAGACTAGATCTTGTGACCAACCTCCTACAACAAGAAAGATTTAGCCAACCAAGCTAGGGCCCCCACCCATAAATAAATTTAATTTGATTATTATTGTGAACCTTTGAGTTTTACCTATTCTAAAGATGCAAAACAAATATTATGCAATAAGGAAAAACACAAAAGACACCTCAAAGATTAGCCTAAGGAATTGTTAATACAAAGAGATAAAATGAAAGAAGATTACAAATGATTATACCTTCTCTTTGCAGCTGAAATTCCTTGGTTGGCCCTTGATTTTGAGTACTTGTGTGCTCCTTGGATGGCTAGATGCAAGATTGACAATATGATTAGATGCAAATGCAAACGGATAAAATGGCTTGGCTAAGTAAGAGGAAATGCTTGTGAGTTGAGTGTTCAAAATGACAGCATGTAGGTGCAAAATGACTAAGTGTTGTTAAATGCATTAGAAGAGGGGGGGTATTTATAGAAAATTCAATGGTTGAGATTAAGCCATCAAGGTCAAGATGGAGGGCTATGGTGAGTTGAAGCCTCACAAGCCCTCACATCTTAACATGTGGAATGTGAGATGGCCTAGGATAAGATGATGTGGAAGTGAGGTGGAAGGGAGGTACATGATGTGTAAGGACATGTACCTTGAAAGTACATTGGGGGATGAGAAGAATCTTGGGTGAATAAATGTGAATTAAAAATTCACATGCTTGGAAGAATTTCATGGACAAGACAAGGTTCCAAAAAGGGAAGCACTTGTCCACATGTGACTTGATGTGACAAGTCAAATATTCTAGAAGATGCATGGGAAAAAGGGATTCTAGGAGGAATAAAAGTGAATTAAAAATTCACATGGAGAAAAGAGGAGCCTAGGATAAATAAATGTGAATTAAAAATTCACATGGGAAAGAGGGTCAATGCTAAGAAAGGCAAATGGAAAGGTTGACTAAAAAGGAATGCTAAATGTGGCTAATGACTTTGATTAAGGTTGTGAAAACACATGATTAGGGAAATTAATAAAAGATTAGAGGCAAGTGGCAAATGTAGGAGGATGTGACATTAATCCTTGATTAAGAGGATGCACATCCTAATCATGAATTAATAAAATTAATTCAGATTAGAAAGGGATTATAGAGGATGTGACAAGGAGAGAGAAAAAGGAAGAATTTAAAATTGATTTTATTCAAAAAGGTCAAATGACTAAATTAAATAAATTGATATATTTATTTAATTTAGAGAGGAAAAGGTGTAAGGTAAAGCATTTACTTGTTAAATTAAATACTTTAGGGACCTTGGGCAGACCATGAAATATTAATTGAGTGATTTAATTAATATTGATCAAGAGGATGAGGTGTATGAGTTAAAGGGATGAATAAGGAGACGAATTTGACCATATGAAAGTGGTCAAATTTGGATGTCTACAATTATATTTATTTTTTATTTCTTGTGAATGTAGGTTTTTCACTGAAAATCAAGCTCTTTGTTCTACACATGTGGAACAATAGCAGATTATCAAAAAAAATTGAAAAATATCAAAGCACTAGATATTGATGTCCTTGACCCAGTAAAAAAAAATTAAATTTCGATACATACATAAAAAGTTATGTTGTATAAAGTTCGCCTATGTCTGAATTGTAATTGGTTTGACTTTGAAACTTGATTAAGGAAAAAATATTCAATAAAAAAATATGAAACCAAATGAAAGTGCTAGATATCATAGTTACAAATCTAAATTCAAAAAAAATAGAATAAATTATCCTTCATGGAAAAAATTTATGTTGTATACGGTGAGCATCACTCTTTAAAAATGGTGTTTACTAAAAAAAACTAGTATTCGAAGGAGATGGAAAAAGAAGTGCAATATGATTCCAAAAAAATTGAAAAAATATATATTTAGAATCTATAGACAAAATGTCACAAATCACTAGTTTGTATCATCTTCAAATTCCTCACGGTTTAGCCGCTATAGGTGCCTGAAAGTGAAGATTTAGTTAGATAAAATTAGTTCAATGTCCAGTTTGGCCAAAAATTGTAAACCCATATTGTGGGATCACCCTTCAAGGATAAAAGATTAGTTTCCCTTGTCAAAGTTGGAATGAGGATGACTAAATGGAAGTTTATTTGGTATTAATGGTATATATTGTACTAAGTAGATCTTGATATTGAGGGTATATGGATAGATGAATATAGTATATATGGGTTGTTGGTAATGGGTTAGAATGTTGGGGTTTGTTGGTATTGAGGGTAGATGGATGGTTGACTAGAGATTTTGGGTTCTTGGAACATGGATTGATGTCACTTGCTTAAGACAATATACACTAAGTTTTGGTCATAATAGGGATCATACACTAGGTGATCCACAAGACTCTCATTATCATCATAGGGGTCATACATTGGGTGATCCACAAGACTCACTATTGTAATGCCCCGCCAAGGATTCCATGAAAACAAAGTGTAAAGAACAAATTAACTAATTTTTTTTTTTAAAGTCGTTCAATTAAATAAATGTTTAAGGATTCCAAGATGACGTTACTTAAACATTATAATTAAGAACATCACACCATATTATTAAAGTCATAAAACATAAGTACAAATCACATTCATTATGATCCTCTTTCATAAACTTTATACAATCAAGATATATGCATATCCAAATTACATCAAGTGAGATTTTAGTAATTCTCGATACATCATAATTTCGCTACAATGAGTACTCTCATACACATGAGGTAAATATACAAAGAAGATAATAATCTCCTCAAAACTAACATCCACATCTCTGAACATGTTCAGCGCCCATCATCATGAACAAGAAAGTGACAGGAACCTACTCCACGAACAATGTTATCCAAGTATAGCAATATCTGTAAGAGGACCCAATGGTGAATAATAGCACGGTTTCCTCCCAACTTTGTGGTACCCAAAGGTCCACTCCCTTCGTGCTAGGAGATAATAATAGGTCCTCAAAACATTCAAACAGACAACAAAGAATAGACATTACATAACATGGCTGACAAACACATAATGACACATGAAAGAATTAAAATTACATGATCACTAATAAACTCCCAGAGGCAACAACTGTAACATAGGTGACTCTACATAAGAGACCACAAACATGCTTCAGGATAGAGTGTCATCACATAGTTGTTGTAGGTTACCCTGGTGAATCTTCCTAGACTACTGACCCTCATCCAAAGTTACCCTAGCAGTCTCTACCAATTCTCGGCCCCTAGACAAACTCATGTGGAGTCGAATTACCTTTCAAGAAGATAAGGTAGACGACAAGCCATTGCAAGCCTTCTCAACCTACCCTTAATCTAAACAAGCATTAAGGCACTAGGTGAGGCATACCTATTATTTGAATTAATGTTAAATACTACCCCACCCCTAATACATTAGTTAGGTTTTCACTGGATTACAAAAACCCACAAGAGGTTACCCTGACAACCACTTAGGGTTTCGGCCCCTATCGCAAGCCACTCTTCCTATAAATATGATGCAACATCAAAATACCAAGGACTGCCAACATGCATATACAACAACGCCATAATAAAACATATCTCTTTCATATCCCAATCATTGAACAATTCAAACACCTCAGAGGTGACAAATAACACTTGCATGGAAAAGTCCCAAAATAGACCAAGGTATTTAAACATCAATAAATAACCATTAAAAGCTCTTTTCCTTTAAAAACAACACTCTAGCCTCTGGAAGCAAAAAGAACACATAACACATGTTTCTTAACCATATTCTTCCACAATAAAACTCAAAATTACACTCTTAAACCAATACGTTATCATCCATCACACACAATGACCACAATTTCATGATTTAAATAGACTAAACCATTTATTCAAAGAGTTTCCTAACACAAACAATATTTTCTTCCACAAAAGATTTCCTTGACATCTATTCAATAATAAAGGAATAGTTCAAGGCAATAATTTAAACCCATATTCGTTTATAAATAAACAAACCTAATCTAAATATTTATATTCATTTAAAATTTAATAAACTAAAGTTGCTTCAAATAAACTCTTAATCTCTTTCACCAATTTCAAAGTTAACAACTTAAAATTAAACAATTTATATGATTGTTCTCTATCAAGAGTAATATGAATTGACAGATTCAATTTTTGTACAAACTATTATATAACGAATCAACCACAATTACTACCAAATATGAAAGGAATTATAATATATAGTTCATTTTATATAAGAGACTTTAATTGATAAATCGCATATATATCTATCTACTGTTGTGGTTGCACTCCACTTCAGTTAACAACAAATTTATTTACTAAATGTGCATGCAAATTAATTGGATAACTTAAAGATAAAGAGTGTAAGTGGCGTAGATCATGAAATTAAACTACCAACTTAAAGCGACAGATTCAGCGGCCCCATAAATGATGAAATATCGACTGAAGTATAGATTAAGTAAAAGTCCAACTAATGAATTCCATACTCTTCAGATGCTAAAATAGAGAGTCCTTAAGTAAACTATTCTCAGCCATTGATTCAAAGAAACTAATTATCAAGACAAGGCCGAATTCTCTAGTTTAGGGGACAGCTTATAACAAAAATTATAGCCTAAAATATATGTATTGAAAAATTAAAGATTAAGGAGGAGATTTAGATCAACGACCAAAATAGAAGTATATTAATAAATTTTCCTGAGAACCAAGTAGATCCAAGGAAGATTCAATGTCAAACAAGGACTTCAAAGTTAATCTTCAGTCAATACTAAAGATAGAAATCAGTCGATCAAAAAGAATAAGGAAGCAAAGATATATTCAATGACAACTATAGTTGACTAAACATTTTTCAATTCACAAGGTTATTTATGCAATAAGGGATGGCGGATTTAAAGAGGAAGTAATGGCACATTCTCGAATTGATAAGTTTGATTAATTCCTACCAATGATATTTAGCAAAGAAGGATGCGCTGGTGATTCAGAAGAAACTTCAGATCAAAATTCAACAAAGCCATAAAAGCTAGTAAATATGTGATTCAATAGGGACAACACCATTGATAAAAGAATTGAATTTCAAATAGAGAATATTGATGTACACAACATATTAGACTTATTGACATATAAATATTTCCTAGAGGTTTATGTTAAGGAAATTTCCTTAAGATCTAAGGATTCAAAACACATCAACTGTGTGGCATAAGGTATGAGATATTTGCTAAATATATGAACCATTTCCATCCTATGCAAGCAGTGGCGCTGAGTAAAAAGGAGAATTCATGATTCAAAAGAAATAACAAGAAGTTAATAAATACGGTTAAGCCAACAACATAGTTAATTCTTTAATTGATAAATTATATCATGGTTTATTTGTTTATCCCTCCTAATCACTAGATCGATATATGCAAGGAAGGAAGGAATGCAAAGAAGTAGACATAATACCAAATTGACAAAGGGATGTATAATATCAAGACAAATTTAGGAGGTTATAAAATATGTTCAACTATAGACAAGGCAACGACAACAACAAGAAATACTTTCTAAATTACAGGAATCTTATTTCCTTAAATATATTGGGGTAATTGAATTAATTTTCTATAACTTCTTCAAACATATACATAATTCAAACAAATTCATCTCCTTTTTCGGTGAATAGGAATAAACCATGTAGAACAAATTCATATGATAAAATTGTTGATTATAACCAAATTCTTCGAATTTCTTTTATTAGAAAAATCATTCTAATTGATTTCTCTGTTGTTATGTGCAGGTTTAGCAAAATAATTCTTTTCCAACAACAAGAAATGAATTTCCAAATAGATAATCTTTCTAGCAAACTTTTCAAAAAATATAGATAAAATAATATTGCAAAACAAGAAGGGAACCTGTTTTAAAGGCTTGAAAATTGATTTCGAACCAAAATCTGAAGCTTATGTCAAATTTGCTCAAAACACTAGCTATTTGACGAAGAAATTCAAAAACAATCCAATCCAATAATATGCTTGCAATCAAATTCTGAGATGAAAAGTTTTCCAAAACAACTACCATGCAAAAATTTCATAAAATCTACCGCCGTCAAAATTCTTCCAGAAAATTGCCATGAAATCAAAAAATTGCAACCCCAAAAGCTTTTTAATGCATTTAATTAACTCTAATTCATAAAGTTTAACTGATTGTTAATCATGCATTGAAAATTGATGAATTAGTTCTAACTTAATCATTTAACTCCAAATTACATTTTCAACTCCAATTCCAATTTGCATAACATGTTGAAGACTATCTCTTTAAAATATCTATCTTTCATGTAAATCCCATTTCCACAAGTAATTCAACAATTACTTTTAATTAAATGCCTTTTTACAAAATTAGCATTCTCTTTTAATTAAATGACTTGTTTAATTTAAATTAATAAATTAAACCATAAACATAAACATAAGCATTTAATCAAATATAAATAAATTAACAAATAATCATTTAACTAAAATATTGAATTCCCAAGCAAAACAATACAGACCAGAACGACACAACAGAAACAAACTAAACAACAAGGAAGGGTGACAAATAGATACTCGTTCAATGAAGAATGATGGCTTATATGAGGACCTGACACTATCTCTAGATCAACATAATTTCATTGGATTAGGGTACACTCAGACCTGACAAGCAGGTGGAGCTAATACCCGGTACTTGTATTTTCATGAAACATCATTGTTAAACATATAAACATATATCATAAAACACATTGTGAAGAAGAATCACAGTGTAGTAGGGTACTCACGAATGAGTAGTGTCACACTGTCTTCTTCACCGAAACTGACGAGCATCAAATATCATAAACAACCATTTCATCATGATAACCACATAAAAACTCATAAGCAACATAATCCATATCACATACGTGTCTATCTCAATATCATCACACAAACAAAACTAGATAGTCAAGATGTCAAATGTATCATCCACAGAGTATAAAAACAACATAATGTCAGAGTCATAATAGAAAAAAAATAATATAGTATCATAAACAACTAAAGCATCTATCTATCAAACTGAATCAAACTAGAACAAAGTGTCATAACTGGAGGGACACTACAACTATCATCATTATCATAATCATTATACTTTTATTGATCTTGAAAGAGGATTTTATCTAAAGGGCTCATGGTGTTTTAGTTTCCCTTGATTATGATCTTTGACCTTCCTTTGATTATGAGTTTTGGCTTCGATTGTGTGGGATATGAGTCTTTTTTTTTAGGTCCCTTGATTTTTGAGATTTTGGATGATAATTGAATACTAAACCCTTGTGAGAGGTAAATTCAAATAGTTAAATACTTTTTTGGTTTTTAATTTTTCAAAAAAAATATGGATTTTGGGTTTTTTTAAAATTAAACTAAGAAAAATACATAAGATTAAAAAATGTAAGGCTCAAAAGGATGAGGTCCCTCTTTGGCTTCAAGTGGGGAGATTTTAATCTAATAATTTAACATACACAAAGAACACACCAGCAATCCTAAAATTAATTAGGTGGGTGTGACTCTTAGTGTGGGTCTGTAGTTGGTACTATCTACCTATGAATGGGTAGATAGGGACAGTCGCATACACATGAAATTCCTTACCAAAGGTTGTTAAAAGCTCTACCTTGGTTAATTCTATCTCATCACATAAAATTATGTTGTGTGTAACTTCAAGGTTTGATTTTCATCCCTTGCATCACACTAAAAGATGGATGAAGGACTCAAGCTAGGCTATACATGATATGCCACAAGGGCATGTGAGGCATAATTCATGAATTTAAAAGAGAAACAATGCCAAACAACTAGGATAAGAGAGTAACCCACCCTTCTCCTTCACTTCCCAAGTGTATAAAGTTCTTGGGGGCTTAAATTGAATGACAACTTAGCTACAAATTTTAAGAGGTGACTCTTTTGATTCACCCCCATTATTTATACTCTGTTAGAACACTCGAGATGAGCTCATCCTTTAGGGAGATGAAATACCTAGATAGGCCTCCTAAAAATGAAAATGGAAGTGACGATGTTTTTTATTCTCAAGATTGCATAAGCATGCAAGAGAAGAGAATACACACACCTAAGTCGGGATTAAAAGACAAATCTTTGATTAACCAAATTGAAATGTGATGTTCATTTCAATCCTTCATAACAATTATTTCAAGAAAGACATAAATAGAAAAAGAAAACAAAAATAAAAATAGTTTATAATCTTTTCTTATATCTACCTACAAAACCAATTCATTAGAAGTTTTATGTGTTTACACTTTTCCCTACGAAAATGATTTGTTTGTGTTTTTCTCTTTGACAATGAAAAAGGGTTGTATTCAAGGATTAGTTATAAATATTTAAAATATTATTTCAAACTAAAAATTAACAACATCATAATTAGACTCCTTGTGAAATTTTGATAAAAAAATTTAAATCACTAAAAAGAATATTGTATGAAAAAATACTCATTTAAATTTTGTAAAGGAAAGACTCACTTTAACTGGTTATACCTATTTTTGTGATTGATCTAAATGATTGACCTAATCCATAGCATCTACTTCAAAACCAACTTTGCAATGCTTACAAAAAGTTAAAATATAATTAGTGTAGCAAAAGTTATTAATATTTTATTGCATATTGGTACTTTTTAAAATTGCAAAGGGAAAGAGAAAACAATTTAACCAAGTGCTTAAAACCTATGTCAATAATTTTTTTAACTAGAAAATAAATGAAAATAAATTATTAACAAAATTTAAGATGTAAAATAATGAATTTGTATTTCAAAAACTACAAAATCGTATAAATATAGGTTATAAAAGAAAGTGTCTGAAAAGTAAAAATTTTAAGTCTAAAATGTTATCCTACACCAAAATATGAACTATTATATATATGAAAATTTGTTTCTCAATTCTTTTGGATGCAACTATAATGCATATTTTACCTCAATAGGCTCCTAAAAAATATTTATTTTTAAAACCTCTTGAAAGAACTACAAGTTGTGAGACCAAAAACAAACAAAACACACTCGCAGACAATAAAATTTAAAGGTTAGCTTGTTCACATTGGGTTCACAAAAAATGTAAGCATTGAAATTATAAAAATAAGAAAATAAAGGGCTTCAAAACACAAAATGAAAATAAAATAAAATCTTAAATATTGATCCCACTACAAACTTCAAAATAAGTGATGTTGATTCACCTTGATGCACGTGGATTCGACTCAACAAAATAACACTAGACTTAAATAATGATCAATTGATTTTGAATTTCAACATATTTTATTAATGAGATCTGAAATTGATGAAGGAAATTATTTTATTTATAGATTTTTCAAGGAAATATCAAACAAGAGATGAGGATGAGATTGAGAATTTGAGTTAACTAAATCGTTTGTAAAGTCAACTCAACTATTGAATAGAAAATAACTATTTCAAATCATGGAGAGGATAATATTGAATTATTCAACTCAACAATTAGATAAATGTCCACATGAAGTTTCCAATCGGAGATTAAGTTGACTGAAGAATGAATTCAAGGTTTCTAAAATGAAGAAGCTCGTTAACTTGTGAGAGAAGATTGAATTTCTAAATTAAGAGAAGTTAACTAATGATGGAAGAAAGAGTTGAAAGATTATTTGAAAAATTGAAATTTGAAATATTATTTAATTAAATTGGCAAATGAATTAAATGATAAATAATTATTAATTACTAAATAAAATGGAAATTAATGGATAACAAATGATAAGTAAATGGAAAATTGTACTTGATAATGAACCAACAATTTTGTGTGTTCTATGAACTTCTATTGCACTCTTAGGATCTTTCACCTAAAAGGAGAGAGATATAACCCCAAAATTGAAGTGGTTCACTCAAATAAAGGATTGTGTGATGTAATTAAGACTAAATGCAATGTTGTGAATGCCACTAAATAATGAAATTGACTAATTATTAATGCAAAACTAATGTGATATGCAATATTTGAAAACACAATGAGGTTTACAAGAATGAACAAGAAACATGCACAAATGAAGTTATCAGAAATGAAAGAGACTAAAAGGAGTGCAGTTGGAGACAGATTGTAGATTTGAGAAGATTCTGGAATGCTGGAAAAATCATTTTTGATGACCAATGGGACTCATTCACCACTGATGGTGAATCAATCCTCCTACTGGTAAAATCTCCTGAAATAGATTTCCAATTGTCCAGAACTGGAATCTAACAAAATCACCTTTTTCAGCCTTAAGGTGGGACTCATTAACCACTAATGGCGAATCAATCAAGCTCCTCCAAAATTCTATGAAATCAAAGGTCAATTTTGTAGCTTCAGATCTACACTTGTCTTCTTGGGTTGACAGAGTCAAATTTGCAGAAAACGGACTATAGGTTGTCTCCAAGCTTGAAATAAGGTTTAGTTGACTTCAAACACTTTGTTGACTTCTTAACCACCTTTCAACACCTAATTGCTTGAAAAATCTGCATATAAAATTCTTCAGAAACACATGCAAAAGGGGAAAAATGGTTAAGGGTTAGGATATAGGGATTTTCCTTGGTCAAATCCCACTTTGGTAACCAAACCCTTAATAAAGAAATGAAATGAAATAAGCAAGGAATGATGAATAAACAACATGGAAATGTCCTAAACTCACCACAACCTTGTTGAAGAAATCTGAAGATATGTCAATGGCTACTCCAAAATGCTTGATGAATGCTTGATTGAATGATGCAAAGTGCTTGAATTCTAATTGATGTTGAATGAGTGAATGTAATTGAATGGGGAGATGTAAAATGAGGAAAAAAAACTTATTTATACACATTTATTTCCTAATTATCCCATAATACCTCATCATAGGCTGACATAAGGTTGTCTTGAATAAAAACCTGAAAGAAAATTTGAATTATTTTGATTTTGGAGCCAAGAGGGACTCATTCGCCACCCATGGTGAATGGGTTCCACTCTAGGCTTGTAAATGGGTGTCAGGAATTAAGTTGTATTTAATGTTGTTTGTTAGGTTTACATTCAAAAATACACTTAATTAAGTCTTGTGAGTGCATAAAGGGGTCCTATAAAGCATCAGAAAGGTGTAAATAGTGAAGACAAGCCTAGAAAAGCATGAAATATTGTTACAATACTTTACAACACTTTAGAATAGGACTTAATAAGTGATGAAAAGGTTATTTTTTGATGAATTGTAATGAAAAGAGTGTAGAAAATTGTAGAAATGTGTTACAACACTTCACAACACCTTCACAAGACATCATAATTTGAATGTTTAGGAAATAATGTGAATGCATAAGTTACATTGCAACATTAAATCAAAGCAAAATAGACCAAGAATCATGAGAGAATGACCTAAATACCATGAAAATGTCGATGATCTCCATTTTTCTATGGTACATTTAGCCCCCACTTTAGTGAGAGAATGAACTTGATTCAAACTCACACTAAAGTAGCCATGCATATTGAGAGGGATCCAAATGCACTTATGCTAGCAAGATGGAATAACAACAATCAAGAGGGATGATCAAGCCCCTAGGATAAAGATCCCATGGAAAACTAAACATAAGAACAAAGGAACACAAGTGTGAAAGGGAAAGAGAGAAGGGAGATGAAAAAGGGAAAGTCAGATCAAGCTTTGATCATTTGTTCAGCTAGTTGTGAATCAGATCTAGGTTGTTTTTTCTGAAAAAGAGAATGCATACTCACTCTGGGGTGACGGAACTCATGAAAAAATAGGATGGTACCACAGGCATGCAAGTTGCATTATGCAAGGTGGCAAAGATGTAAAATTAAAAAATGTAACATGTAAAAGATGTTCATAGGAGTCTTGTTAAATTCATGCAAGGTTTATCACTTAGGGAACATTGTGTCTATTGTCTCTAAGAGAGGACCAATCAAATAATAGAAAATTCACAACTTAGGGGATGCAGTGCGTCACATCAGACCACTAAGAGGAATGTAATATGCTAAGATAGATCACACTTATGAAGGACGTCACACCCAATGTCATCCAAAAAGTGACAAACACATTGTATGAAGTGACAAGGCTACACTAGGAACCAAGAATGCAAATGAAATGATGCCAATGTACACCCCTCATTTTAAAGGAAGTGCTACACACCGTTCTGTGAGAAATTACTTTAAAGTAGCGAAGGAAAGAAAATGCAAAAAAAAAAACAAAACATGAGAGCCAACTTGGAAAGCCCCTATGCCAAGTCATATGTTTCCAAGTAAGGCTGCTACATGTAAATGAAAAAAGAAAACAAAAGAAAGGGAGTTTCTCCCTAGAAAGGAACACACCAAACACATAAGGGATCTATGGATTTGGGGTCAATATGTTTTTTGCTGCAATGTTTTGATTAAAGAGCTTGAAACTATCATCATTCCTCGAATACATAGAACTAGAAGAATGACACAAAAGAGAGAAAAAGATAAAGATAAAGTTTGTTTTGGGTCAACATGGAAGAGACATTGTCTCAATTCCTTGCATCGTCCCCAAAAGGAAAACACAAGAAAAAAGAAAAGAAAAAGCTTTAGGGTCAACATGAAGGAGACATTTCAGTCTCAATGCCTTGCGTCATCCCCAAAAGGAAAAACACAAGAAAAAGACAAAGTAAAAATGAAAAGGGATTGATTGGGTCAACATGGAAGAGACATAGGGTGTCTCAGTGCTTTGCATCATCCCCAAAGAAAAAACTCAAAACAAAAGCGAAAAAGGC
Organism: Sequoia sempervirens; assembly: GCA_007258455.2. Classification (NCBI taxonomy): domain Eukaryota; kingdom Viridiplantae; phylum Streptophyta; class Pinopsida; order Cupressales; family Cupressaceae; genus Sequoia; species Sequoia sempervirens. The sequence goes on from VDFB02086081.1 coordinate 322,691,936, forward strand.
AAAGATAAAGTATGACATATAGAAGAATAGAGATACAAATAGAGGAAGTGCACGAAGAGAGAGAGAACATTAAACGCATATTACGGGGGAACACGATACACACCTAAAAGCACACCAAAGAAAAAGGAGAATGTAAGTCAACCATCTAACAAGTCATTTGCCTCCCAATCATGTTTAGTATATTGCGAGGGCGATTGACTGTCCAAGGGAAGAATTACAAGTGCTGAACTAGGAGATGTGCCAGGTTCTTCACTCGGTGTAGAAGATTTATCATTTAAGATCATGGTAGATGAAAATAAAGAGTTTAAATCATTATGCACTTTTTTCATATATTCTTGTGATCTCCTCATCATCGTCATCATCAAGATTGGTTACGATGGGAGGACAGAGGGTAATTTCCAAGGAAGGATGTATCAAGAGTTATGGCTGTTGGATCGGATCATTTTGTTGTGAGGGTTGGAATGTACTATCTTGTGGAAAGTTAGGAGGAGGAAGGTGATCATTTATTGCTTCTATCAAAGGCGGAGGTTGATTTTCTTTGGTTTTCATTTTGCATTTGATGAGCAAGGAGATGACGACGACGCCTACGCTCCCTAGCATCGTGGTTTCATTTTATTTTATTTTGAAGTTGTTGAGGTGTAAGAGTAGGTTGATCCACTATAGGTTCCTTTTCTTCTTGAGGGGGAATAATGGAAGGAATTGAAGAATATGGGTCAATCACTTTCTCTTTGGCTTTATAAACTTGCTTAATGTGAGGAGGCATGACAAGATTGGTTTCATTTTCTCTTGGACATTTATATGAGGAGGTGGAGGTGTCTTTGGTTGGTTGCTCATGAGGTTGTATTTTTTGTTTAGTTTCGGACTCAGTATAAAGCATGATCTCATCTAGGATAGGAGAAGTGGAAGTGGATAGGGACACGTTACAATGAGACAATTCGAGTATTCGTTTGGCTTTGAACTTTTGATAGGAAATGAAAAAGAAGTCTTTTCGAGGGGTGATGGGTTCCATGGGTCCAGGCCAAAAGGATTCTAAGGAAAAATTACCTTTAGAGGACAATGTATTAAAGCCACTATGGCGTATGGTAAATATCTCATTGTCATGTAGAAACTTCAAACATTTGTGAACAATTGAAGGGACCGCTTGCATCGAGCAAAGCCAAGAATGGTCTAGCCATAGATGAAATTGATCTGATTGTGGAATAATAGAAAATGTTACATCCAAAGTTTTGGGTCCTATCTATAATGGGAGTACGATCAATCCAATCATAGGGCATGCAAAACCAGTATGTGTTTTAATCCATGTGGTTGGTTTATTATAATCATCTTGATAAAGTTCATGTAATACTAAAACCTCTTTCGTGATCACATTCTCGCCACAGGTGAGACCTATCAATATCCCATTGGTGGGCTTATCATAGATTCAACCGGCTATGTAAAGAGGGCCATCGGGAAGCTTTTTAAGTATATCATGAGAAGAAAAAGTAATATCAAGAGATTTATTGGTTGGGCCCTTACAAGGGATAACGTCGATCGTACCCACAAGTTCATACATAGGATTAACTTGGGTAACATTTGGAGTAATATCAGGTTGTTCATTATTTGTATCAATGTTCATCACATGAGTGTTTGAAGGTTCACTAGCCTTGACAAATGAAACATTGTGTTTAGGAATGGGGTTGGTAAAGATTTGGAAATTTTGATTAGGGGGTGCAACAGACTTATTGCTTTGATAATTGACACCCGCAATGGACAAACTGCCCGAATCAATGAGGTCTTGAACTAAGTTTTTGAGATGCTCACATTGTTTGGTGTCATGTCCATTTTGGCGATGAAAATGACAATAATCATTTGGTTTAAAGGTGGGTGGTAAAGGCTTGGTGGTATCAAGGGTTTTAACTATAGGCAAAGTTATCATATGTTGTTGCAGCAGTTGATTCATTGTGTTATGGAGAGTATTGGGTAAGGGTGTAAATTGTCTCTTCGGGTCCCCATAGGTAAAGGGAACCACTACTTTAATAGCTGCCACTTGACTTGGAATAGGTTGGGTTGGTTGCAGAGAAGGTGGATTGAATTGTAAGAAGCCTTTGTTTGTTTTTCTAAAGTTCTGTGCATTGTTTTGGTTGCTTTGCTCAGACTTCTCAGCTCGGTTAGAAGTGGACTTTGAATCATGACTAGTAACCAAGTTGTGATAGTCACAAAGGGTTGTGCATAAATGCATGAACGAAGGAAATTTCATCATAGTCAACTTATATCCTGAAGGTGAGTGTGCAAGTTTTTGATAAACATCTTTTACAGATGTGAATCAGGAATCTTGACATCAATTTGAGCATAAAATGACTGATTATGTGAAATGAAATTAGTGACTTTTTCATCGGCATTTTTGTTTACATCTCATTAAATTAGCCATTGTCTTTTTGCGAGTCATATGGAATTGGAAATGACTTATAAAGGCATCCACAAGTTCATTAAATGATCAGATTGAATGATTAAGTAAGTTTGAAAACCACTCCAATGTAGTGTCTTTTAAGGTCCTAGGAAAAAGTTTAGCTAATAGTTTGTCATCAAGGAGAAAATCACTGCACAAGGATATATAAGCATTGACATGATTTGTAGGATCTCCTTTACCTCTTTACTTCTCAAACCTAGGCATTTCAATTCCTTGTGGCATTTGTGTGCGTAAGATCTCTAGGGATAATGGGTTACTATGGACATGATATGTGGGTGGAGCATTTTGACTTTGGCTAATGGTGGAGATTTGTTATTGCATGGATGAAATAGTGTTAAAGAGTTGTGTAATGATGGGATCGGTGTAAGTGGTATGAGGTGGAAGGGAAAATGGTGATGGAGTGTATGTAATGTTAGGAGAAGTGAAAAGAACACTAAGAGGGGTGAAGGTAGAAGAGGGAACATTTGATGCCACAAAAGAACTAGGAATGCTAGTTGGAATAGTGAAAGGAGTTACATGACTAACTTGTTGCATGGTTGTTGTAACTTGAGGAGTGGTATAGGGTAGTATGGATGCTATGGTTGAAGGAGGAGGAATATGAGATCCTCCTTGGCTCACAACAATGTTTGTTGATTGGGATGTGGAAGGAACATGTTTGTTGTATATCTCAACAATTCTCTTCATAACTTGTAAGTCATCATCACTTTCAATCAAATGATGAAGGTTTTCTATGGTAGGTATGGCAGTGGTGGAAATGTTTTCAAGGGATAAATCTTATTGTAAATGTGCAAAATCTTCATGAATACTAATGACTTTATCTTGCGAAATGAAACTAGTTTGTCTGTCAACATGCATTGGATGGGAAGGTGAAGTCATATGAGTGGTAGTATCCATGCCTAATGCACCATTGTCCATACTAGGAGTAGGAGCTCTTAAGATCCCAAGGTCCACAACAAAAGTGCTATCGCGAAAAGCCATGAGTCTAGAACTTCATCTCACTAAATTATTAGCAATGGGGCACCAAACACTCATATAAGTACCACAAAAGATGGGGTGAATGCAAATGCAAACTAGGAATAATAAAATGCTCATAACAGAATTTCTGTAAACTGAAACGAGAAGGCAGTAATAGGAAACAAAAATGCAGGAAATAGTATGAAAATGCTAGAAATTTTAATGCAGAAAATGCAGCTGGATTGATTAGCCCAGGGTGGCAAATGAGTCCAAGTATGAGATTTTTTTTGTGTTTTGCACAAAATTTAAAATGATTTCAATGTTTTTCAGATGTAGGTGAGGATGCAAATGTAGATTTTCAAGTTTTTTTATGATTTGATATGCAAAAATGAAGTCTATATGAATCTTTCACTAATGCAATTTTAGAAACCCTACGATGCAAAAACAAAATAAAACCTAATTGAATGTTGATGCAAATGAAACCTAGGATGCAAGATGCAATGGAAATCAAAAAGATAAAGTGTTCAATATGCAGGTTCACCGAAATAAACCAACAATTTTGATGTTGTTCTATGGACTTCTCTTGCACTCTTAGGATCTTTCACCTAAAAGGAGAGAGATAGAACCCCAAAATTGAAGTGGTTCACTCAAATAAAGGATTGTGTGATGTAACTAAGACTAAATGCAATGTTATGAATGACACTAAATAATGAAATTGACTAATTATTAATTCAAAACTAATGTGGTATGCAATGTTTGAAAACACAATGAGGTTTGAAAGAATGAAAAAGAAACATGCACAAATGAACTCAAAAATGAAAGAGACTAAAAGGAGTGCACTTGGAGATAGATTATAGATTTGAGAAGATTTTGGAATACTATAAAAATCACTATTGATGACTAGTGGGACTCATTCGCCACTTATGGCCAATCAATCCTCCTACTGGTAAAATCTCTTGAAACAAGTTTATGACTGTCGAGAACTAGAATCTGACAAAATCACCTTTTTCAGCCTTAAGGTGGGACTCATTCACCACTGATGGTGAATCATTCCTCCTCCAAAATTCTATGAAAGCAAAGGTCAATTCTATAGCTCCAGATCTACACTTGTGTTCTTGTCGGGTTGACAGAGTCAAATCTATAGAAAACAGACTGTAGGTTGTCTCCAAGCTTGAAATAGGGTTTAGTTGACTTGAAACACTTTTTTGACTTCTTAACCACCTTTCAACACCTAATTGCTTGAAAAATATGCATATAAAAGTTTGTAAACACACATGCAAAAGGGGGAAAATGGTTAAGGGTTAGGGTATAGGGATTTTCCTTAGTCAAATCCCACTTTGGTAATCAAACCCTTAATAAAGAAATGAAATGAAATAAGCAAGAAATGATGAATAAAAAACATGAAGATGTCCTAAACTCACCACAACCTTGTTGAAGAAATTTGAAGATATGTCAATGGCTACTCCAAAATGCTTGATTGAATGATGCAAAGTGCTTGAATGCTAATTGATGTTGAATGAGTGAATGTAATTGAATGGGGAGATGTAAAATGAGGAGGAAAACACTTATTTAAATACATATTTTTGCCCTAATTACCCACTAATATCTCATCACAAGCCGACATAAGGTCTTTTTGAAAAAAATTCAAAAGAAAATTTGAATTATTTTGATTTTGGAGCCAAGAGGGACTCATTCACCACCCATGGTGAATGGGTCCCACTCTAGGTTTGTAAGTGGGTGTCGGGAATTAAGTTGCATTTAATGTTGTTTGTCAGGTTTACATTCAAAAATACACTTAATTAAGTCTTGTGAGTGAATAAAGGGGTCATATAAAGCATAAGAAAGGTGTAAATAGTGAAGACAAGTCTAGAAAAGTGTGAAATCTTGTTACAAGACTTTACAACACTTTAGAATAGGACTAAATAAGTGATGAAAAGGTGATTTTTAGGTGAATTGTAATGAAAATAGTCTAGAAAAGTGTAGAAATGTGTTACAATACTTCACAACACCTTCACAAGACATCATAATTTGAATGTTTAGGACCTAATGTGAATGCATTATAAATTACATTGCAACATTAAATCAAAACAAAATAGACCAAGCATCATGAGAGAAAGACCTAAAAGACCATGAAAATGTCAATGATCCATTTTTCTATGGTACAAATAATAAATGAATGATGATTAATGGTAATTATAGGTCAACTAGGTAGAATATTTTTAGTGTCTACAATAGTTTCTATAGAATTTTTGATAAGTCATTTTTAAAAGTATACTTTCATCATCATAACCACATTAATCACATTTATCTCTTATTGTCTTCCCATTTTATCAAAATCATTAAATCAATCATTAGGGTTGACTAAGGTGCAAGGAGAGAATAAATCGATCTTCCATCCTTACAATAAGAAGTTCCAATTTAGTTCCTTAGTACCACCAAATTTTCAATTGTAGGTGTGGATATATAAAAAAAAAATGCAATTACTAAATATCTATATCTCTTATAAATTTAGAACGCTACTAAAAATTTAACACCATACCATGTGAATTAAAATCACAAATACAAAGATCAAGATCATAAATACAAAATTGATCTAAATTCATATACAATTCTAGATTTCATATAATACGATCATCCCAATCTAATCAAAGTCATCCACTTTCAAATTTTGAACACTAATTATCTATCACAATCTTTTCAATATCCTCTTCTTAAACGTCATTAAGTAATTTGCCTATAGAAATTGCATTCAAAGAATGATGTACCATTAATGCTCATCCACCATAAACTAATACTTCAAGCTTTAATTAAGTTACAAGCCCACTTTCGGTAGTTTTGCAAAAAGATCGAAATGTCACCTTTGGCCATCACCTATCTGTTAACAAGAATTAAATGAAACAGTGCACAAATAAAGAAAGAGTTGAGGAATATTTTCTTTCTCATTATAAACCCATTACAAATATCCCTTTTTTTTTGTTCTTATTGTGGGAAATAACATCCTGCGATCAGCGCCCACAATCAGTGAACCATTTTTATCCAAGTATTACAGCCAAACTTACACCTATGAGAAGCGTAAGTGATGAACCTGTTGTCACCTAAAAATTGCACCCTATGCACAGAGATTGAAACTGAGCTTTCTAGAGCAACATGGGATCATTTCAAGGCTGTGGGTCATCTATAGTTGAAAAGAACCTCCGGAGAAGGCCGACTTCCTTTGGGTATCACCTAAGCTAACGATCTTGTAAAGGTAAAGGGAGACAGATAATGCATAAAAATGAAAATTAAACTCTAAGGTGATGCACCGAAATGACAGGAACAATGAGATACTCGAGCTACACTTGAATACTAGTGACAGCCAGGAGATTGCACAACAAGATTTTGTAGATCACACATTCAAACAGGTTTGACATGCACATGCCTCCAAGAAGGAAAGGTAGATTTTCACAAACTAGAAGCTCATGTGCAGGATTAAGTAAACACAGTTTGCAACCTACATGATACTACCTTTGCAAAGAAAGGCACGACATGAAACAAAAGCTATAAGGAAAGAGAATATCTCACTAAGTAGCTCAATGAATCACTTAAAAAGAATGCACTATACTTGACAAGAATCAAAAGGCAGAATGATGGACCATCAATAGTAACCAAGTTAGATTTTGTATATTATGTTCCAAATTGAGTTACAGAATCCTGCTAGTCTGAGAGAGGACTGCAAAAAGGGTCACGGACTTCAAAAAAGCATACCCCCCTAACTCCTTTACAAGAAGGCAATAATGCCATATATATTGAGAGTGTCGGCCCCTTAGGGCCTTACAAAATATCTGTCTCAAAAAAAAATCTACCCTTAGATATTTGATTGAAATTAATGTTGCATCCCTGCGTGTCCCTGTTGTTGATGTTGGTGAAGAAACCTTTTCGAAGAAGCCCTCAGATCTTTCACAGCTACTGCATTTACTTCTGCTCCTTGTGTCTACCCTCTAAACCTCTTCGGTCAAGCGCTTTGAATGCTCCTGAGCTCAAAACAAATACACCCCGATTTACATTCTGTTGATCTTCGTTTTTTGGTCAGACAGCCACGGCTTTCCTTTTTGGCCTTCGATGATTGGCTGGGCACATTCTACATGGGTTCCACTAGGGTCAAGAGCTCTTTTAGTCAAAATCGCATCTCGACGAGACACTGGAAGTGTCTCACCGATGCGATTATGCTCCTTGAAGCTATTAGCACAACATGAAAATGTCGATGAGAGCTCTTATCAAGCTTCAAAGCTCATACCGATATTGCCTCCGTGGTCGCCAAGACAATCACTATCGGGAAGACCCTTTACCATGCGCACTCTGCTCTGTCGGGGAGACATTCATTAGTAAGCCAGGGTGTCACAGTGAAGCCTCTTCCTTTTCTCTGTTGACATCACACTTCGCTAAGACATCCTCATTTGTCGTGACAATATGGCGAGCTCAAACCTCTTAGCGAACTCCTGCTCGGTCGGTGAGACATTCACCGATCTCTGGATTATTTTTCAAGTTCATTCTGACATCTCCCCGAGCTCCTCCTCATTCGGCAAGATGCCTGGGTGTCGGTGAGATGCTTTACCAAAGACAAAACGTTACTCTGAAACCCATCTTTATCTTCTGTCGACAAGACATCTTCAATGTCACCCTGAACGCATTCCATCCTTTAGCAAGCTCCATATTCCTTTCGCCAAGACATCATCAAGTCAGGAAGACTCCATAGCGAGAATCAGATGTCATATCGATCTACCTTCTTGTCGCTGAGACCACCTCATTCGTCGTGACAACATATAGAATCCCTTTTCCTTCTGTGAACCCCTCACCTTGGGAAGACTCTTGGCGATGACCCCTCGTTGTCGGTGAGACGTTGGCGTGTCGGCCAGACCTCTCGCTGAGCTCCTCATCCTCTCGGCGATGAATTTACTTTGCATCCTGTCAGGGAGACATTCCTACTTTGGCATGAATTTATGTCGATGTCCTCGGTCTTGGCGAAGTCCTTTGTTGTTGGCGAGAGTCCCTCTATCGGCCAGACCTCATGGCAAACTCCTTTTGTCTACCCGAGCTCACTTCATTTCGCTGAGACCCATCTTTGGTCGGTGAGACTTTGTAGCAAAGCTCACTTGCTTTGCCGATGCCGTTATCTTTCGGTGAGACCTTCGCCTTCTCTAAGACCCCTAGCAAAGCCCACCTGCTTTGCCGAAAGCATCCCCTCCCTGTCGACAAGACATAATGCCCTTGCCAAGACATTCTAGCGAAGGCACCAACTTTGGCCGAAACCACGAGCAAGTTGGGGAGACCTTTGGCGATGACATTATCACGCCGAAACCTTATTGTTGTCAGGGAGACATCACCGGTTCACCGACACCTCACGCCGCATTGATTTTGTCTTGGTGAACTCCCTCCTTTCTATCGGCGAGACTCCCGACTATTCGCTGGGACCCTTCACCAAGTGCCAAAAGTTATCCCGAAGCCCTTGGTCGCCATGAGTCTCCCTGACAACACAATTGAATGGCCTATCGGTCAAAGAAAACCATGCGATAAGAGGTCATACCGAACCCTCAATGTTATAGCGATAGGCTATGCAGCTTCGTTCGGCAGGACAGAAACTAGGTCACAGCGAACTGTCAAAACGGAAAGTATCAAAGCAGCCAGTTGGCCAGACAGTGAAGATGTCATGCCGACCTGGCTCTAATGGAGGCTGAGCATAGAATATTGAGGCATGCTTCCAACAGAGAAGGCCTCCCAACTGAATCCCCTGTGAAATGTCATCAGATGCATGAAGTAACCCTCAATGGAGACATCCCATCTAGCCCTTATGAACATCTGCAACGTAGATGCCTTGCCTGATTGAGCCTGAGGGTGAAATTTAGGTAACAGAACCCACATATGTAAATGATAATGAGGAGCCACTGTATGTTGGAGTGTCGATGCCTTCAGTGATGCAACCTGATCGAGTTGTAATACTACCGGGACTGTTGGAAATGTACACTGGAACTGTTATAGGAGTTACTGGAGTAGTAACAGGGATTGAAGGAGTATCGACGAGACTAGTGGAATTGTACATTGGAACCATTATAGGAGTTACCGGATTAGTAGCAGGGATTGTAGTAGTACCAGTGCTGCAAAGAATTCATAATGGTCTCAAATGTCAATAGAATTTTTTTCAAATGATAGAAAATAAAAAATCAGGTCAGATTTAAACAGCATATTCTAAGATTTGTTTAGTTTAAGTGATTCATCTGAAGTCACAGATGGATCTTATCGAAAAAGTTAGTGTGATTTCAAATAAACCATTTACACAAAATCGAAATTTATAACGCTATTTAACTATACAAATATAAAGATTAGTTACGACATACCTTGAGCCTGTAGTGTAATAGCAAGTGCCATAAGCTGTGATCAGAGATACACAATAGACAGTATTGAGAAAAAAAATAGTACCCTTCAAGTATAAACCAGTTCAGACTCTTTATAACATCAAATGAAATAAAGTGTTTACTTAAATTCTATTTTCTTTCACAATTTTAAATGACACCCAGGTTGATGTTACCCCAAACAAAACTACCCAGCTAATAAATAAATGAGATACATAATTCAAGCCATCAATTCAAAATTTGCAGATATGCAAGGAAAAAAAAAAAAAAAAAAATCGTTGCAGAGCTGTTCTGTCATCAAATTATAAACACCCAAAAACCCATTGATCTTATCCAGCCCTAAACTACATGAAACAAAACTACTCACCTGAGCCATACACAGTAAGTAGCAGCAGCACAAAAAACAATCTCAGCTCCATAGCCATATTCATCAAAAGTTTCCTTTCCCCTCACCAAAAATCCGGTTTCCTGCTTGCTATTCCAATCCTTTTAAATCACAGGAACAGAAAAACCAATAAGACCCACTTCAAAGACATGATCTGTGCATTATCCTCGATGTATAAAAAGACAAACCCAAGTAGGACACAAAATTATCGTTAATTATTACATGCGTTGTGGAGAGGGAATTGAAAACGAACAAAGAATGTAAGTAATTGACAGAAAGTTGGGTCATGGGGATAGCATTAATCCATACACGCTTCTCTAAATGCAGTCCAGTTGGAAAGAGGAAGCACTAAACAAGACAGGATGGATTTGAAAATGCTCTTAATTTTTTTTATAAATCATATCTCTATAATAGATTATTTTTAGCTTAGTGGATTTTAAAGTTTATAATTTATTATATTCTTTATCATACCAATAAAGATATATTTTTCGTGTTTTTAGATCTAACTTAGAATTTTTTTTAGGCACATGAATAAAAGTTTCACTCCTTAAATGTGAAAGAAGATATATCTTACATGTCTATTGTTTATTGAGTGTTATGAACAAGATTCGTACAATGAGATTAATTTACCAAGTAATATTAGAGGCAATATCATTGCAACATAATATAAAGATTTTTTCATAGAACTAACATCCATTGGACCCAACACACAAGAATGCGGGATTTCTAATGACATTGTAGCTTGATGGCTTTTGATAATGAAAACTCTTTTATCTCTTCATGGATCAGTTATTTATTGGTTGAACTCAAAGTTCAACAAAGAGATCATGTAGGTGAGTGATGTAAATCAACAAATAATTAAAATAAAAATGCTCCACAACAAACATCAAAAGCATCTTGAACAAAGAACTAGTGACCTAGTCGAAGACATAGGTAACCTACTAAAAAAATTTGTACCCAGATCAACATCAGAAGCATTTGCAGATTCTATGTCCTAAATGATCTACATGCAAATTTTTATAGCTGTTCCAAAGAGAACGAAAAGCACTCCAAATGTTACTATGATATTTTCTATCAATTGTGGGTGCTTTGTTACTAGAATTACATTTTACATGTTAATCACTTAATATAATCAAAAATTGCCAAGAGGCACAATATTCATTAAGCATGAGCATTGAAGTAGCTATACCAAAATGAAGTTAAAAGAAACACACTTTTTTTTACCTCTTAAAAGAAGGAAGTAATGATTTCTGAGTGTGATGCACATGTACTAATTCCATAGGTATTCTACCCTAAAGCTTATTATGGATTGATCAATTAGGAGCCCAATTTATTTATCTAAGATTTGGGTGGTCATTAATGACGACGGTAGAGAAAGCATGATTGTGGATAGCAACATATGCATTAATGGAAAAATCTTGTAAACAAGTAAATTGGCTAACTAGTATGTTTGACAATTTTCCAAAATCATTAAGATGTGTTGCACACTTCAAATCATAAGTAGCAACTACACATGAATGTCAAGGTGCCTTCAATAAATTGCTTGAACATCTAACTAAACCACCTCAATTTTTGTATCATCAAGTGAAGGATATCATTTAAAAAAATTGAGTCTTCTAACAAAGTGCTTTATAGGTTCTTAGAAACTATGAATGCAACAGTGGGTTCATATTTTTGCTAGCCTACTCCATAATTAAATTATTTGTATGAATAATGACAAACAATCATCAATATAAAAGCTCTCATAAATTTTCCTTCAAACATTCAATTTAAACAAAATAAAATCTTAAATTAACTATTTTAGACTCCTTGGACATAGTGATGAAGTACTATTTTATTTATTATTCACCTAAAATTATTTACAAATAGTCACACTATAAAAGTCCAAATTCTTTCTATAGAATGGAAATGGACTAACCTAAAATTGTAAAGACTCTAATTAAATATAATATTTTCTTATGTTAAATCTATACTCAAGACCAAAATGTTTTAAATTTAATTCAAATAACATACTTGATCAAAACAAATAAAGAGATTTGAATGAAAACAATGACTATTTCATTCACTAGGAGTTTGCATGAATAGAAAATACAAGGGGAGAAGAATGAAAACACATCCTCCAAGAATCGTAACTCCCAAAAGAATGAGGAAACACCTCATTATCCAAATAAGGGAACTGTAAATCCCAAGGAAGAGGGTGACACGTCATGCTACCAAAAGAAAAAACTCAACCTAGAAATATTCTTAAACTAATGTGTAATAAGTGCACATATATGCTACATAATAAATGCATACCTATAAATTATTTAGCATTATTGTAACCTATATTAGATCTATGAGTAACAAGGTTAGTCATAGATGATCAGTACTTTAAAATGGAAAAATAAATATTAAAGAAAGTGAGATGAACTTGCTGGTATGTGTTTAAACTTGCACCTATTCAAATTTGTGTCATGGGGTCAAACGATTGAAACTATAACATGAAATGAATAACTAACTCTTTCACTTCCAATTTTTTTCTCAAGTCCTTCAATTTGACAAGAGGGATGAACAAACAACTACTATAAACAAAGATGGAGAGTATTCGTTTAATTACCCATGGTGATCTACAAAAGGAGAATTAAAATATTGTTTCATCTAAAAGTAGAGAGTTGAAGTAAAAAGGCTTGATCGAGAATGTAATTCTTGTGTACTTTTCCATTTAAGAAATGATTAGTGGGAAAGTAGGGTTTACCAAAATCCAAATGATAGACCACTAATTCTCACCCTAAATTGTGTGATTTTTGTGTATGATATGTTGGTAATAACAATTAGAAACTAACCCTAACTGTTATAGCAACTATGAGGGGAGCTTCTAGAGCCCAAAGTGATATGTACCTTGCTGCAAGATGCCTATTTTGAGGTCACAGAGGACTCATTCGCCTTTAGTGGGCCTTTAGTGGCGAATGGGTCCCTGTTAGGGTTCCTAAAACTGAGATCTGGGTTATTTTTCTTGATGTCTTCACTCTCAAATCCTTAGTTGTTAGCTCTTTAAAACCTATAACAAATTTTGTAGCCTTGATTTTGTGTTCTTACACTTTGAATGACAACTTTGTAACTTGACAACTTTGACAATTTTGCTTCCAACTTGTTCTCCACTTTATCTTCAACCTATAAATTTGCAAATACACATTCAAGGGAAGAAAAACTTGTTGATTGTTAGTGAATAGGGGTTTTCATAAGTCAAACCCCTTGTAGGTAATTAAACCAAATGATGAAATAATGAAATTGGAGCATGAAATGATGAAACAATGTAATGATGATACCTTGGAAGTTGTCTCAAGTGGAGTACAAACCTGCAAACTAACATGTGGAGGCCATGGAGAATGTAGATTTTGATCTTAAATAAGATGTGAAACAATGCTTGCAAGTATATCTTCAATGCTACATCCACTATTTTAGCTCTACAACATTCTTGAATGCATTATGCCTTATACATGATGGAATGATCTTGAATTACTGCAATAAACTCTTGATAATATGCCTTAAAATTCCTTTGAAATGCTCTTGAAGTTCTCTATAATGCTCTCTCATAGCTGCTAGGATGTCTTGTAAACTAGCTAGGAGAAACAATATGAAGTAACCCCTTATTTATACTAAATCTAAAGATTAACCCCGAAATTCAAATAATTCAAGCTCACACCAGATCTAGAATAGAAAATAATTAGAATCCTGCCAAAATTAAATTAAAAAATGGGTGTCCTACTCAAGGAGGACCCATTCACCACTAAAGGAGAATGGTTCCTAACACAAGTTTCCAAGACCTTGCTTTTGGAGGGTGAAAGAACATCAAAAACCCATGTCAAATATGCAAAGAAAGTGGGGTCCTATTAAGGGAGGACCCATTCGCCACTAAAGGTGTATGGGTCATGGCACCATTTTCCAGGACCTCAATTTTTCTGAATTTAATGTTTTGCAATTTGAATACTGGGTGTTGGGATGGATCCTTTAAAGGTGTCACAAATAAGGCTTAAATTTGAATTAAAGGGGCCAATTAAGCACAATTAACCACAACTAATTAAGGAGACCCTAGATAAATGTGAAAGTGTGTTACAACACTTTACAACACCTAAAATAGGGTACAAATTAAGTACATTTTATTATAAAAAGGGGCCCAAGATCAATGTCAATCTATACAACACATTACAACATTATACCTAGGTAAAATTAGGTTAATTCAATGATAATTATTCCCAAATAAAGTAAGGAAAAGGAATGATTTTTTTGTTACTACAAGAAATACACTCTAGTATAAGAGCAATTAGGTTTTTAATTCCTTCTAGAGGATTTATAGAAGATAAGATTGTGTTTGTGTTCTATTTAATCATTTTAGTACTTCATTTCTTTATGAATAGCTCTTTAATTTCTTCTAATAGGGTGTAATAAATGCATGAATAAATAATACATGAATATATAACTACAACTCTAGTACTATCATGATCTATAATAGCTATAAGAAAAAAATATTAGTTACAAATGATCAAAAAAAGGAAAAAATTAGTATCAAAGAAAGTAGGATGAACCTATGTCACGGGTTGAACTTACACCTACAAAAATGACTTTTCAAAAATTAATTATGGATTTGACCCCTAACAGTTGAAAATAGAATGTGAAATGAATAAATAACTCTTCCACAACTAATTTTGTTCAAGAGTCCTTCAATTTAACAAGAGGGGTTAACAAAAAACAATAGCTATAAAGAAAAATGGAGAGTATAAGTTTTTATTATCCATGATGATCTACAAAAGAGATAATTAAAATACATTTTCACCTAGAAGTATAGAGTTTAAGTAGAAGGGTAACTTGATAGAGAATGTAATAATCATATACTTGTCCGTTTAAGAAATAAACTCAAGTAAAAGAGAATTCACCTCTACCAACTAGGTTTTAAATCTCTTAAAGGATAATATCCAAAATAAAAAATATTTGTTTATGTTCTATTTAATCATTAAAGTACTCATTTCTTTATGAAAAATTCTTTAATTTCTCCTATTAAGGTATAATAAATGTGTTGGTAAATAATACACAATAAATTTGCATATAACTACTTGACAACTTTGGAATGATAGTGATCTATAGTAGATCTAGGAGTAAAATTATTAGTAAAAAATGATGAAAAAAATCAAAGAAGGTACGACGAACCCTAGGATGAGACTCTCCCTAGATGGAAAATGTTAGAGTTATCTTGCATTAGCTAATAATTAATTAATCTTTAATTGATTATTAGTCTAATTTATTCTCACACACTTTAGCTAAACTTAGGAATGTTTTATTAGTTGAGTTAATATTAGATCATTATGCCACATCTCATGTGATGTTGACACTTGTCATGATCTAATCCCTTTCTCAGTTAGGGCTTTGCTCTTATAAGAATTCAACACTTATTGTAAATATCACTCAGATATTATTCACAGGAAATATCACACCATTCATATCTTCTTGAAAGCTTCTTCTATAACTTTTCCTTGTTGATGAATAAAGCAATTCTTGTTTGCAGATCTCTTGCATGGAAGGTGTACTTGTTTGTTGTTTGATCCTGTGACTCATGGTTTTGTGCTTGTTTCACAATTCTAAGAGAAAATTCTAAAGAAAAAGATGGAGGAATCTTTGGTTTGAGATAAGATTAGTAGTGAAAGTATTTCAATCAACATAGTGTATCACCACATTATAGGTAGGGAGGAGATGGGGGTAAATTCCTATTGGATAAAATTTGGTAAGGACAAGGGTTATAGAAAGGTAATGCATTTCTATACATAACTACTAATAGAAGGTCTCGCACATAGGACAGACTCTAAAAATTTGGATGGGACCTCCACATTATGTTCTTTGTAAGGGAAAGGTGACAAATAATCACCTCTTTATTAATTATGTTTATGCTTCACAATTGTGGCATTAACTCATAAGGAGATAGGGGTTTACATGAGAATTCTTGGCTAGTATAAGTGTTCTTCTTAAAGGTTGGAATTTGAATATTATTAGCAAGGAAATAAATTTAATATAGGATTGTACACCAACCTTAACTATATAGAATTTATAATTTAGAAAGTAATCGTAGAATTTTCCAAGATAAAGAGTTTCACATTGAGAGTGTGGGAAAAATATAGAAATAACTATAAATGAGTTGGGAGAATGTGGGAAGAATGAGAATTGGGATATTAAGAGTGTAGAAAAGGATTGGGGTGATGTTTGGTTGAGGTTCTATTAGCTGGGCATTAAACCAATTAGCAAACCCAAATAAGAACAAATCATAAAATGGAGTAGGCCTCTAATAGGATGGGTCAAATTCAACTTTGATGGGACTATTAAAAGGAATATTAGGGTAACATGTAGTGGGTGTTATTTTAGGGATGAAAAGGGACAACCACTCTATGTTTTCCCTTTATTTGAGGGAGGAATTCAATAATATGGCTAAAGAAGGAGACTTGTTTTGGGTATTGAAATTTTTGAAGGAGAAAGGTTAGGGTAAGTTAAAGGTCGAGGGGATACAAAGATAGTTATTGGCTTCATGAAGTGTGCAACTACAAAAATTAACTTTTAGACACTATCTTCTCAAAATTCAAAGACTTGGCTAGTTCATTTAAATAAATTTCATTTTATATAAGGAAATTTGGTAACTTTATGATAAATTATGTATTGTCAATATAGGTGTAGGTTTAGGAGAGAAGGAAGCATTATTTTTAGGATCAGAAATGTAAGCAATCAAAAAATCCAACGGACAATATAATGAACACAACAAGATACCCTAGGAAAACCCTCCTACTCAAGGGAGAAAAACCCAGCAAGAATGATCTCTCTTATATATATCAAATGAATAATTGTAGAATTTTGCATACAAAATAATCAAGCCCTAATCATGGTTGATTCTCATACAAAGAGATATGTCACTTCTCCTTAAGATGACTGAAAAGCACTTCTTCAAAAATTGGATCCATTGTTGGAAGAATGCAAACTACTACTTAATGGAAAACTATTGATGCTACTAAGATACGAACTTGGAATGAATGAAATTGATGATCAAATAACACAAGTAAAAGGGTTCATCATTGTCTCAGAGATGAACAAGGGCTCACACCTCATATTTCTCCATCTCAGAGAAATATACACTACAAGAGCTTTCACCTCATATTTCTCTGTCTCAGAGAAATATACACTACAAGGGCTTTCACATCATATTTCTCTGTCTTAGAGAAATATACACTACAAGGGCTTTCACCTCATATTTATGTCTCAGAGAAATATACATTACAACGAATCTTCATGATGATGTGACTCTCTCTGAAGCTCCAAGTACTTGCATCAACCTTCTAACCTCATCCAAGGTTTCCTCTGTTGGTTTTTTAGACTCCCTCTGAATGTTATTTCCCCCTCTTCAAAGAAGCTGATCGCAAATTCTCCATCCAAGGCTGACCCAACCTTGTGCCCACGAGTGAAGAATCATGAGAGTTATGCACCACCATCTCAATCTCAAGGTTGCAAGCTATGTCTCCATTTTTTTTTCATTTCTTCAACCTATGTGACTTCCTCACAAGATGCATCAAGCTCTTCCTCCCTTGAATTCCTTATGCAATCTCTCATCATCCTTTTTCTCCATCTTGCATTTAGAGAGATTAACAATAGGTCATAAAATCAAACTACCCTTAATATAAATTAAGCATGTAGACATATGGGAAAATATCATTAGATAGAACAATGAGAAGGAATAATAGAGCGTATCTCCTTAAGTGTTGCACTTAAACCCATTTTTCAAGTCTGCTCTTATTTTTCCTTTAGATCAAAGGCACCTAAAATTTGCTTCAGATATGATGTATTTGATGCTTTCCAACAATGATCTCAGACTAGTAATACAATTAATCTAACTTCATTCAAATATGCAACTCAACAGTTCAAGATTATCAGTGCATTATTTTCACCTATGCAATCTATTATTGCTTATCCATCAAAGGATCAAACTAGATTATAGCAACTATTGTACGAGTCTGATACTTGAACTTTCTTCCAAAATTATCTTCTCCAGGCAGCGCCACCACTCTTTACTTGTGTGAATAATTCCAGCAATAATGTGATTATCTTTAGAATACAATTTTGACTTACCCTAAAGTTCTACCAAAATGACTTGAGCTTGACACAACCTGTCTTTCCCAGCTATGACGATTCCACAATTTTCACTTGTCTGCTTAAAGAGGAGCTTGACAACATTTCAGATGAACACATGTCCCTTCCTTTGCCTCATTCAATCACTTCTTCAAGTTTCTTTGTTTTTATCTGATTATTTTGTCTTTTCCACAACAATCACTTTTTGTCTTTTTCCCTTTGACACAATACTCAAGCAGCTCCCAACCTTCATATAAATTTTTTCTTCTCTATATTTTGACTTTTCTGGATGTAATCTTTCCAACTTTTCAGCATCAATTGGACATTTTGGAGCAGACAATAATGGATATTTGAGAGTGTTTCCTTTAAACACTAAACGATGGAAATCTCATGAACTCCTCAAACTTCAGTCCCTTGCACAAGCATTGATAAAGGAATTTCAAATAGAATCTCTTCACTCTTCTTATGAATTTGATTCCCTCTCAAAGAAATATTATTTTGTATATTAGAGCACTAAGATATTTCTTTTATATCTTCCTTGGAGATAGACAACTCTACTTCTACAAGTCTTCCAATCTATATATCATATTGGGTGGAAAAATGGTGTGGTTTAGTGTAAAGAAAGCACGATAACCCTTTATGCTCTTACTGTGAACTAATGGCAACTCTTGCTTCGATTCTTCAATCTAGTTGCTAGGCTTCACTCAAAATTGAAACAATAAAAAAATCTTCCAAACTCATAATTTATTCTGCAAACACTTCCAATGTTTCCAAGATATGCAATTTGACTTCTCAGGAAACTCTTCCCTGCATACTCATATCGCATGAGTCATCTTTTCACATGTTCCTTTCACATGAATTCCTCAATCTTGGAAATAATAGAATATCCACAAACTTCAAACCAAACTGAAACACAAAAATTATCCTTTGAAGGCAACTGTACAACTTTCATCTATTAGTTTTTCCTGAACCTGCTCTAATACCATGTTAGTTTTAGGATTAGAAATTTAAGCAATCAAAAAATGCAACACATAAGACAATGAACACAAAAAGATACCTTGGGAAAACCCTCCTGCTTGAGGGAGAAAAACCCAACAAGAATGATCTCTCTTATATAATCAAATGAATAAGTGTGGAATTCAGTATACAAAATAATTAGGCCCTAATCATGGCCAATTCTCATAAAAAGAGATATGTCACTTCTCCTTAAGATGACTGAAAAATACTTGTTCAAAAATTGGATCTGTTGTTGGGAGAATGCAAACTATTGCTCAATGGTGAACTCCTATTGCTACTAAGATGAGAACTTGGAATGAATGAACTTGATGATCAAATGACATGTCTTCACCTTATTTATATACAAGGAAAGACAACCTCTTTTCTAGGTCGATCCCTAGAGAATACAAATAATTATTTAGCATATGAAGGTCAACTAGCCTTTAATTAAGGGAAAATAGCTCCCTAAGCTATAAAACACCAACAGGAAGGCATTACACTTCACCAATGTAGTGTAATTTTTCCTAAGGAGATTTTAGATCTCATTATTGATGTTTAAGATCATTGGTCTAATAATGGGATAGTAAATGCAAAGGGGGATGAATAATTTCAATGAGATATGGTGAGTTGGAACACTCTAGAAATGATAGAATGTCATGATGTTTAAGTAAGTTGATAGTTTTAGGAGGAAAGTCTAGTGGCAAATGAAATGAAGAATATTTGGCATTTTGATTATTATAACCTTAATAGAAAGCTCACCTTGATATGTATGTGGATTAATAGCTTTAATGTCAAAGGTGAAAAGAGGTAAGAGAAGGAAGGAAGAAAAATTTAAGAATAAAACTCAATATATGCTAAGATAAAGGGGAAGAAACGAAGAGAAGGGTGTTTGGGGAAGAGATGGTAGTATATTTTATGGATTTTAATATATGGAGAAGGAGATAAAAATCCCCAATTTGAGGAACTAGGTTATTTCTATATGGGAGCTAGCTAAGGAAATGAATGACACGTCTTGCATAGGTATTTATTCTACCATGGTCACCCTCCTAGATTTAGAGCACATGAGAGGTAGATAGAATATATTTGATGAATATTTGATGCTACTCAAACCTGAGCTCTGCTTTGATATTTTCAAATGTTGTTGGGTCGTACTTACTAAATAACAATATTGAGGATATAAAGCACCAATTGAATGCATATTTTATTTATCTTCTAGATCATCTTCATGCAATAAAGCACGGTGAAATGAATGCTTCTATCAAGCAATAGATAAAATTGCTAAAGGATTGACTTAGGTAAATCTCCCTTGCAACATAATTCTAAACTTTTATGACTATCGTGAAGATGAAGATTTTGATGATGTTGAAGTAATTCTATATGAAAATGAATTATCATGTGCCAAATGCAAGGTTATAAAAGGGAGACCCACAAGCATGTGTATTTTGTCTTGGCCTCAAATTAATGTTTGATATAATTTTTTGGTTTGTAATTGATAAGGGGATTGGAAATGCTATGTAATTTTCCTTGTCACTCTACATATTCATATAAGGGGTTTACCTATAATTTTTCCTATAATAATATTTTATAGATAGATTAAGGTTTATCTGATGTTCATATAACTCCATCTATGTATATACTAGTTATATATAATAGCTACAATTTGTGTTTATCTCATTCTTTTTTGGTTGGTAGGTTTATCTAAAACCTCTTTGACCACCTTAATTACTGTGTAAACACTACTTTACGTTGGTGTCCTGAATATATTTTCCTAACAAATGATATCAGCTAGAAGTTGGTGCTCCCATTGAATCTAGATTAACCATTTTACACTACTTTATGTGGGTTTCTTGAATATATAAATTCGTAACATATGATATCAACTAAGTTGGTGCTCTCATTGACTCTAGATTAACAATAGAAAACAACATAGATTATCTCCACATTGAACATTCTCATATATAATAACAAAGCTTCCTCTTCTAGGTTCAAAAATATAAGTGTAGTCTTGATCCAAGTCAATACTATAGAGGTAATTTTGACCCACAATTAATTTTTAAATTTAATCATGGGTTCAAGTTGAATCCATCCCAACTGGCCATTACTCACTATTTTACACTCAAAATATTTCAAATTATGTGCCTCAAACAAGTAAAAAGGGACATTATCCTAATATAATTTCAATCTTCCTTGGATCCTACAACTTTTTCATAACCACTATCAAAATAAATCACTAAGCAATCATAACTTAGCCACTTGCTTTGGTCATATTAGCCTTTACATCAATAAATGATGAAACCTTGTCTCTTGTATGAGGTTAATTTGACATCCATTGCATCACACCTAATTACATCATAATATTAAAGCTAATTATCATCATGTAATAAAAAATGAGTGGCTATTCCTGGTGATCCCACAATAATGGGTTACAGTTTTTGGCCAAACTTGACATTAAAATCAAGATTTTTTACCAAATATTCACTATCTTACACCTATAGCAGCTAAACCATTAAGAATTTGAAGATGAATCAAACTAGTTATTTGTTAGATATTTTGTGTAGATTCTAATTACATTTAAAAAAATAAATTGTGAATCATTTTATGTAATTTTTAATAACTTATTTTTTCTAGTAATCTGCATTTTTAAAAAGTGGTGTTTACTTCAGACTGCATAACCTTTTTTATAGACAAGATGAAATTCTAATTTTTAAAATAAATTTTTTTCACACCAATATCTAGGGCATGGATATTTTTTCATAATTTTCCAAGTCAGAGTAATTATAATTTGGATAGAGGTGTACTTCGGCCCACATTTTTTTTTTCTTCATTTGAATTAACTTATTCTTTGTTTGTTGGAATAAGGACATCAATACCTAGTGCACATGTATTTTTTAGAATTTTTTTTCTCTATTTTTCTATTTTTTTCGTATGTGTGAAACAAAGAACTTGATGTTCATTGAAAATCCTACACTCACAAGAAATAAAAAAATAAATATAATAATCAAACTAAAAATATTTAAATTTATACTTTTTGGGAAGCTTATAATAAGGGCTGCATGCTTAAAAAACATAAATTTTAAATGAATTCATTTGATCACCCAAAAGGTAAATCAAAAGTGGTTTTTTATCAACATTTTGATAGGTGTAGAGGAGACTCAATTATAGGTATGGTTTAAATCTAACAAGGTTCTATCCAAGGGGGTTTGATCTAAGGGGGTTTTATCAATCTATCTTTAATTAAAATCATTTAAATGGAACCTTTAAAGTCTTAAATCATTGTATTTTCTAAAAATATGTGATTTTAGGAAAAAATCAGGATGTCCCAAAAAGTGTAACACATTATTGTGGCAGCACTGGCCATTTGGCTATTTTTAACATTTATATCTCCTAGATTTGGTTATTTTAAGTTCTTCGAAAGTTTATAATTCACTCATATTTGATATTTTTTCTTAAATGATTACAAAACAAATAATATATGTTTTAACCCTTTAAGATGGATAACAATTGTATACAAAAATTTGAGACCTAATCCCCCTAACTAATTAAGCACTAGTGTTTATTTGATATACTCTCTTCATTTCAACATCTTTATTTAAAAAATTTAAATTGATAGAAAATGTAGATGTTGAATTACCATAAAATTCATATATTAGTCAAAAAATTAGTCAATAAATCATAAAAATATGGTAGAAAGAAAAAATATTGCCATTAGACTCTAAAATTTAATTTTCAATATAAAAAATTGCTTAGAATGTTATGTTTTTTATAGTGGACTCTTGTGGTTTCTATAGAATTTTCAATGGATCATTTTTTTCAAAACAATGTCAATTAAATTTATTATTTATTGTCTTCTCATTTTATCAAAATCATTAAATCAATCAATATGGTTGACTAAGGTGTAAGAAGAGAATGAATCAATTTTTCACCTTAACAATAGAAAGTTCTAATGATGTTTTTCTATACTACCAAATTTTCAATTGTAAAAGTGAGTATAGATAAAAATTAAAATTGCAATTACTAAAGATCTACAACTCCTATAAATTTAGAGTGATACTAAAACTTTAACACCATACCATGTGAAGTAACATCACAAATACAAAAATCAAACTCATAAATACTAGATTAATCTAAATTCACAACTTCTAGATTTCACATAAAAATCTCATCTCAATCTAACCTAAATCACATCCACTTTCAAATTTTGAACATCAATTATCTATCACATTTTTTTCAAAATATCCTCTTCTCAAACATTAAGATAATCATTTACTCAAGTAAGAAACTCAATAAACAAATAGCACAAGTTATTAGTTCACATGTCCAAAAGATTTTAAGACCAATCTTTTGGTGCGTGCACACCAATGTCGGCAACTTTGATGCATCAAAAACATGATGGATTTGTCTTTTATTCTATATAAATCAGTAAAAAAATGATACCATTAATGCTTGGTAAGCTTTATTTAAGTTAAAAGCCCACTTTCAGTTGTTTTGCCAAAAGATTGAAACGTCACATTTGGCCATCACCCATCTTTTAAGAAGAATTTAACGTAACAGTGCACAGATAAAGACGAGAATTGAGGAATATTTGCTTTCTCATTGTAAACCCATTACAAAAATCCCTTTTTATTTGTTCTTATTGTGGGAAGTATCATCCTGTGATCAGCGCCCGCAGTCAGTGAACCATTTTTATCTAAGTATTACAGCCAAACTTACACCTATGAGAAGCGTAAGTGATGAACCTACATATGTAAATGATAATGAAGAGCCACTATATGGAGTGTCGATGTCTTCAGTGATGCCAGCTGATGGAGCTATTACATTGTACATGGGAACCGTAATAGGAGTTACTGGAACAGTAATAGGAGTTACCGGGGTAGTAACAGGGGTTGTAGGAGTAGTAATAGGAGTTACCGGGGTAGTAACAGGGGTCGTAGGAGTACCAGTGCTGAGAAGAATTCATAGTGGTGTCAATAGAATCTATTTTCAATGACAGAAATAAAAAATTGTGTTGAGTTTAAACAGTATATTTCAAGTTTTGATTTGTTTACGTAGTTCATTTGAAATTACACTCATTGGTGATCATTTATTTATGTTATTTCAGATGAGCCACATCAACAAATCAATACTTACAGTGCGTCTATTAATATGATTTCAGATGAACCATCTAAACAAATCAAAGAATATATTGTTTAAACCGAAATCCATAGAATTAGTCACAACGTACCTTGAACCTGTAGTATAACAGAAAGTGCCATAATCTGTAATCAGAGATGCAAAATAGACAGTATTAAGATCATTTTCAGTTACCTTCAAGTATAAACCAGTCCAGACTCTTAATAACATCAAATGAAATGAAGTTTTTTTTTGCTTAAATTCTATGTTCTTTTACAATTTTATATGACTCCCAGGTTGATGTTACCTCAAACCAAACCACCCAGAAACCCATTGATCTTATCCAACCCTGGAGTACATGAAACAAAACCACTAACCACTAACCTGAGCCATACCCAGAAAGTAGCAGCAGCACAAAAACAAATCTCGGCTCCATACTCATATTCATCAAAAGTTTCCTTTCCCCTCACCAAAAATCTGGTTTCCTGCTTGCTATTCCAATCCTTTAAAATCCCAAGAACAGAAAAAACAATAAAGCCCACTTCAAACACATGATCTGTAAATTATTCTCGACGTATAAAAGACAAGCCCAAGTAGGGCACAGAATTATCTTTAATTATTACATGCTTTGTGATGAGGGAATTGAAAACGAACAAATAATGTGGGTAATTGACAGAAAGTTGGGTCACGGGGATAGCAATAATCCATACACGCTCCACTATATGCAGTCCAGTTGGAAAGAGGAAGCACTAAATAAACAGGATGGATTTGAAAATGCTCTCAATTTTTTGAAAGCCATGTATCTAGAATAGATTAATTTGAGATCAGTGGATTCTAACGTTTATAATTTTTTATATTCTTATCATATCAACAAAGATATGTTTCTGTTTTTTTAAATCTATTTTAGATTTTATTTTTTCTGAGGGATGTGAATCAAGGTCTCACAAATATATATTTTTAAATGTGATATTAAAATATTTCTTACATGTCTACATTTCATAAGGAGTTTTATGAACGTGTTCCATACAATATGATTGATTTACCAAGTAACATTAGTATTCATTGTCTCTGCTCTAAAGCATTAATCCAATTATGTAACGCTCAACATACATTTGACTCTTTCAGTCAAAATTCGGTTCATTCTATTTACAACCATATTTTGCTATATTGTGTAGAGGGTTGTCTTCTACTACATAATGCCTACATGATTACAAAACTCGTCAAATTCCTTTAAGCAATATTTACCACCATTGTCATATTTCAACACCTTTATTTTATTATCAAATAGTTTATCAACCAAAATGTTAAATTCCTTAGACTAGGAGAAAACTTTAGATTTAGAATACATAACATAAACTTGGGCATAGCTAGAGGCATTATCAATGAAACATGATACTAAGATTTTTTATAGAACTCATATCCATTTGACCAAACACATAAGAATGCATGATTTCTAATAAAATATTGGTTTGATAGCTTTTGATATGAAATAAAGATCTATTATGCTGATCAAACACACAATGTTCACATAAATCAAACTAACCATAAGAGTAATTAGAAAAAAAAATCAATCATTTTTTATTAATTATGACCTAAAGTCCTTTTTCACCAATATCACCCAACAATGGCACCATAACAAACATGTATTTTAATATTATCAATTACATTGGCTACAAAAAAAAAAAAACTTGTCAAATATCACATACAATTTAAAATCATTCAACTTGGATAGATAAATTAAATTTCTCGCAAGTCCTAGACTATGGAAAACACTAGTAATATTTTTACCCTTCCATCAAGTAAACATAAATCTACCTTCCCATAACCAATAATTTAATGTGAAGTGTTGTTACCTAGATTTACTTCTCCATCATAAGCAAGATAGGAATATAACCACTCCTTGTGAAGGATCATATGATATGAGAAACCTAAATCAACCAACCAAGACTCATAAAAATTAGTACTAGAAAAAATAAAGAAAACTTCATCACCATCATTAGAAAAAAATTAAGTGGAAGAGTCATAAGTCTTCTTATTTATGCACTCTTTAATGTGCCCTTGTTTTCTATAGTTCCAACACTTAACTCTACTCTTTCCCAAGGTCTTAAAATAGTCTTAATACTTAGATCTCTTGACAAACTTTTTTCTATCCCCCTTTGATCCTCTTTTATCCTTGGGCCTTCCCTGAACATGTAATGCATCCTTTGAGCCCTCATCTATGGATTTTATTCTCATTTCCTCTATAAGAAAAGTAGAAACAAATGCATCTAACCTTTTATCTATCATTGAACCACTTAGAGCAAGGATTCAATTTTCTTACATTTTATGTAAGAAGAAAAGTCAAAAAATGTGATAATATCTTTTTCAAAAGCTTAATGTCAATGGATCCTAACTTACTTAGAATCAAATTTAATAAATTTAAATTCTCTACAATAGAGTCCATGTTCTTCAATTTAGAAGAATGCAATTTTATTTTTGTATGATACTTATTTACTAGAGTCTTAGTTTGGTGGATCTCACCAATCATTTTCCATAGGATATGTCCAAATAATTTCTCAAATATTAAATAGGATAGAAGCTTCACAAGAATGGTTCAATGGTCCCTTGTGCCTTTTTAACCAGATTCTTCCAATCATCATATGGCATACTTTCTATCTTTTGGCTACATATAACAACTCTCCATTGATCTCCCTTTAAGGAGATACTCTATTTTTTTCTATAAAGATTGTAACTAGATTCGTTGAACTTTTCAATCTCTAATTGGTATTTACAGGTTATGACTTCCAATACACACTTAAATTTGCAAGCACATAAAGCAAGATGCTCCCATTGCAACACAAAAAACTCACAACACTTATAGAAAGGCATCTCCGGGTGATCCCATAATAGTGGTTTACAATTTTTGGCCAAACTAGACACTGAAATTATTATTTTTAACTACATCTTCACATTCGAGCACCTATAGCGGCTAAACCGTGAGGAATTTGAAGATGATGTAAACTAGAGTCTCGTCACATTTTCTCTGTAGATTGTAAAAATATTTTTTTCAATTTTTTTGGAATCAGATTGCATTCCTTTTTCCATCTCCCACGAAAATTGGTTTTTTCCAGAAAACAGCATTTTCAAAAAGTGACACACCGTATAACGCATAACTTTTTTTCCATGAAGGATAAAATTATAATTCTTTCAAATTTAGATTTGTAACTCCGATATCTAGTGCTTCCACTTAGTTAGATAGTTGTTTATTGAATTTTTTTCTTTAATCAAGTTTCAAAGTCAAACAAATTACAATTCAGACATAGCACGACCGTATAACACATAACTTTTTTTGTATATATTGAAATTCAAATTTTATTTTTTTTTGGATCAAGGACTTCAATATCTGGTGCACTCATATTTTTCAAATTTTTTTTTTGATAATATGTTATTTTTCCACATGTGCAGAACAGAGACCTTTATTTTCGGTGAAGAACCAATGTTTAATAAAACTAAAAAACAAATACATAATAAAATCAAAAGATATTAATATTATATTCGTTGGATAGCTCATTCTGAGACCTACCTGATTCCAAATGGGTTTCTGAAGACTCCTCCATTTTCATCCTCAACCCGAGCTCTGAAGCGTTAAAAATTTGACTTTTTATGTGTCTTGGCAGGGGGATGAGGGGCAAGGGGGGTTCGAACGAACCCCTAGGAGTTTGGCCGAACCCAAAGGGGTTCACTTGAACCATGGTTTGGCTGAACCCTAGTTCGAGCGAACCACTTCAAGGGGGTTCGGCCGAACCCCTTTGCTATGCATTTGGGTTTTTTTTTTGCGGCAAAAATTCAAAGGGGTTCGCTTGAACCCTAGTTCAGGCGAACCCCTAATGGGTTCGCTTAAACCAGTAGGTTCGTACGAACCCCCAAAATAACTTTTTTTGCTTTGGGGTCATTTTTTGTGAGTTTTCCTTCCTCACTTGAATTGTAAACCACTATTGTGGCTTCACTCCTCTCTAAAGAAAACCAAGGTTGTGATACCAAATGTTGAAAATAGGGTGAATATTGCATCAATAACATCAAACTATGCGTAAAAGAATTATTATTTTTGTGTATGAACTCGTATGTAAATAGAAATAAAGAAAGAATAAAATAAACAAACCATAATAGGGTAAAATAAAAAAGTTAGGTCCACATATAGGGGAAGTTTTGGGCTTGGAAAAGATCTTGACAAAAATGGGTACCTGATTCATTAAAAATGGGTACTCTTTTAAGCTCGAGCTCCCAAACCTAAATTTTTAAATAGATACATATTTCTAATTACATAATATTTTAGAACAGGTGTGCATTTTAAAGTGGGTACGTGTTTCATAAAATTTGAAATTTGAAATCCATGCCTTTTCTTTTTTTAGGCTTGGAAACCCACCCCTTAGCCTTGGACTTGCAAGTACAATGTAATGAAAACACCAAGGAAAATTTTGGCTTTAGCAATATGGCTAACGACTTTTTTTCGTAATTGTTTTATGAAATTAAAACCTGTTATAAATAATGATGTCTAGTTTTCAAATATATGATTTTTTATGATTAGATTTTTTCTATTTTTTAACTAATTTATGAGAAAAATGATCCATAAACTTGAAATTTTAGGTTTTCATATTTTTTTAATAACTTCTATTTTTTTAAGTTTCATGTAAAAAATTATATGATATCAATCTATGCATCATTATTTATGCAATGAAAAAAAAAATTAAAAATGATTAGTTTAGCTTAAATTATGGTAGTCATACACAAGGGGCTTTCAAAAACAACAATTAGGACCAACAAAAAAATAATAAAAAAATATTTGGCAAAAAAAAATTTAAAAATCCTCATCAATCTTTAGTATATAATACACATCTTTCCCCAAAAGGAATTAAAAAAATACTTTTATTTAGGTCAAATTATGGTGGTTGTACATGTGCATGGTGTGGTCCTAGAAAAGTGGCTTTTAAAAAGTGGTTTTTATACATGCTTGTTAAAAATTAATTTGTATAATCTAGGTATTCTAGAATAAATTTTATATTTTAAAACTAGACCCAAAATACTACATTTCACATTATGGGACTATTTTAAGATTCTATGTGTAAGTGCTTCAAATTTTTAGTCCAATTGTGACAAATTTTAAAACTTAGGAAAAACACCCACTTTTTGAACATTTTGTGGATCCAACTTCTTGTACCTACCTAATATTGTATCACATAACACTAGATGTATGTTAGGAAACCCTTTTGAGGAAAAACTCCACTATCAAAGAGAGGCTCAGATATATATTATTCTTTAATTAAAGAATAAGGGTACATAAAAAAAATATTCTTCTCTCTTCAATTTGACAACATTCTAGTAGTACACATGAATAGGTAAGCAACCCATGAAAATATTATCTCATAACTCCAATCTATAGAACAATACAAGAGTAAAATCATAAATAGTTTCCCAAAATGATGTACAATCAAAACTATTAGTTCATGCAAAAACTCACACCCGCATGAAGAGCATCTTCCACTTGAATAATAAATCACAATAATTGACAACATCTTCGACCCATAACTACCCCACATGGGTAGGGTTAGTGCAAGATAATGAGTTCACTTTTTGACCAAAAAATGATATTTTTTTTTTCTAAAAAATTAGAGTTTTTATAGTTGGCATAAAAAATCAGTTTCAAGTTTAGACAAGACATTAAGAATTCTTATGAGTCTTTTATATAATGTTACAATCTTACTAATTTATACCGTGAAAGGAAATCTTGAATGTTGCCAAATTTTCTTAGATTTAGAATATTGAGGTCATTTTCAAGTTGATGATCTTGTATTTAATTTACTATACCAAATAATTCTTGTAACTTTTCCCATATATCATTAGGCATTTCATGCCTTTAAGATGAAAAATATATCAGAATATGCAACTAGCCACATGAATTTGTATGCTTTATCACATTTTTTAAACCACTTAACTTTATCCATAGTTGAATCAAATTGAATTACAATTCCTTGAGTTACTGTAAACAATCCCTTAGTCAACAATAGCATAGTCATTTTTCTTTTCTAGTGAATTAGTTGTATTATGTGAGTATAGGGATTTGTTGTTTATCCATATTAAGAATACGGAGAACATGGAGAACATAAATATGAAAGATGAAAACAAAACAAGACAAGAGATGGCTCCCTCCCCAAAATTTATTCAATGGAATGAATCCCCAACAGAAGTAAAGGTGGCACTTTATACATAGTGTAATTATAAATGCCTTAATAAAATTCGCATAACCCTACAATTAAATTTTATTTAAATTAGGAAAAAAGGAAGAGAATAATAAAAACTAATACAATGTTGCAAGATTAAGGAGATGTCATTGATGATGTTGTTGGCAACATGAGCATGTGAAATTTAAGCACAAGGCACATATAGTTATGCATTGCAGTGTTGTCATTGATGTCAACATTGCATCTTGCTTTAGAGATCATGGTGCAGATCATTTTGGTTAGCTCTAAAAAAAATTAGGGCATTGGTGCAAAAAAAATTTGCAAGAAGGCTTGATCCAATGAAGGCGTCTATGATGAGAAAAGACTATGTTAATACTAGTGATGTTGTGTACAAGGGATCCGATAATTGGGCCCGCATTGGTTAGTTGTTCAAGTTTTTTTTTTGCACTACTAGTATAATTTTTTTGGCTAGTAGGAGAACTTAATTCCAAAATTTCATCTTGTTTTGACTTTTTTTGTGAAAGTTATCAGTAACAGAAGATTGGCTTAACAGTTACAAGTCTTTTTCAGTTCTATACATATGAGTTGGAGAGTCTACACTTCTCCGCAAATTGGTTATTGGCTTTATAGATTTGAGGAGATGTTGACAGATTTGAATAGAGCATGTATTCTAGGTGGCATGATGTTTTGAGGTACACATCTTCAAATATGGGTATATAGTTGGAGAATTTTCATATTAGGAGACCTCTTGTGGTTCCAACCTAATAGGTTTGAAGGTATGCGAAGCTTAAATAATTATTGTGAAGTTATGTGGGATCTCTTATAAGTCCATGTTGACCTATTTCAAAGTGTTTTGAGATTTGAATCTTGGCACAAGGCGTGTATAGAAGGATTTTGAGTTGACAAGTTATATTTTGTATATTTTGAATGGTACATCTAATTAGGCCAACCTAATTGATGTTATGGATGAAGCGGATATATAAGCTAGATCATTTTTGGTTTTTTGATGAATGTAGTGCATGAAATTGATGTGAATGATGCAAATTGAGTGAATACATTATGAATTTAAGTTTTGAATGTTGAGAAAAATATTAGGGTGATGTGAATGTAGAGGAAAGCAAAATGTTAGATCAGAATCAGATGAAGTGTATAAATTCAGTTTATTGAGCTTCATTGGAACTGTATTTCATGCATATTATAGATGCAATTGTAACAATTCAATCTAGGTTGTGAGTCACAAACTTTCTTCTATCTCTTTTCTTCTTTCAGTGGGTAGTTCAAGTCCACTTGGATAGTGAGTCCACCTGCAATGAGTACTTATATAATATACTATAATTGGTTATAATATATTGTGAGATAATCCTCAACATGGTTTTTCCCATTTTGGCTTTTCCACGTAAACATCTTAGTGTTCATGTGTTATGTGATGTTGTTGGATGTTTTGATGCTTTCTTTCATTACTACAATTGAATATGCTATAAGTATTGGATGTTTAAATTTTTAAGTGGATTAAAATAATAGTGATTCACCCCCACCCCCCTTTCAGTATTTTGGGTGTTCAACAATCGGTATCAAAGCTTGGTTCCTTGGAAGGAGCTTAATCGCTTGGGGAAGATATTGAAGGTTGAACAAATGGTTGTTAGAATATTACCTACTCCTCCAAAAGAGATTCTTGCTATTGGATCTACAATAGAAGATTGTATATTTGATATGAATGGAGAACTCAAAGTTTCTCTTGAAGATCTTGAAAGAACTTAAGGTGAAAATAGGGATCTGAAGGAAAATTTCAAAGAAAGAAATGAATGCATCAGAAAATTGAGGCAAAAAATCAAGAAATTCAAAGAAAGGCATAAGGAGGCAAATGAGCAATTGAAGCAAGCAAATGAAAGCATTAATTGTCCAAAGGTGCAAGTTGAAGAAAGAAAGAGAGTTGAATAATTCTTGAATACAATGGTGAAAAGAAAATATGAAGAATGCACAAGGCTTGAATAAGAAGTTGTGAATCTAAGATCATATCTAGAGAAAGCAAGGAGTCATGACCACAAATTCAAGATGAGTTCTACAAAGCTTGATATAAAATGATTGAAAATTAGAAAGCCTCTAAAGATAAAGAAGGTTTAGGATTTGAAAAGTGTGAAAGCTCAAAATCAAATTAGACATCAAATGCTAAAAAGAAGATTGAAGACAAGAAAAAAAAATGACAAGAAGATCTATAATCAAAGGAATTTAGCTAGAAGACCATCGATCAGACAAACAAATGCACAAAGGTACCCATATTTTAATGGTTTTTTTTATAACAATGGTAGAATGGGTCAACCTTTCAATGGCTACAGTTATACATGTTATGGATTTGGGCATAAAGTTAATCAATATAGATCTAGAATGAATGGAAGGAATAATGGTCAAAAGAATGTCATATGTTACAATTGCAATAGGCTTGGACACATTTCCAAGTTTTAAAAAAGCATAATTATGAAGGATAATCTGGTAAAGAAGAATGATCCAGTACAAAAGATTGATCTAGAAAAATTAAATAAGGAGATGGATAATAATTGGAGAGAGAAGAGATTGAGGTTAAGGATGAATTTGTACCATCATATGGTGCAGATGTTTCCTCTAGAAACCAATTTGAGGGCTTTAGCTCAAGGGAAGCTTTAATCAAAATATTTTATCCCCTACCAAAGAGAATGGTGTTCATGCTTTAGCACAAGGATATGTGGTGTAGATGGACATGATTGATCTTTTGGAGAAAATTTTGATAGAAAATGTTGAAATGCGAAAGATTGCAAAGCATTTGAAGGTAACTGTGCACATAGTGAAGGGTTTTCCAACTTTATTGTTTAAAGAATTCAATGTGAAATTAGGTTAGTTTCAAGGGTTATAAGGGTTTGTGCAAGAAGTTAAGTCCACTTTTTGGCCAAAAAGTGGAAGTCTTTTCCCTAATTTTCAAAATTTGTCACATTTGACCTTAAAATTTGAAGCACTTAGAGATGGAATCTTTAAAAAATCATTAATCATAAAATGTAGTACTCAAAGTCTAGTTTCCAAATATGTAATTTATTTCAATACCATGATAAAAATTGGTTTTCAATAGGCGTTTCTAAAAACCACTTTTTAAAAGTTACTTCTTTTTTTTTACCATACCATGCACGTGTACGTCATCCATATTTTGACCTAAAAAATCATATTTTTCTAAATCCTTTTGAGAAAAGATTCGTAACTCATTGAAGCAAGTTTTTGATATTTTTTTGTAATTTTTTATTGAATATATTTTTTTATTAAATTTTTATTGGCCATATTTGTTGTTTTGAAAAATCATGTACATTGCGCATAAGATGACCTTAATTTATCATTTTTTGATTTTTTTTTCAAATTGAAAAGAATTGTTTGAAGTACGTTTTGGTGCAATTCGTTTTACAAAAAAATATTTTAATAAAAAGTTATTAAAATACTAAAAAAACCTTGATAATTCAAGTCTATGAACCAATTTCATTAGAAATTAATTGAAAAATAGAAAAAATAATAAAATTGTAAAAAAATTACATATTTGGAATATGCACTGTCTCATCTATAATGGGTTTTAATTTCATAAAAAACTTTGGCAAAATAGGTCTTCAGACATATGTCCAAAGTCACTATTTTCTTGTGACATTAACATGACCTTCAGGTTGCAGGTCAAACCAGGTCCAAAGCTTAGGTTTAGGTCCCCAAGGCATTTCCCGAACCAAAAAACAATCTAAAAACCTGACCAAAAATTCATATTTTAAAAAACGGGATCCCATTTTAAAATGGGATCCTGTTTCATAAAAACACATTTTTTTCATGGTTATACGAAAATGGGATCCCATTTCCGAAAATGGAATTTTTAAAAAATTGAAAGTTTCCAAAATGGAAAGTTTTCAAAACAAGATCCTATTTTGAAAATTTTCCTTTTGGAAAATTTTGTTTTGGAAAATTTTCAAAATGGAATTCCGTTTTGAAAATTTTCCAAAAATGGATTTTTTTTAGAACAAGATCCTGTTTTGTAAAACAAGACCTATTTTTTAAAAAAACGGGATCCCATTTAGCTTTGGGATCTCAAGCCTAAATTTAAAAAATAGGATCGCTCAAGATCTCATTTATTAAAAAGTAGGATCCTATTTTTTGCAAGTTGATTTCATTTTTTTGCCTAAGGCAAAAACTTCCACGTTTCATGGACTCATGTTCTTACATTTACCCATAAAGTGATTTTACTTATCCAAATTCATTCACAATGATCATTGAGGAGCAAAGCAACGAAGAAAATATTTGGAGTGATCCAGGCGATTTGTGATTTAGTACATTCAAACCCTAATTAGAAAAGTGAAGGGAAATGTATTTACAAATCTTTGTTTTCCCTAAGTTTCATGGAGAATCTTGTTGAAAGCAATTTGAATTCATCTTGAAATGGCTACATTGAGGGTTATTGAAATTACTGATAGGTCATGATCTAAGTTTAAGAAACATCCTATTAAATCCATGTAGATCAACCCCTTAGGTGCATTTTCACACCTGTTCCATATGGTGTGTTGCAACATAAGACATAAGGATTTACATTCATTGCAAATTGGAAGAACATAATCATTCTAATTTAGGATAGGTTAAATGAGTGAGTGAACTTGTTGGAGATATATTTTCCCTAAACCATAATATCAAAACCCAACTACGAAGAAATTGCATGTGTGGAATGGATTCCCAATATTTTGTTTTGATGATAAATAGGTTAGACTTGCATTGAGAAGAATTCATGATAGATTTTTATGGACTAATAATCTTAGTTTGATAACTAAGGATGTGATTAGAGAAGTTATAGGTTTTTGCTCCACTGAACCTGTCCCAATACTCAAGTTAGTGAAAAATGAAGTGGTTACAAAATTAACCGGTGTGACATATGACAAAAGGGCTTTGATAGTGAACAACATTAGAAATCCATCTGTGAAGTATGTAGCTATGATGATAGGTTACAAGCTTTATTTCACAAACAAATATAACTTTGTATCTACCACCACAATAAACGTTGCCTATGAAATATTGGAAAAAGGAATCAACTATGATCTTTGTGAGTTGTTGGGACAACTAATGGAAAATTTGGAGAAAACCAAGGAAAAGAAACATTGATTTAAGTATGGTACCCTGATTGTTTGTCTAATTTTCTACTTCTTGAGAGAACTTCTTGGTACTAAAAGTGTTACATATGGTTAAAAGGAATTATAGTTGCTCATCAGATTAGAGGCTTCCCATATGGTTTTGGTGATATAGAGGCACAAGATGAAGCAATTGAATCTATCTTTGCAATATTCAAGAAGAGGATGTATGAAAGAGAAAGAATCCCTAATAAAATGGTTGAAAAATACAAGGATGAAATTATATTCATGGTGTCAATAGATGAATGCATCATTCAAGTAGTTGAACCAAGAACAGTGTGGATCCCAACAATGGGCTATGAGATTACTGAACAAGAGATTATTGCCTTAGTTGAATTTACACTTAGCAAGCCTAAGGGTACCATAGAAGGAAGATATGGCACCTATGAAGAAAAATCTATGGAGGTGCATATAGAGCAGAAGAAACCAATAATAAAGAAGAAGGTTGAAAAGATGGTTGAAAATTTTTTGGGGGATATGGGCTTCTCACAGGAGCAAGTGGAACAAGAAAGAGAAAGGGTTGGAGCTCTACGAAGCTCATCAGGAACTAGAAGATCTAGTAGAACAGCTACCACTCCTCCTACTATCCAAAAGCCCTCTGGGACTAAGCCCCCTACAAATGAGAAGAAGAAATCAACTAAAAGTCCTTTAGTGAAGGAGAAGTCCCCTCTGATTGTGCAGAGTACAAAGCCTAAAAGGAAGAAATCTACTTCAATAGCACCACTTGTAGCCCCTACCAAGAAGAGAATGAAACAAAAAGAAGTAAGAGAAAATAACATGTGTAAATGTTGAAGAGGAAGGAGATGATGATTAAGAAGAAGAAGGACCTCAATTGGTCTAGAAGAGAAAATATGAAGCTTCACAAAGTGAAGCAAGTTCCAAAAAATAGAAAGTGGATGTTGTGGATATCAATGAAGAAGAAGAAATAGAGAAAGAAAAGAAGGCATTTGTCATCCATATGAAAGGAAAGAAGGGAGAAGAAACTAAGAAAGTGCCTCCAGAGAAGAAGATAGTAGAAACAAGGTAGAAGAAGAAGACTTCGGATGAAAGAAAAAAGCAAACGGAAATGCCTCTAGTAAGCGCACACACTCCCATAAAGTTAGAAACACTATTTAATAACATTTTGTAGAATGAGATGTTAGTAGAAACTGTAGCCCTGTACAATGAAGCAGATGAGGTGGATAAGGCCACCATTGTAGAAGTTATCATTAAGTATATTATTATTTTAGAAGTTGACATGAAGATCATTGAAAACCAAATTCGTATAGAGTTGTGGAATTTCTTGGTGAAGAGAAGGCAAGAAGCAATAGAAGAAGAAGCAAAAATAAAAGAATATGCATTGAAGAAGATTGGTGCTCCTCTCTTAGAGGAAAATAAAGCATCATTGGTTGATCTGTATAGCACAAGATTCAAGGTAAAACAAAGGGTAAGCACCCTTATGGATAGAGATAAAGGAGAGTTTAAGAGGCTCCAAAAGGAGACAGATGATAAGATTGTAGACAACACAAAAGTATGGAATGACTTCAGAAAACAAAGAAGATGATGAGCTTCGAAATTCAATATAGGAGAAGAAACATAGAATATTGATGTTCAACATGAGCATGTAATAGATGAAGAGTATGCTCAGGATAATGTCCTTCTGGAAATAGAAGAGTTGAAAAAAGAAGATGATGAAGCAAAGAAGAATAATGGCGGAGAAGCAACAAAGGAGGATAAACCTCCTCTTTTGGTACTAGAAGAGAATATTACTCCTCCAGATACCACAGATAGGTTTGCTGGTGAAGAAAATGTAAATAAGGATGGTGAAAAAGAGAGTGTTGATGTAGAGAAGAAAATTGAATAGGAAAATAATGAGAAGGATGATGCAAAAACAATGGTAGAGACTTAAGTGAGCTCTGGAAGGAATGGGGAAAATTATTTAAAGGAAAATATTGTGGAGAACATGAAGGCTTCTAGTGAATCCTCTGGCTCCTCTGGAGATTCCTTGAAGAATTTACTTAGTATGCAGCTCAATTTCTAGCCTATTGTATTAGTACAACTACTACAACTACCTATGCAACAGGGAAATGTTGATCTTGATAAGATTTCCCCACTCCACAAGATTCAGTTGGGAGATGTATTCCATGCATATTCTCAGAAGTGTCATAACCCATTTTTTATTACATTTTAATTATAATGTGATAAATTGAATTATTGAGGAAATTTAATATGTTGAATAAAAATTTTGATATTTTTGAAAAGTTTGAAAGAAGTTGATCGTCGTTAACTATGTGATCTTTTGAATTATCTTATAATTTTATCATGATTGAAAATTATTGATGAATTGTGCAAGTGCAAGTGTGTGCAAATGCAGAGAAACTAGTTGAAGGATGAGAACACAGTTGAAGTTGGATCATTTATCTAGATTGAGCAATAAGCTTGATGGAATCTGGGTGCACACACCACAAATTAGCATGATGATTGCATTTGGAAATTCATATAGGATATTATATTAATCTGACTTGAAATGATTTGATGATTGAGAAGGTAGACTTGTGAAATGTAATACATGTGAAATTATTATTTAATTGTCTATCTTGATCTTTTGTTTTTAGAATTTAAAAGAAAGCGATAGTATGACTTGACATATAAATGAATGTATGTATTTTGAAAAGGCTTATTTAAAGGATAAGAAAATCCACTTCATTTAAACATTATTGTTTGAAATAAAAATAAAAATTCATTTATATAGTTAAATGTTGATATATGTACATGTAAACATATATATACAAATATGTATATATATATATACACATGTACATATGTATGCACACACACACATTCATATATATCAAAGAATCTACATATGTGTGCAAATAAACATAAATATAAATATTTATACATTTAAATATTTGTGTTCCTCAAATAAAACGAATTTAGAATCAAAATTATTACTATGATCATATTGATAGAACTCAAATGAAATCATGAGAAGATCTCATAAGGTTGGGGCCTATATTCAAATTATGGCCAAGAAATTAAAATTCAATATAGTGGGGTGGAAAAATTAATGCCCATTATCAAATAAATGACCCATATTCATGCAAACAGGTAAGAGGGAGAAATATTTTCATTTTGGAAAGATATCACTAGCAAAACATCAAACAATGGTGGTGACAAGTATCCAAAAAAAAGAAGGCAAGTGACTTGGCTGTGAGGAAAATCAGAAGAAAAAGCTTAGGAAAAAACTTGACTTTGAGGTAAATCAATATTATGTTTTGGAAATATGCCTAATTTCTCAATATCTTTATTCAAAAGTCTTGCAATATTCTTTAGTTTTTCAATTCTATTAAAGAATCAATAATTACATATTAAACATTTGTAAATATAATCAACTTAGAGCCAATTCAATTTCATATAAATAGATCATCCTTTGTCTATGAAACCAGGGCCTTATTGGAACTAAAGCAGAGGGGACGAGAGAGAAGGATACAATAGTAGGCCCTAAAACAAGGGTGGTTGACTCCCCTTCCTTCCTCTACAAAGTGACCTGCTCAGCAGCTAGAGCCTTTCGCCAACACTTGCGCTCAAGCGCAAGGTAGTTCTTATGACTCCAAGAGCTAGGATAGGATAGAGGACTTCTATTTGGCCATCAGAGTATCCATAATGGTCATTTTCGGTGAAGGAAGATACTATGAATGGGAATATGAGGGAGAGGTTGAGAGGAGGTTGGAGCAACAACAAGGAGAGTCAACTCTAACACCTCGGTGGCGGGTCTCTTCCCACTCACTGCCTTGGGGACAAGAGTGGTAGGATGCCATGGAGGTTGATACATAGAGGAATCCCCACAAGGACCCCTCCTCTTACCATACAAGTAGGGCTAGGGTCCTGGAGGCAAGGTATGAAGGTCGAATATCCAAATCTTAACTTTATGCCAAGCAGGTACCATTGGACTTCTTATGCAAAAACCAAGAGTAGTTACCCAAAGCTCCTCTTCAATAAGAGGGAAGAAGTAGGGCCCTAATGATGGGCAAGCTTCTCCTTTCAATTTCAAGAGGAGGAGGAAGCTTGTTGCTATGCTATCGAGGGAGTCACTTTCAATTTTCCTTTGTCTCCAGTTTTATACTTTGCGTAGTTTCGATAAAGTAGGTCCATTCTAGGAGGGAGCGAACCAACTAAGGTTGGCCAACAATGATCCAAGGAATAACCCCCATGGGATACCAATGATTGGTATCTAGTGTCATGTACAACATGCACAACACCTTCATGAGAGAACTTTAAACATTTATGAATAACGGAAGCGATTTCGTTCATGGAAGCTAGCCATGGGATGCCCAACTTCACCCTGAACAAATCAAATTGTGAAATGACATCAAAAGTTGTATCCACAGCCCTAGGTCCAACTAGGACAGAAAGAGTTATAAATCCATGTGGCTTAAGAGAGATATCATCGTGCGTATGTATGGTAGACTTTGTTTTCTCATACTCATCCCTCTATAATGAATTCAACCATAACGTATCTTCTGTAATAACATTTACCCAGCTAGCGGGTCAACTAGGACTCTTATCACAATGTTTCCATTGAGACGAGTAGGAATGTATAGAGAGAGGGATTATATTCAAAGGAAAGTCCTACAAGGTGAAAGTCACATCTGGTGAACCAGTCGTAGGTCATGGGGGAGGAGTAATCGAAACCATATTAACATATGCCAAGGGTTGAGGACAAGGATTGGAGGGATCAATAATCAAGTTAACAAAATGGGATGGAAATGGGTTTGTGTAAATCTGCAACTCACTATTGGCCTTCACTACTGACTTATTTTTGTTTTACTTCTTCCCATTGAGATGGATAGTACCATTATCAATGTGATCTTGTATCTCATGACACGGGCACATGCAACACTCAGTATCATGCTTGTTAACACAATGGTATTGAAAAAAAGCATTCCCATCATACCAATCAGGATAAGGTTCCTTCAAAGGTCAGGGTTTTTCCAAGGTTATGATCTTATCCTTCAGCAACTTTTGTAGAATGGAAGTATAAGATTTAGCTAACTTTGTAAATTTTCTATTGCGCCTAAGGCCATAATCATTAGTCGTGGTAAATACATTCACAATAGCCTTTCCTTTTCCTAAAATAGACATGATATATTTTCCTTCAGAATGGGAGCATGAGGAAGATCCCCCAAACTGAACCACCATTTTTTGATACTCTCGCAATGTGGCACACAGATGTGCAAAAGAAGGGTACTTCATTAAGGAAAGTTTCTCCTACTAGGCTCATTGCAGGTTTCCTACGAATACCTTTTGCACATCTGAGTCGAGCAGCGGGTACGAGATCTATGAATAGAGGGCTTGGTATCGAGCTATGAAGTCAATTATCTTCTCATTCTCTCCTTGCTTACATTGAACGAGATCTGAGAAGGTCATCTTCAGACCGATGTTAGCCTAGAATTGATAGAGAACTTGATTGACGAGTTGATCAAATGAGAATATAAAATTATCAGGAAAGGAAAAGTACCACTCGAGTGATGTGTCCTTGAGAGATCAAGGGAAGAGTTTCACCATTAGAGCATCATGATACAAGAAATCTGTAAACATGGTCTTGAAAGCTGACAAATGTGTCTACAGATCCCCTTTACCACCATACTTTTTGAACTTAGGAATCTCAATTCCATGCAGGAAAGGAGTACTCAAGATTTCCATCAATAATGGACTATGTCGGAAGAAAGGTTGGAAGATAGGTTGAGTGGAGGCTTGAGAAAGGCTTGCCAACTAGTTTTGCATCCAACCCATGTTCTGAAGAAGAGCATTCAAAATAGGGTCAAAGGATGGCAAAGGCCTAGTGGAACCTCCCCCAGAATCACTACCACCAAAACCACCTTTGGAGCCACCCTCATGACCACCGTCAAAGCCACTACCACCGATAGGATCTCCATCAGAGCCACCACCATGGCCTCCACCAAATCTTCCTTCATCAGTGCCACCTCCACTACCAAAGCCACCACCACTCATTCCACCGGAGCCCCCTCTACCATGGGAAATAGAAGGGGTGAAGCTAAAACCAAGGGGTATTCTACTCGCCTTGACACTAGTGTTAGGCTTTTGAGAAGCAAAGGAAACACTGATCGAAGGGCCTATTTCAGCCATGCACACCAATGTAGTATACATCGGGACACCTATTTGTATTTCATAGGCATCAAGCACATCCCCTCAAGTAGTGCTTGATCTAGTGTTATACGAAGGGATGTATGATTTGGTTAGATTAGTAAGGCCACACAAGAACTCTATACCTATTTGATCCTTACCTAGCATTTATCTCA
Source organism: Sequoia sempervirens (assembly GCA_007258455.2). Taxonomy (NCBI): domain Eukaryota; kingdom Viridiplantae; phylum Streptophyta; class Pinopsida; order Cupressales; family Cupressaceae; genus Sequoia; species Sequoia sempervirens. The sequence goes on from VDFB02086081.1 coordinate 322,734,018, forward strand.
ACTCGCTAGCAATTCTAGCAGCTTTCACCATGTTCAATGCTTTCTCCAAATGATTCACGAGGTCCAACAACCTCTTTTCTAATGCCAAAATATTTTCCATGGGAATAATTGAACAACATCATCCTCATCCATAGACAAAGTTGTAGGGGATGCTAGAGGAGTGGGTACACGAGTGGTCTCATCTATAAAACCCATCTCATCAGTAAATCCTATAGAAAAACCAGTAGTAAAACTGGAAGTAACCTTCATCTTTTCCATTGGTAGGTGTCGCACACTTCTTCTAACCATGTACCCAAAGGTCATAAACTGGGTTGTGATGCTCATAAACCTTCACAACTCAGATATTTACAACAGTCACTAGGCGCGAGGGAAAAAGTCTCAACACAAATAAATAGATAGACATTGTTTACGTCAGGTTCACCAAAATGTAAGGTAGGGGGACCAACCACACCAAGGCTCCAGGTCATGGAGAGTTGAGAGCGGAAGGCTACCCTATCTTACCTCAAACTAAATGAATTTTTTAGGTAAGGGATAGAGAATGAAGAGCACTCCCAAGTGTTTTTGTCACTCTACTGATCCGAGTACTTGAATGGGGCTAAATGAGTTGGATTTTGGAATCTAAACCATACCTCAAACATCTCTCTGACCGAGGATGATAGCACGGATTTGGGATGATAGCATGGCGTGTTCGTGTCTCTTTGGTGCACTAGCATCTGTACAAATAGAAAGTGGAGAAACGCAATACAGAATATCAAGAAACCTACTTATGCTTTAGCTAATGAAGTTTAACAAAATGAACAGAATAATAAAGTATGAGAAATAACTATGAATATGATAAAGAAGGTGATGAAAACTAGAGTGACGAAGACCAACTCACTGAAAGTCCAATTTTCCAACAAGCTTCACACACAAGTGCACCTACACACATCCAAGAGAGGAAAAATGTTGAGGCTTTATAGGGGTTTGCCTCAATCAAACCCCCACTTTGGTGTTTCCACCTCCATGGACAGCCAAGAAAGCCACGAGATAGAAAATACGATAAAGGAAATAGAAAGAAAGAGTATGAACACTATGAAAGACACAATGCTACTGAATCAAACCACAACAAAAAAAGGATAGTGAAGCAATGCCACCTCCACCCAAAGGAATTCAAGGACAATGAAGGGAGAATGCAAGACTACCATCTTGGAAAAGTTGACACAGCCGCAATGGCGATGAAGGAGGTCTTGCAAGACACCAAAATCGTAGCTTCTATGGTAGCACAACACATTCTTAGTGAAGTTGATGGAGCAACAAGATACTAAGTAATGCTCAAGAGATGCAAAAGGGATACAAGATACATAAAGTGAATGTCTAGAATTGTGTAGAAGATGGAATGGATGTGAAAAATATACATTTGAAGGAAGATTAGGAGGGAAAGAGTTGTTTTTGGGCCGGTTGGTCGACACAGAGGCATTACGCTTCATTCCCAAGGGAGAACATAACATCCCTACGAACTCTAGAGGCAGGAATCTGTCAGGGATGGAAGCGCACCACATAGACATCTATGTGTCGTGCTCACATCCCTAACAAAAACTCCCCTACCAACACAAAAGACAGGCTCCAAGTGGATTCAATGCAGATGGGTGATGTGGAATTTCTTAGTCGGGTTTGAATTTTCTAAAGTAGGGGGTGTAAAAGGGGAATTTTCAAAAGGGGTACAAATTCGCTCCTATACAACACATAAAAATTGGTTTTATATGTTGCATGTAATCATGCAAAAGATAAAGTATAGTTCTTTAAAACATGGAGGAAAATAGAAAATACCCAAAATAATGTTGGTGTAAATAAAGTTTTGTACCTAGTTAATCCGTTACTAGGGGACTTAGGGGACTTATTTATATGTTAAGTTTTCTTAAGTCCCAGGAAGGAATCTTTCTAGAAGGTGTTATCCGTCATTATATTTTACCTTATCTTTTGACTTTTAACACTTGTCCTAGGTAGTTATGATAAGTTGTCTCATGTCATAAGATTAAGACACTTGTCATAATCCTATTTAATTATTTGTCTCACCTTGGCTATATAACTAGGTGGTCTCATATATGTAAAATAGCATATTCTTGGATAATCAATTCCACTGCAATCTTGAGCATTGCATATTGATATCTCTTATGCTTTAATGAAGTGCCTAGATCTTGTGTGGCTATAATCTTCAGCCAAATCTTGCATGATGTAGAGTTATTTTATACCAAATCTTACATGGTATCAAAGCTTGTGGGATTGCTTCTTGTTATTTTTTATTGAGAGATCTTGATAGATCTTGAAAATTTGAGTATACTCTTGTCTTGCATTGAATGATGATCAAGAGAATCATAAAAGCTTGAAAAAAAATACCAGATTTGGGGGTTTCTTCTTTGTGCTTTATATTGTAAGTTCAAATTAGAGAGCTTGTTGGTGCAAATTTGAGCTCACTATTGAGATCAGAGGGTCTGAGAAAGTCATTTTTCCTTTTGTTTCATCCAAACCAAACATATGAAACTAGATCTATGAGGGTTTGAAGTTGAAGTGTGGTTGCCAGATCTAGAAGGTAGCTACAATTTTGGAGCATTTTGGGTCAAAATAAACCATTCCATTGAATTCAAAAGGCCCAAAAACCTTTATTTTCATATATAATACTTCATATTTTTATGCAGGGACAAAATTTAGTTTTTTTTTCACACAACTATCTTAAATTTGATGGCCAAATGATTGTCAGAAAAAATTGTGTTAAATTTGATGACCAAATGACCGTCATTCAACACTATGATAAATTTAACATGTACACGATCGTCATAATTCACTATCCTAAATTTGGAAGTCAAACAGTCGTCAACAGGTCACTCCAATCTGCTCCCTCTCCATCAGTAATTTTGATTTTGCAATCCAACTTCGAAAGGGCATATCTTAGTCATATGAGCTCCTTTTTTCAAGAATTTTTTTTTATTTGGGGTAGAATTTGATGCTCTTCAAAGTGGTATAATTATTATTATTTTTTTATCACTAAGTTTTATAGAAATTACAAATTTTCAGAGTTGTTGCCAAGTCATTCTCGTTTTGGGAACTTATGAGGATCTACTCTCACTCATATAGTAACATTTTTGGGTGTTTTCTTTTTAAGTGCATAATTTTTTGTTTTCTTTCCATTGGTGTGATCAGATTGATCTCATTCTATGTAAAAAATTTACTTTGAGCTTGTGGCCAAATATGGGAATCTATAAGCACTAAGATCAAGTCCACTTTGTTGTTTTAGAAAGTGTCACATGTAATCACACTAAGTATAAAGTGTCACAAATCATATGTTTCTTGGGGGGGTTCTTGATTGAGTAATTTGAGTGGGTAATCTTTCATTGGTTGATTGCTTTCTTTTGCTTGGTTTGTGTTCTTGCAATGGGGAAATCTCAAATTGAACTCCTAAATCCACATAATTATGATACATGGAGAAAATAAGTATGGAATTATCTCATGATGAAAGGTCTAATAGGCTATCTAAAGGAAACCATTCCTCAACCTACTAATGCTAATGAATTGGAAAAATGGGAGCTTGATTGTGAGAAAACACTTGGCTGCATATGTTCATTAGTCTCATTTGATTTACAATTTCATGTTGAATCATGTAAAACACCTAAAGAGGCTTGGGAGGCTTTTGAAAAATTGTATGGTAAAACAAATAAGATTAGAGGATATCAGATTGATAATGATTTGATGAATCTTGATCCTAAATTTTTTTACCACATCCAAGACTACATCTCCAAAGTTAAGCAACTAAGAACACAGTTGAAAGATTGCAACATTGATAAGGAGGATTTACAATTGAATTTGAATGTGTTATCCAAGCTTGGTCCTAAGCATTCAGTGTTTATTTCTTCCTTTCATATATCCATTGACTTTCTATGGGAGCATCATATTTTTATCCTCAGTTTGATGACTTTGCAAATCTCCTAATCCAAGAGGAAGCTAAGTTAACTAATATGGGTCTAATCAAGTCTTCCAAGTCACAAGAATTGTTGGCTAGTGAGTCTAAGGTATAGAAAGAATTAGGGAATATTGATAAGAAGCAAAATAAGAAAAAGAACAAGACACATAAAGAATTTGAATCCTCTCCCTCAAAAGGGGAATCATCTAAGAATGAAAAGCCTACTTGTGCATATTGCAAGAAATCAAGGCATGATGAACATCAATGTTATTCAAAGCAAATTGATGAGTTGAAGCATCTTCTTAAGAAGCATTAAATCAATGAGTCTCCATCATCAAATGGTTCATCTTCTTCTTATTTAGCAAAGACGAATAGAGATAAGGGAAATAACTTGTTGTAGTTGTAGATTTTGAGTCAAAGAGGTGGATACTTGATTCAAGGGCCTCACATCATATGGCTTCATCAGAGAATATGTTCTCTTCATTTGAGACTTGTTCATCACCACACATCATGAAGGTGAACAACACATATGTGTGTTTGTGGGAAGGGATCCATTGACATGGATGACAAAGCATTCAATGATGTTATTTGTGTGCCTTCATTGTCAACCAATATCATTTCTATCTATTGGATCACACATGGTGGAGCAAAAAGAGTGTTGAGTTCACATCAGATTTTGTCATAATCTAGGATTTGCATAGTGGAGATATAGTTGCAGTTAAGGAGGTTGGCCACCAATCACAATTTGCTCTAGATGATTCAATAGATGTTCACATTGAGGCATCTTGTGTGGAAAATTTTGAGGAGATTTAGTATGGTCATTTGAATCTTGGCATTGTTTCATCCACAAAGGATCTAGTGGCATGTGTTGATATTCCATCTCCTTCATCTTCTATTGTACCTAAGGATGCTTGTGTTGCCACAATTTTGGCTCCTTGTGATTCAGTGCAGTAGGACATTCATTATCTTCCAAAGATGGCTTCATGGGATGAGTACTTGACAGACATTATTAGTTTTTTTTGTGAGTCCTGCATTTGAGTTTTGGGAGGCATCATTGATGACACTCATCTTCTCTCTGATGGAGATGATCCTTCTTTAGTTGTTGCGAGGGAACACTCTGACCCTCTTGTTTATTCTCTACATGGTCATTCTTTGCAATTTGACGTGAGTTTGGATTATTTTAGACAACATTTGGAGGAGGCTTCTTTGTCTTCAAAGGTATCTTTTTCTTTGGATTGTGTTCTACAATCGTCTCTAGGAGATTTTGGATTGCCTTCTTTATTATTGTAGCCTAGAACACCTATTTGGAGTGTGACAACTTTCAGCATCACCATGGAGACACTTGAGCATTCTTAAGAGACATCATCCATCATCCTTCTTCTCACATCTTCCTTTCAGGAATGGGAAGACATCCTACATACCATCTTGGTTTTGTTTCTTTCTAAGGGGAGGAACATTGTTCGACGCTTTTGAATCATCTTCTGCATTCAATGTCGAGCTTTTTCCATCATTGTAGGAGACTCAACATTGAGGGGGGGTTGCATTGTCTCTCTTCCTCTTCTCTCTTATGGGGGGGAATTTTTCTTCACATGGGTTTTTGTCCATCTCATTCTTCATTAAGAGCATTTTGTTTTCTATCTCTGTTTTGGGGAGGAGTTTTGTCCCACTAGGTTTTCTCCTTTTCTCCATTTGTGAGAGATTACATTTGTATTTATACATTGGTACCTAACATGGCCTCGTAGTTGGGATCCATCTTTTTTTTATTTGCATAATAATCAGCTACTCCCTAAGTTGCACTTAAGGGGGGGTGTTGGTGTAAATAAAGTCTTGTACCTAGTTAATTCATTACTAGAGGACTTAGGGGACTTATTTACATGTCAAGTTTACTTAGTCCTAGGAAAGAATCTTTCTAGAAGGTGTTAGTTTTCATTAGATCTTATCTTATCTTTTGACTTTTAACATGTGTCCTAGGTAGTTACGATAAGTTGTCTCATGCCATAGGTGTATGGAAAGCTAAGGTACAGAAAAAACTCTCCTAACGTCAAAACCTCAGAGAAGAATGCAAAGGTTCTTTTAAAAATTTCAATTATAATCCAATTAAGATACACTTGAAATCAATAACAGAAACAGAGAAATTAACATACACAGATGAACACCAGATTTACGTGGGAAAACCCTTATAGGAGAAAAACCTGCCACACCAAGAAAAACCCCTTTGTATTAAAGTAATGAAATTACATACAGAGTACAGGCTTCACTCTCTAATTTCAATTTACAGCAGCATTCACAATGATCCACCTTGTACAGAACATACACATTACAATGCTCTCAAAATTACATTCATACACACTGATCATACATTGAACTGTTCAGCACACTGATCATCAATCATCCATCAATTGAACCGAACATAATCTTCAATTCCTGAGTATATCCATGTTGTCCCTATCTATCAAACTTCCACACCGAACAACCACAACAGACTAACTTCCAACGGTTCCCATTCGGCTTCTCTGATTGGTCGAAGACTCACCACATAGGATAGTCATCACTCAATCAAAGACGTTCAAAATATAATCGCATGTCGGTGAGACACTAACCGTGTCTCCCCAATGCCATAAGAACGATTGCAGTTATCGCCAAGAGTCCTAACCATCGGCAAAACGTTATATCGATTTCACAAGTCCCATCGACCTCAGTATTCCCTTCGTTGAGACTATTGATGAATGCTTTGGAAAAACTGGAACAACTAGTTGCTTGCAATCATTCATACAAAATCTCTCTAGAATAGTCTTGATATACTTACTCTGACTGAGCCAAAGTTTTCTACTATTCGTGTCCCTGGTTATTTCCATTCCCAAAATATACCTTGTTGCACCAAGATCTTTCATTTCGAACTTTGCAGACAACTAAGACTTAAGATCAAAAATCATTAACTTACTATTTCCTATGAACATTATATCATCAACATAGAGAGCAATAATAAGAACTCGATCACTTTATGCTTTGTAATAGACACAATGATCAAATTTTGATCTTACAAATCCCAATGACAAAACAAAAGTGTCAAACTTCTGGTACCACATTCTAGGAGACTGCTTTAACCCATACAGAGACTTTTCAACTTGCATACCAGTTTCTCTTTACCTTTCTCCACAAAATGATCAAATTGGGACATATAAATTTCTTTTTCAAGATCACAATAAAGAAATTTTGTCTTCACATCCATCTGTTCAATCTCTACATCATATGTTGTTGCAAGTGACAAAAGAAATTTGATAGATGTCAGCTTAGCTACAAGATAAAAAAAATCCCCATAATCAATTCCCTCTACCTGGGAATAACCCTTCACAACCAACCTCACCTTATATTTTTCCACACTGCCATCCAGACCTATTTTCCTTTTAAATACCCATTTGCAGCCCATAGTTTTTTTGCCTTCAGGCAAGGGCACCAAACTCCAAGTATCATTCTTTTCTAACAATGTCATCTCTTCATTCATGGCTTCTAACCAAGAGTTTGAATCAGACATTCTAAATGCCTCTTTCACAGTCCTAGGCTCATCAGTGCTAGAAATTAAAGCATAGGCACAAGTAGAATCTATTAAAGAGAACCCATACCTATCAGGTTGCTTTCTTTCACGAGTTGACCTCCTCACTTGTTGAGGCTAAGGTTGTTCTTCTTCTTAAGAACTCTCAAAACTGCTTGAGCTCTCCTCAGTTTTAGGTACATTTTGAATTTTCAATCCTCTTTATCTGGTGTCGAAGGAATTTCAACTACATCCTTTTTGTTTTCTGATTTTGTCTCTGACTGTAGATCCAAGCTAGAAGGTTTCAGCTCATGAAAGATAACACTTTTGTTGTATAGAACCTTCTCTATATCAGGATTCCAAAGCTTGTATCCTTTCATGCCAGCACTATAGCCAATAAAAATATATTTGACAGCCTTTTTCTCCAATTTAGATCTTTTTTCATTCGGCACATATGCATATGCCTCATAGTCAAAAACACGAATGTGTCTTAGAGAGGGTTTCTTTCCAAACCATCCTTCCAAAGGTGTTTTCTCAACAAGAGTAGAATTAGGAGAATGGTTTATCAAGTAATATGTTGTAGCAACTGCCTCAGCCCATAACTTCTCCTCCAAGCTAGCACTACTCAGCATACTTCGTGCTTTTCCCATCACTGTCCTGTTGAACCTTTCTACAACTCCATTTTGTTGCGGAGTGTAAGGTGTAGTTTTATGTCTTTTAATCCCATGATCTTTATAGTACCTCTCAAATTCATCAAAACAAAATTCACCGCCATTATCAGTCCTTAAACATTTATTTTTCTTCTAGTCTAATTTTCTACAAGGTTTTTAAATTCCTTAAACCGATTGAACACTTATGATTTACTTTTCAAAAAATAGACAAATGCTCTTCTTGAATAATCATCAATGAACAATACATAGTACCTTGACTTAGACAAAGAAGGAACATTCACTGGACCAAAAACATCATAATGTATGTAATCAAGCAAACCAAATGATTTGTAAGGACTAGAATAAAATGAAACATGGTGTTGTTTTCCATATATACAATGTTCATAGAATTCAAATTCAAGGTTACAATCATCAAGCCCTTCAACCAAGTTTTTATTCTTCAAGGTTTTTAAACCTTTCTCTCCAATGTGGCCTAGCCTATGATGCTAGAGCATAGTCTTTTCTGCTGGAAATTTAACTTCCATAGAGTTTACACTATCAGGAACTTTTTCCTTCTTTCCTCCATGAGTAGCTTTCTGTGACATTACAAAGACACTATTGCATTATACAACATGTGCATCCAGCTTATACAAGGTACCAATTCGAGCACCCCTTGCTAGCACCATTGAGCCTCTAGTCATCTTGCAGCCATTTCTAGAGAACGTGACTTGCACTCTAATATCATTCAGCTTACTGATAGAAAGTAAGTTTCGAGCCAGACCTGGTATGTACATTACATCATTGATTCTCTTTACTCTTCCATCAAGGAATTGAATTCTGACTCTTCCACGGCCAACAATTTCCAAAGATGAATCACTTGCTAAATACACCTTTCCACCATCATATTTTTCATACTTCGTGAACCAGTCTCTATGAGATGTCATGTGGAAAGATGCTCCAAAATCAATTAGCCAGACATCATCTGATGCCTGAGTAGCCAAGGCTACAATGAAGGCGTCTGCATCACTCTGAGAAGAATCATTGTTGGAAGAATACTTCCTATTCTTCTTTTTCTCCTCTTTGCAATCCTTTCAGACATGACCAAGTTGCCCACAATTCCAGCACTTCACCTTGGACTTCTTTCCAGGAGACTTTGATCTCCCCTCTGATTTGGATTTGGATTTCTTGTCCTTCTTCTTGCCTTTCTCTTTTGATCAGCCTCTAATAGCAAGAGCCTCCTTCGCCATCTCAAAAGATTTCCTTCTCATCTCTTCTGATAACAAAGAAGCAACAACATCTTCCATCTTGAAACTGAATGTCATACTCCCAATAGCCATCACCAAGTGATCTTAAGAATCTAGCAAAGAACACAATAACAGCATACAGCGATCCTCTTCATCAATCTTTACACCAACAGATGTTAACTGTGCAATCAGCATGTTGAAAGCGTTCAAATGATCAACAACAGATCCTCCCTCCTACATTCTCAAAGCATATAGCTTCTTCCTCAAGAACAATTTATTCACCAAGGACTTGCCCTAATAAATTGATGCCAATATTTTCCATAATGAAGATGCAGTCTTTTCTTCATGAACATTCAGAAGAACAGAGTCTGCTAAATAGAGCCTTACCAGCCCCTTAGATTTTCTATCTACGAGGTTCCAATCCTCTTGATTCATGCTTGTAGGCTTTGTTCCAGAAACAGCAAGCCACAAATCACAATCAACTAATAGATCTTCCATTTTGAGTTTCCACAACTCAAAATTGCTGGCATTGAATTTCTTAATTTCAATATTTCCTAACGTGCTAGCCATCTTAACCTGTAATTTGAATTACCAAACTTCTACAAGACTCCCACTGAATAGAATTGACACAAAAAACCCAACGTACCCACAAGGATAACACAACTGGTCAGGCTCTGATACCACTTGTAAGGAAAGCTAAGGTGCGAAAACAACTCTCCTAACGTCAAAACCTTAGAGAAGAATGCAGAGGTGCTTTTAAAAATTTCAATTACAGTCCAATTAAGATACACTTGGAAGCAATAACAGAAATAGACAAATTAACATACACAGATGAACACCAGATTTACGTAGGAAAACCCTTACGAGAGAAAAACCCACAACACCAAGAAAAACCCCTTTGTATTACAATAATGAAATTACATACAGAGTACAGGCTTCACTCTCTGATGTTAATTTACAGCAGCATTCACAATGATCAACCTTGTACAGAACATACACGTTACAATGCTCTCAGAATTACATTCATACACACTGATCATACATCAAATTGGTCACCACACTGATCATCCATCATCCATCTATCGAACTGAACATAATCTTCAATTCCCGAGTATATCTATGTCATCCTTGTCTATCGAACTTCCTCACAGAACGGCCACAATAGACTAGCTTCCAACGGTTCCCATTCGACTTCTCTGATTGGTCGAAGACTCACCACGTAGGATAGTCATCACTTGGTCAAAGACGTTCAAAATGTAATCACATGTCGGTGAGACACTAATTGTGTCTCCCTAATGCCGTAAGAATGATTGTAGTTATCGCCAAGAGTCCTGACCATCGACAAGACGTTATACCAAGTTCACAAGTCACATCGAGCTCAGTATTCCCTTCGCTAAGACTATCGCTATTCGCCAAGAGATCATAATGAAGTCTTCAAGTCATATCGATGTGAACACTGTCGGCAAGACTTAGGCTATCGTTGAGAGGTAAAACCGATCCCTCAAGTCATACTAAGCACCAAACAGTCACAGGAGTTATACCGACAATAGACTACCCCATCACTAAGACAAACATCCATCGCTAAGACTTCATATCGAAGCCTTCATGTTATCCTGATAACTCCAAGTGTAGCTATTCGGTGAGACATACCATCTATCAGGGTGATCCCACAATAGTGGTTTACAATTTTTGGCCAAACTGGACACTAAAATTATTATTTTTAACTAAATCTTCACATTCGGCACCTATAGCAGCTAAACCGTGAAGAATTTGAAGATGATGTAAACTAGAGTCTCATCACATTTTGTCTTTAGATTCTAAAAAAAAAATTCAAAATTTTTGGAATCAGATTACACTTCTTTTTCCATCTCCTACGAAAACTAATTTTTTTCAAAAAACAACATTTTAAAAAAGTGACGTACACCGTATAATGCATAATTTTTTTTCCATGAAGGATAAAATTCTAATTCTTTTGAATTTAGATTCGTAACTCTGATATCTAGTGCTTCCACTTGGTTAAATAGTTATTTATTGAATATTTTTTCTTTAATCAAGTTTAATCAAACCAATTAAAATTCGTGACATAGTGCGGATAATGCATAACTTTTTGTATATATCAAATCCTTTTCTTTTTTGTTGGATCAAGGACTTCAATATCTGGTGCACTCATATTTTTCATATTTTTTTGATAATCTGCTATTTTTCCACATGTGCAGAACAAAGACCTTCATTTTCGAGAAAAACCTATGTTTAATAAAACTAAAAAACAAATACATAATAAAACCAAAACATATTAAAATTATATTCATTGGATAGCTCGTTCTAAGGACTACCTAATTCGGTTGGGTTTGTGAAGATTCCTCCATTTTCATCATCAATGAGCTCCGAAGTGCCAAAATCTGGGTTTTGTGTCTCAGGGGGGAATAAGGAATAAGGGGGGTTCGAGCCAGGGTTCATTTGAACCCCCCTTTTATAAGGGGTTTTGTTGGATTTTTTTAGTGGGAAAGCATTAAAAGGGTTCACCCGAACCCAAGTTCTAGCGAACCCCTAATGGGTTCGGTCAAACTAATAGGTTCGTATGAGCCCCTAAAATCAATTTTTTTGCAATGCATTTGTTTTTTGTGATTTTTCCTTCCTCACTTCAATTGTAAACCACTATTGTGGCTTCACCCATCGCCACGAGGTCATAACGAGCCTTCATGTTATCCCGAAGACTCCAAGTGAAGCTATTCGACAAGACTTTCCATATCGATAAGACTTCATACCGAAGCATTTGTGTTTCTTCGATGACTCCAGCTACTATGAATCTCCCCGACTATCACAAGGAACTAAACTGTCAGCCAGAGATCTCCCCGAGCGAAGAGAGATAGAAACTGTCACAGCAATCAACATGTCACAATGATAGCTCTAGTCGGCAAGACATCAACAAGGTCTCGACGACCTGAACATTTCACAAGGTTAGACAACTGCTAGTTGGCCAGACAATAAGGATGTCACACCGACTTTGCTCTTTCAAATGTTTCAACCTGTGAGATTGAGACACATTATTCCAACAATAGGATTAAGACACTTACATCATAATCCTGTTTAATCATTTGTCTCACCTTGGCTATATAACCAAGTGGTCTCATATGTAAAATAACATATTCTTGGATAATCTTAAGCATTGCATATTGATCTATCTTGTGCTTTAATGAAGTGCCTAGATCTTGGGTGGCTATAATCTTCAGCCAAAGCTTGCATGGTGTAGAGTTATTCTATACCAACTCTTACAAATAACACAACACCCAAAAATAAAAAATAAAAAAAATGCATTCAATTTTTTTATCAACTAGTAAGTTTGATCCCATCCAAACAATTAGCATGGAAAGTATAAAACTTTTATGTGTTTGCCTCCTTCAACTAGCTTCAAATCTAGAGAAAAAAAAATTGTGAAAAAGAATTAATTGGGAAACCAAGGAGTGGATCTAACAATATTTTTTTAGTTGAGCTAATGGTGATGAAGCCACTAAAAGATTCAACAAAATGATAAACAAACAGTAAATCTCCATCTTTAAAAATTCTCATCCTAGATAAACTTGTTGTCTTGTAGCAAATTGTAAGGAGGTGGAAGGAGCCACATGCTTGCCTTATTCTTAAAACTATGAATCCCTGAATTTATCTTGTTCAATGAAATACTCTTCTTTCATATGCATGAGGGGGGAGCACTCCCTTTCAACCAAACCTTCCTTCATCTCCTTCAACCCCCTCTCTAAACCTCTCAATATTAGACCATTTTTGCTTAGGTTACTATATCTTCCTCTTTAGTTCTAAGAAGTCTCTTATTATGAGGCCATTGAAAATACAATTTGTCACTTCTTGAAGGTTGATTATACTACTTTCTTGATCGGTCACTCAATGTTTTCATGTATTCTAAGGGACATAAATATCTCCAAGACTCTTCATAGAGATATTATTTTGATGGTGAGGGATAGGCCTTGGACTCAATTTATTGACTATAAGGGCCTCCCTTTCAAATGTAAATGATGTGTTGCTATTAGCCACTTAGCTTTTAATTGTTCACTTTCTTAGAGAAAGAGAGGAATGGGATAGGGAGGGTCGAGAGGGCACAAACCACATAGGAAGTCAACCTTTTAGAATGTGTGAGATTAATCCAGCCCTTTATTCTTAGTCAATTAGATATGAACCTAGACTTGTACTTTAAATACCAGCAAGTTACAAAATGACTAAATTTTGATATGATTCATTTGCTTATCAAGCTCTTAAAGCCCCCACTACGTATGAAGACCTTAGTCAATGGTATGCATAACATTATACTTCCAAATTACCCATTCTCACCCCAACTCAAGAAGTTTCCAATTGACGTAGAATAAAATATTACTTGGTAACGGTCATATTAATATGTTCCTCTGGTTATAAGACATTGCCTTCAAAACCCAAAACCAAAACCCAATCCTATTGTGATAATTTATCGCTAATTTCTCTCACATGCGCAAAACATGTATCTAACACAAATAAAGCTGTCAGACTTAAACAACACACTTTAAAGTTCAACTTACTCAAGTGTTCCATCTGAAATCACACTCGAAGACCCACCTATTAACCCACCTATTAATGTAATCCACATAAACAAATTCAAATCTTTGAAAGTATTGTTTAAATCTAAATAGACAGAACTAATCTAAAGTACTTCTCTGTAACTGCTCGCCGCTGCCCTGCCATTCCAAAAGACTAGGGATCACTCACAAAGAGACGAGACGTGGCCGCTGGCCTGGCCATGCAATGTTATCCATTATTAGAGACGTGATGGGTTGCATGGCAGTCGAATCAACGAGTGCGACACAGATATAGACATAACCAGGTACACACACTATAATACTGGAAATGATAGCGAGAGGAAGAGAATTAGTAATATCGCTGCTGAGGTTAGTGGACTTTCAGTGCCACTAGCATTAAAGCAGGTGAGAGAGATAATAGGACAAGAAAAAGCAAAAAGGAAATTCCATATAACACCAGATAAAGACAGATTACAATTCGGTACATTATGTAATGTTTAATTGAATGTAACTTTAACTTTTATTGAGTCAGAAGTATCATCGTACAACTTTAGGAGATTATAAAATATAAATTTAGAAGCTTTCAAATTGAAAATAACGTATATTTTGACATACTGTATAACCACCACCTACTTAATAATTTAGTATATCAACACGTTATAAAATTTTCAAAAGGTCGAAGTCCTGGCGCATGGAAAATGCGTAATCATCTTTGAATTATTGGATGTTCATTAAAATATCTTCCACCAGACAAATCACTTTAAAAAGAAAAATCATCCTTTGATCAGAAAACTCAATAAAAAAATAACACAAGCTCAAAGTTCACATGTCCAAAAGATCTTTTAGACCCAGCTTTTGGACACTGCACACACCGACGTCGGCAACTTTGATGCCATCGATAACATGATCGATTTGCCTTTTCCTTTTATGATATATAAATTTCATTTAAAGATGATGTGCCACTAATGCTCAGTCCACCATGGACTAATATACATATATACCTGTCGAGAAAGTATTTTAGGTATATAAAGGAGTTATTCAGCTTTATTTAAATTAAAAGCCCATTTTCAGTTCCTTTCTGAAAGATTGAAATGTCACATTTGGTCACCATCTATTGTTTAATAAGAAGAATTTTAACTTGTGTAGATGCTTATGCTATTAATTTAACTGCAGTCTTTGATTCATTTTTACATGTTATTCACATAATTGTAATTAGATGAGAGGATTCAATAGTTGAACATGTTTGAATAGTTGTGACAATATTTTGTTGATTTAATGCTCAATATTTGTAAAATGATAACATTAGTAATTTGACTTTTAGCGTCGATCATGAGTGCTCATAATTGAGTGAAATATATTCCTTAGGTCTAAAAAGTAACAAAATATGTGATGCCACATCATCACACCAGCAAAACATGACTTGATGCACAACTATTAGTCTATACCTTTTTAGGGCTTTTAGTACACCCCAACAAAAAACAAGCTAGTATGGCATCGTATTTGATGATGTGTACTTGAAATCTTAGTTGTCATCATGGACCTTGCCAAGTACACCATTGCAAAAATTTGGGAGTGATTTGAAGAATGTTGTCCACAAGATCCAACATCTAAAGGACCAAGCGACACAACATTTGAAATCACTAAGGGAAGAACCGAGTAGTTGAGCATGTTCCAATAGTTGTTATAGTATTTGTTGATTTAATGCCAAATATTTTAATAATATTGCATCAATAGTTGTGACTTTTAAGTTGTTAGTGTTGATGATGAGTATTCATAATTGAATGAAATGTATTCCTTAGATTTAGAAAGCAACAAATCATGTGATGTCACATCAACACACCAATAAAACATGACTTAGCGCACAATTATCAATCTTTTTTTTTGGACCTTTTTGGACACCTCAACAAAAAACATGTCGATGTGGCATCATATTAAATGATGTGGTCTTGAAACCTTAATTATAAGTGGGAACTTGCCAAACAAACTATTGTAAGAAATTAAGAGTGATTTGAAATTTTCACATAAGATTTCGAGAAACGTGAAGTTAAGATCCTCAACTACTAAATTCTCTCCCTTAATCAACCCAATTCAGAATTTTTTTTATATTAAATTAAACTTCAAACATTACATATTACTGTTCATGTCTTGCAATAGTTATTGTTTACAACATGCTTATAACAGTCTAGGAATATGGGATAATACTAGTTCCAAGGACAAGGACAAGCAAAATAAAAGACCAATACAGAGTACAACTAAGCAGAATAGAACCGCGCTTGTTTATTCATACCTTTGAGTAAAGGGCAGGGTACAGAAAAGGCAGATTCCTTACAGCCCATGGAAGAAAGCAAAGGTTCTCTCTTTTTACTCGTTTGCTTATTGCTTAGTGGAGAGGTCTTTTAGTTAAAGCAGGTTGAAGGAAACGAGCACTTTTTATCTTTAGGGCAACCGGCAGCTGTCAAAAACTCTGCACGGTCGGTACAGATCGAGACGTTTCGATATGGCTGCTAATCTGATCCCTTGCAACAAATCACATCACGTCGCTCGGGACAAGGAAACACATGGGGAAGTGAATCCAGTGGTGTAAATGTTCCAAATAAACATATACAGTCCAAGTTTTTAATACTAAAGTTTTTTTGGAAAAAAATTGTTTCATTGAGAGTTTAGGATTATTCAGTTTTTCATGAAAAAAAACAATTATATTTTGTTGTAGATTAGATTTTCTAATCTTGAATAAGAATTGTATTAAGTCTTTTCTTTTTTCTTTTTTTTATTAATTTGTATATTTAGTGAAAATAAATATTAAATAGTTATTAAATAATAGAGTTGTTCAATTATGTTTAGTTGTGTTCGACTATGTTTAGTTGTGAATTTAAATGGTTCTAAATCGAAGTTATGTGGACATGATTTTTGAATCAGCAATGTGCTTGACCACATTATATTTGGTTTTTGATTAGGGGAGAGGACCCAATAGTCGTGCGGGGTCCAATAGTCGTGCACCCAATCGTAAATATAATACCCAATACTCGTTTATATAATGTTCAATAGTTGTGATTTGACTACCCATAATTAAACAAAATGTAGGCTTTTGATCTAAAAAGCAACCAATCATGTGATACCACATCAGTGCTCAACTACTCATGCTGTAATGCACGAGAATTGGTCTCACTATTTTTTGGGGCCTTTTTGGACACCTTGACAAAAACGCATGTTGATGTGGCATCATATTTGATGATGTGGCCCTGAAACCTTAGTTATAAGCAGAGAACTTGCCAAGTAAGCTGCTGTAAAAAATTGGGAGTGATTTGAAATTTCGACGTAGGATAATTAGAAGCGCGAAGTTAGGGTGCACGACTACTGGGCCCTCTCCCCTATTGAAATTGTAGTTGGAGTGAAAGTTATTGCTATTAGATTGCATAAGTGGTACATTTTTGTTAGTCATTTCTTGCACCAAAGTAATAAAATGATATTTGATAGTGTGTTTATATTTAATATAAAAATTCAAAAAATCAATATTTTAAAAATAAACAACATAATTTTGTAGAAGAGGATTTTGTAAGGTATAATTTATTTTCATATTAATTTATCCCGTCACCTCACAATGTAAAAGGACTATTATGACAATTGTAATAGTGTCCAATGTCAGTCAAACAACAAGATATTAATAGTGTTGAAATCTGGGTCTCAAATTAATGTTTGAATAAGACTTTACATTATTAATATAGTTGAAATTTTATCACAAAATTTAATGTATTGAAAATGTAATAAAATATAAATAATAATTTCATTTAGACCTTCACTATTTCTAACATAAATCAATAGAAATAGATAAATTGAATTTTCAAAATTAATAAAAATTAATTATCAACTATAATAGTTTTATTCAAAGTTAATTCTATGTAATGATTGGTTAAATAAATCTAAAATTATAGATTGAATAATACATCAACATTGTTAGAAAATGATAAAAACTTAATGTGAACAAATTAAAGCAAAACAAATTGTATTTTTTTTCTCTCCAAAAACTTTCAATTAATACCGTATTAGATATGGACATGTGACTAATGATTAGAACTACTGTTTTTCCATTGCTTTATGGGAAATGCTACTATTAACCTTGGTTCAAAGGTAAAAGTAAATTAGGCAAGGAAATATGACATCATATTTGATTAATTGAGATTTGAATTAAGAGTGTCAACAAAGTTTTGTTCAATTTACTGTCTTCAAGACAGTTTTTATTTGTTCTTTTTTGTTTCGAGAATTTCTTATAAATAAGTGGATTAGTAGATTGTATAAATAGTGTATTATTGTAGTAATTGTGAATCTTGTATCATTAATCATAGATGACTTAATTTTTTGCTAATCATTTTTTGCATCGAAATAATAAAATGATATTAGACAATAACACATTATTTCAATAAGTATGAATCATTTTTTATAAACATATAATTAAGTACATTGAGTGCATAATTGTATTTATTGTAAATGTTCAAAAATAATTTAAAAATTAACAATGCAATTTTGTAGAAAAGGATTTCATTTAAGGCATAACTAATATTCATATCAATTTATCCTACCATTTCACAATACA
Source organism: Sequoia sempervirens (assembly GCA_007258455.2). Taxonomy (NCBI): domain Eukaryota; kingdom Viridiplantae; phylum Streptophyta; class Pinopsida; order Cupressales; family Cupressaceae; genus Sequoia; species Sequoia sempervirens. The sequence continues at coordinate 322,752,516 of VDFB02086081.1, forward strand.
TAAGCACTATTACGATGACAATAATAATGTTCAATGTCATGCAAGCAACAACAAAACTTTAATAGAGTTGAAACTTGGGCCTCAAATTAAAGTTTGAATGAGACTTACAATATTAATATTAGTTGAAATTTTATCAAAAGATTAATGCATTAAAAATGTAATAAAATTTAAATAACAATTTTATTTATGTTCTTTCGACATAAATCAATAGGAAAATAGATAAATAACATCTCAAAAATTATGAAGAAAATTTTATGTAGACTACAAATATTGTTGCTCAATTTTTTGATTTGATATGATTGAATAAATAAATAAAAGAAAGAAAGCATATCCAATAGATGTACTTTTTTTTTTGTAACATAAACTAATAAAAAATATCAAAACTTAATGTGAATAAATTGTAAACCTCAATATGTGATATTCATGTTGTTGTGAATAAAGCTACATCCAATAGATGTACTCTCTTTTTTTTTACAACATGAACCACTAAAAAATATCAAAACATGTGAATAAATTCATGTTGTTGTGAATAAAGCTACATCCAATAGATGTGTTCTCTTTTTTTTCCAACATTAACTAATAAAAAATATCAAAAATTAATGAGAATAAATTGTAAACCTCAATATGTGATATTCTTCTTGTTGTGACTAAAGCTTACCTGATAAAAAATATCAAAATTTAATATGAATGAATTGTAAACTTCAATATGTGCTAAACTTCTTGTTGTGACTAAAGCTTTATCAATTAAAGTGGAAAAAAAAAATTGTTAGATGGATTGTATGATCTTAGCTATTCTTTTGAATAAAAGGATTTCTAATATTCTTTCTTGATAATTGGCTTCTCTTGTTGAGTAGATTTTGCATTTGATTCCTTAATTTGATTTCATTTTTTTGTCCATATCCCTAGGACTTGGAATATCTCTTGTTGAGTAGATTTTGCATTTGATTCCATTTTTTTTGTCCATATCCCTAGGACTTGAAATATGGTGGATGACTAACATCAATAAGTGGAATGTCATGGATTGGAGGTTATTACTCTTATCCAATTCCATGTTGCCTCTCCAATTGCTTCATCATTTTTTTGAAGACAAACATTTGCTTTATCATAAACAAGCTTATTTTCTTCACTTTGACTCCAACTGAGAATCCATTTCATAGTACGAAAAAGCTTTCCAATCCATGAAAAATAGAATGTATGTTTTTGGATTATATTGTGTATGTTCTTTTGACTTTATGTTTTGAATCACACTCCATGATTCATCATCAAGAAAAGAACATTGAGTGTGATTCACAGGGTAGAGTCAAAAAAATATACAATTTAATCCAAAAATATACATTTTATAATTCATTTCATGTTTGGATCATAGATTATTTTATTTTTGTGGGTTTAATAATAATTTATGAAACTCTCTTGCACTTTCAATGAATGAATACCTTGTTAGACATGGACATGTGATTAATCACCATCACTATTATTTTCACAATGCTTTATGGGAAATGCTGCTACCGACCTTCGGTCTACAGCTAAAAGTAACCTAGCCAAAGAATATAACACATCATATTCCATTACTACTTGAGATAAGAGTCAAAAGTGTACAAAGTTTTGCCCAAGTTACGGAAATCCTGTTTGCCTTCAATGTTTAGGATTCTTTTTCATTTGTCCTTTTCTTGGCTTCGAGAATTTCTAGACAGATGGGCGTAGAGTAATAAGACAAACACAAGAGTTCAGGAAAATTTACACTCATTACAAACCCATTGTAAAAATATCCGATTCTATTTGTTTTTGTTGTGTGAGGACATATAACATGTGATCAGCGCACATTCAGTGAAAAAATTATTTTGGCCAAAATTTGACTGTTAGATTTTAAAGAAGACAGAAAAATGCACAGCTGGGCCTAACAGATATTTTACACACATTAAATATATCCCTTTTTATTTGTTCTTGTGTGAATCCGTGATCCGCGCCCACATTCAGTGACAAGTAGATTTTAATGAAGAATCCAATGAAACAATGCCCACAAGAAACATAAAATTCTTATAAAAAAACTACAGTTAGCCGACCAATCACATCACAGGGAATGGCTTGATTCTCTCCCATGTTTAAAGGTCTCGTTGCTCCCGTGTGGAAGGACGACTTGGGGGCCAGATGGTTTGCTGCTAATAAAATTGAAAAGAATTCGTTTACCAATCCACCACTCCTAAAAACAGAGAAAGATAGCCCACTTGAACAAAATCCATGATAACCCACATAAACAAAATCCATGATACTGCAAACAAAGTCAATCAGTGGGACATGTTTGGCCGTCATTTTTTCTTGAAAAAGTTCTCATACATTAAGTACTAAAGATAAAAGAAGTTAGATGGGCATGGCCATCTCTGGAACCTGCTCTATACATAGTAATCTATTACAGCTAATACAATAGAATGTAGTAGCACCTGGATAATGGAGCTGACAACATGCTTAGTTACTAAATCCTCTCAATTGATCTGCATTACTGATAGTAGAGAGATTCTTGTTTGTTTAATATAGAGTTCTTACATTGGCAGAAATAGAAAGATTCTACTACACAAGCATTGATTGTACAAAAGAAAAAAAAACTGGGAACAATATGCTCCCCCTAATGTCTCTGAGAATGAATAGACAGACCTAAAGGGCATGCCCATCCCAAAATCCTCCCATCCAAATCATGTGCAGCTTTAGACAAAACCAAAAAGCTTGCTGGAGTACTATGATAAGCATTTTCTGTCGGCAGCATCATTATACCATGATGTACTAGCAAATCTAGCACTGGTAATCAATGACATGATGTTGGATTAAAGTTCTATCATTTTATATAGTGGGCAAGCAGCGGATGAACCATTTTTAACTGAGCATTACTGCCACACTTACACCCATGAGGAGTGTAAGTGATGAGCCTAGATATGTAAATGATGATGAAGAGCCACTGTATGATGTAGTGTTGAATGAACTGGTTGGTCCCAAACTGGTGGGGATGCCAGTGATGCCACCTGTTGGAGTTGTAATACCACCAACAGGACTGGTGGAATTGTACACTGGGGTAGTGGTAGGAGTTGTCGGTGTCGTAATAGGAGTCGTTGGAGTCGTAATAGGAGTTGTCGGAGTCGTAACAGGGGTCGTCGGAGTCGTGACAGGGGTCGTCGGAGTCGTGACAGGGGTTGTAGGGGTTGTAGGAGTTGTAGGAGTACCAGTGCTGCAGAGAATTCAAACTGATGTCAATAGAATTTTTTTTTAAATGATAGAAAACAAAAAGCTGAATACATCCTAAGAGCATAAGGATTAACTACAGCATAAAAGGGTCTCCACATTATTAACTGCATACCTTGTGCCTGTGGTGTAATAGCAAGTGCCATAACCTGTAATCAGAGATACAAGATAGACATTATTAAGATAAACCAGTCCAAAGCCTTGATAATAACATCAAATGCAATGAAATGTTCGCTTAAATTCTACTTCTTTTACCATTTTAAAACACACCCAGACTTCTGTTACCTAAAACCAAACTACCCAGGTAATAAATAAATGAGATATATTATTCAAGTCCTCAACTCAAAACAGTTTGCAGATATGCAAAAAATATCATTGTGGCTTATGTGATGACAGCTAGTCAAACTTCAGAGCTGTGCTTTTTAAAACTCAAGTAGATTTTGCTATCTGGGGCCATTTTTCCCATATCAGCCTAATTTATCTGCAAATCTTTTTATCTCAGGCAAGTTGAATAGCCTATGCAAGTTCCTCGAAATTACCTACTTTATCGGATATTTCAGTCCTGTATCTAATTTCAGCTAGGAAAAAGGAAATTTTAACATTTAGTTTATGATTGTCTTATAAAAACCCATTTCATTGAGGTGAACAGGCATTTCCTTAATCATGTTTTACTTTGCAGGAAGCTAATAAAAGCTCATCCCCATTTCATCGCCACAAGAAATCAGGAACACAGTGGCAGTGAAGTTGCACCAGACCTTGACGATATTCCTTCCGAGATTTTCACTTTCAAGCAAAGTGAAAACTGTTAAAAGTTTCATCTAAATCAAACGCGGGGCCAATAAGAACTGATCATAATATTTGAGCTTGAAAATTGTCTGAGAATTGCCCCGCACTGTGCAGAGAAAGCAGCTGTCTTGAATCACCTAGGATTCTTCTTGTATAGCAGCAAGGTTAGAACTCATGGCCATCTTGGGCTCATATATAAACACAAAGCTTCAATTTTTTAATCAATGTCCTTGTACAGATTGCAAAATGTAACAGGTGTGCCAAATGTAGCCGTATATAGCCACTGTAGTTCTGAAATCAGCTACATACATACAGCCCTGATTCGGAGTCACACTTTTCTAGTACCCTTTACCTTGTTTGGCCTCCCAGCAAAATCTACTATAAGAATATTTATTGCTTCAACGAGTTATACACAGCTCTTGTGGAAAATTAAAAGCAGTCGGAAGACATTTTACTTACTGGGATTAGTCTGAGTGAGGATTGCATTGCCGCCAAAATCACAAGTTCCAGGTGCCATGTTATTCTTCTGATAGTAGTTGTTGAAAGCATAGGAAGCATGAGCTGCTACTGTATTTGGATCGTAGCATTGACCTCCCTTTACGATTGCTCTACAGTCAGCACCTCCAAGTCCACAGGCATAGTCCAAAGCAGTCTGCAATGTTTTGTCTGGAACATTGGTCTTTTCCACACACCAGCTCTGCCCTGCCAAGGCAGGGGCTGTAACAGGGGTTGTAGGTGTCGTCACAGGGGTTGTAGGTGTCGTCACAGGGGTGGTTGGGGTGGTAACAGGAGTTGTAGGCGTGGTTGGCGTGACAGTGGGTGTTGTGGGTGTCGTTATGGGAGTTGTAATGGGATTTACATAAGCAGTAGGAGGTGATGGAGTGCCAAACCCATAATCAGTAGGTTTGGCCACTGTGCTGTTTGAGTTAGTTTTCTTTTCGGAGAGCTTTCTCTTCCCTAAGCCCAAGTGCTTTGAACCATCCTGCTCACCCATGTATTTCCCACGCCCATCACCGAGTCCTGAAAAACAAACCAAAGCAATTCTTCAACCCATCAGTTATAAGCTCAATCCCACAATATTAAACAAGTAATAAAAGTGCAGTTTTTTTTTAACTGTAGAAGCTTCATGACAACATGACTGAACAGAAACTGCCAAAGACAAAAGAATCATCAACTCTAGAAGGAAAGACCACAATAGCAACAGAGATCCCTCAAAGGCTCCAACAAGTTCCATTGCCCGGTAAGAGTTTTTATTTACAGAATATCAGTAGTAGAATAGTACAGATGAGCAAAATCCTAACAACTTCTCCTGAGCTTAAGTGACAGTACAGGTACAGGGAGAATGGATACACACCACGCTCAACCTTCGCTAATCAGAAGCCAATAGTTTACTTACAAACAAACTTATAAGAACCATGAGACTGACCAGACCTCCTCTTAAGCAAAAGAATCTCTAATATGAAATGACTAGAACAAAACAAAATAACAACCATATTCAAGTCCTTAGAGCAAAGGTCTCACAGTTGACAACAAAGGAAAATGCATCCCTACAGTTAGGTTTTTGTTTTCTTTAAGCTGTTCCTTGCAATACAATCTACTAAAAAACAAAATAAAAATACCCAGAAACCCATTGATCTCATCCAGCCCTGAACCACGTGAAAACAAACCACTCACCTGAGCCATACACAGCAAGCAGCAGCAGCACAAAAACAAATCTTCCTTTCATACCCATTTTTATCAAAAATATCCTTTCCCCCAAACCAAAAATCTGGTCTCCTGCTCGCTATTCCAATCCTTCAAAGTCCCAAGAACCTTAAAAAACAATGAGATCCACTTCAACACATGATCTATAATCTACCCTCGGCACATAAAAAGACAAACCCAAGTAGGCCACAAAATTTTCATTAATTATTACTTGCTTTGTGTAGAGGGAATTGAAAACGAACAAGAATCTGGAGAATTGACAGAAACTTGGGTCATGGGGATGGCATTAATCCACACATACTCCTCCTCTATATTCAGTCCAGCTGGAAAGAGAGAGCACTAGACAAACATTTAACGTACAGGAGTGTGCAATAATAGTGGGAAAGTGTACCGAGGGAGATTATAAAGCCGTTTGCACTGACTGTTAGCTCTTTAATATGTCAGTGAAGAGCGTGCCTGTACGTCGTATCAAGTGTCTTTATTAGCCTGTCAACCTGACCGAACAAACAGGCACCTGTCGATAGGAGGACACAAAGATATTTACTTAAAGATTTGGACTTGCCTTCTAAAACCTACACTATTGGCTTATATATATTCATGAGCCTTGGCAGCAGGGAAGTACTTAATAATAATTCTCCCAACCAAATGCCCAGCTCCGCATATGCCGCGTCAATATATGTAAATCTTGACGCCCACATTAGCATGCATCAAAGGGGGCAGATTCCTATCAGCAAAAAGAAAGTGCATCCGCAAGGTAGAATCATCATGAACCATGACAATCGGGAAGTCTTCAAGAATGCCCTCAAAAGGATTTTCATCGAGTATGAAAGAAAATTAGCTACCACAGGGCATCACACTATAAACAAGGACATGTTGATCCCTATTGTCCACAAGGCTTTGGATGAGTGTAAGAGGGCTAGGCCTAAGAAGGCAATTACTTCTACTTTCCCAGCAAACCCATGGTTTGATGAAGAGTGCAAATTAACAAAAAGAAAATTTCACCAGGGTGGGAGGACCACAGAAAACAAGAAAGAATACGAAAAGATGATACGGAACAAAAAAGAAAAATATGTTAGCACTAGAAGGTTGGAGTTGATTGCCCTTGGAAAGAACAACCCCAAGAAATTCTGGAAGGAGCTACAACAAAAAAGAAAACAAACAGAAAACAATATCACAAGCTCTCAATGGTTGGAATATGCAAAGTTACTGTATGAGCGGGAACAAGATAAACATAGACCCCCAACTATCAGGGCTGCCACTGAACTATTCACCATAGAAGACATCAATCAAGGGATAAAAAGGTTGGCTGGGGGAAAAGCACAGGATATTGATGGGCTGCAAGCTGAATTCTTAAAATGGGGCATTGAGGTCCTTGCGCCTTGCATCAAGGGCTTTTTCAATAGGGTTATTCAAGAGGGCTTTCCGGAAGGGTGGACTACTAGTGTTGTGGTTCCCCTATACAAAAGTGGGGACACTAATAACCCATCAAATTACCGCACTATTATGATTAATCCGCTTCTTGGAAAACTTTTTGGAAGCATGATTGAGCGTAGAATTAGTAGTTGGGCTGAGAAAGAGGGCAAAAGAGCTGAAGGGCAGGCTGGTTTTAGACCAAAACATTCCACTATCGATCATGGTATTACACTTAGATTTTTGATTGAAAAAATTTGGAACGTTCAAGGGGAGGAGGCTTTTTGCTGCTTTGTTGACTTCAAAAAAGCCTTTGACACAGTGCCACGGGGCAAGTTGTGGAATAGAATGGAGGAACTGGGAGTCCCAAGGGCTCTTAGGGCGGCTGTTCATAGGCTGTATGAGCAGGTCAGAGCTAAAATCAGAACTAATGAAGGTATGTCGGAGTGCTTTGGCAGTGACATTGGAGTCAAGCAAGGCTGCCCGCTTTCCCCAACGCTATTCGGGCTTTACATTGACAAGTTGGAAGAGTGGATAGACAAAGTTGGTGGGGAAGGTATTCAGTTGGCCAATTATGTAATAAAATTGCTCTTGTATGCCGATGATCTCATTTTGATTGCTAAAACAGCACATGAGTTAAGAAAACATTTGAAAGCTCTTGAATCATTTTGTCAGGAAGTTGGGATGCAAGTGAATACTAGTAAAACCAAAATTATGATATTCTCTCTGAGAAGGAAAAAACAGCAAATTAGCTTTATCTTTGAGGGCAATCCGCTGGAAATTGTAGATGAATACAAATACCTTGGGCTAGATTTTCACTATAAGCTCAGTTGGGAAACTTGTAGAGCAAAAAGGATCCAAGGAGGCTGGAAAGCGCTCTACTCTCTACAAAACAGATGTAGAAATGCTGAGCTATGGGATTGGAAAACCAAGAGAACGTTGTTTGGCTTACTTGTGACCCCGGTGGTTCTATATGGGTGCGAAATTTGGGGCAGCAGCATGTCAGATCAGAAATGGAGGCAAGTGGAAAGAATTCAAAAGCATCTAATTGTTAGCAGCCTTAAACTCAAAACCACGATACCTTATGAGATTTTACTAGCGGAGTCAGGCACCTTTCCCTTGGAGGCTTTCGCGATGATTCGGTTACTATGTTACCTTCAAAAGGTTCAAAACATGGACGACCATCGGTGGCCTAAGCTAATCGTAAAAGAAAAGTTGGATAGAAGAAGGAATACATGGATGAAACAAAACAAAAAATGGATGGAAAAGTGGGGTGTGAATATGCAAGATTGTCCAAGTTCAAATGAAGAAATAAAAAAATATGTGAAACAAAAATTCAAAAAAGCTTTATGGACAAAACAATCAGGGCGAAAAAAAGACTATTATATCAAAGAATTCAATCCTAAGGGGGACCATGATGAAAAGGCATATATAGGAGCAAATATTAAATGGAGAGCAAAGATGTTGATAGCTCAACTCCGAACTAGCTCACATCGTCTTAGATGTGAGACGGGCAGATGGATGGTTCCTAAAGAAGAGTGGGAAGAAAGAATATGTCGTTTTTGCGACATGGGATTAGTGGAGACAGAGTGGCACTTTGTTATGGAGTGCTCAGCATACAAAGATATTCGGGTCACTTATGGGGACATCTTACAAGTGGACAACTTAAATACCTTGTTTGAGGAGGAAAGGTTGGTCAAATCTGCAAATTACATCATCAAAATTCACTGTCGTAGAGCTAATCTCGAGCGAAGATCTCAGGCTGTTTAGGGTCTTCTCTTTTCGGTGGTGGTCTTGTGCTGTTCCTGGGTCCCATAGGCTGCTGTGGCCTCGTGGACGTTATTAAAATATTTCATTTCATTTCATTTCAACCAGGATCATTAGTTGTAAGAGGCCTGTCTTTCCAGTTTTAGGCATCAATATTTTTTATTTGATATTGTGTTCATTTTAATGAGAATGTTTTAATATAATAATATATAGAGAAATGATATACTTTTATTAAGCAAGGATTTCTGGGTTTAATTGTGTATCAATTTTTTACATCAACATTTCGGATCATACTTCATGACTCTTTCTCTCCTGATGATGGATCATGGAGTATGATCTGAAACGTTGATGTAAAAAATTGATACACAATTTAATCCAAAAATCCTTACTTAATATTGTCATGGACTGTGGAAACTTCATGAATTTAATTTAATTGATATATTTTTGTTTTCTATTAGGTTCACAACCTTATATATATTTATCTATATTTTATTTCTATTTGTACTAATTACTGGTTATTCATTTCTCATTTTGTAATTAGTATTTTAATCACTTCTCATCATTTTTGAGAGATGTGGAATTGATCAAGGTCATCTGCGAGGACCGTGAAAATGACCCTTGAGATCCAACTTATCAAATTCAAATTCCAACTTTCTCATATCCTTTCACTATCGTTATGAGTCAACCTAACATGTATTTCATGCAACATGTTGCTATGTCATGGTATTTAAAGGCATTCATTATGAACTTAACTTCAAGTCTAAAAGACAATAAAGATATCAAATTTGCATCATCATATATGCTAACTACATTTTTGTGAAAGTTGTATTTAATCTTTCTAATCACTTTTAATTTGGCCTACCAAGAGGGTCTACGAAGAGGTTTGATCCAAGAGAACCTGTTCACCAATCAAGTCGACAAGCTCCTTAGTGGTGTCTCTAAACACCACCTTGACTTCTTAGATATCTAGTAGGCAAAGGCAAATGGATCTCAAGGGAGTATTTTCTCTCAAATCATTTTGACTCATCCCAAACTAGTCCCACATATCAAATTAGGTTCACGATAATGGAGATTGAATTGATCTGTAAAGTTTTATGTGTCACTTTAGACTTTGAGATATTCATCAAATTGAGGTAAATAATTTTATGATAATGGTGAATCTTTCCAAAACAATAAATTTGCATCATTATCTATCATCAATCTTGGAGCTAAGTACTATTATCCACTTATTTAATTTTTAACATTTATTTCAATCATTTCTCTTAGCTCTTATATTTAGGTTAATTGACATTTGCTTATTTATTATATTATTTAATTCACCCAAATATTTATGTAATGTGTTTAAAACACTTACATTTTTGTGAACCTAACATTTTCTTACATGGCCTAAGGTTTTCTCTTAGGGTTTATTCTCCTTCATTGGGGTTTCATACCTGATTTTCTTTATTACATGTCTTTTATATCAAATTTACTTATGGCTTGATTATGCTCATGTGTGTTCATTCATTGATCTACCTTTTTGGGGGTTTTGCTTGTCACTGCTTAATCATATCTTCCTCCCATTTCACACTTTTTTATTTGATTATTGATCGATTATTTCTTATTTATATTCAACCTTTAGGTTATTCTTATATAATTTAATTTATCCTTTAGGGTCTTTCTTGATTTATTCCCTCCTACCTACACTTATAGGTTTGTAAATCAATGATACATCTTTTATCATGGACTGTCATAAACTAATGTCCTTGGCCTCTGTTAATCAACATATTACCAATTTTGATGTGTTCCTAAGCTTTGTAGCTTTCAATCTTTTCATCCTAGATTCTCTCATATCTTTTTCTCTTGTGGACATTGGGATTGTCTATTTTATTTCATCACACATGTTAATTATCTTTCTTCATAGATCTTTTTTATTATTTTTCCCTCTCTTAGACACACTTATTTTACTTTTACATGAGCTCCATGATACTTCTACTCTTTATTTGACTAGTCATATGCATGAGGATGATTGTGTGTATTATTGAGTGCCTTTCCTTCTCATGTTATAGTTCATATTAATGATTCTTTAGCTCTAACCAATACATCTAGGGATATTCCCTCATATGGCCATGATATATCTTGTGAGTGTATATTTTATTACCTCTTGTGTTATATTTTCTTGTTCACTTATGGGATCTCCTACTTGTGCCTCTCTTTCTTCATCTTGCCTTGAGGATCTTAGTGATGTTGATACACATATTTCACCTTCACACACTTTCTAGTCCATCTTCCTTTTTTGTGGCTCTTCATCTATTGATGATATTGTTAGTGAGAACATAACAATAGTTCCTTATCTTCCCATGATGAGGTTGATTATTGTTTATTTTATGATGATTCAGTTTATAGTGCACTTTATTTTAATACAACAAATGATATTGTCATTTAGTAGAAATGTCAATGCAAGATTACATATCAAATTATTCTTATCCTAATTTTATGCTTATATGCATGTAATGATGTTGTATTGATGAATATCTTTGGTGATATAGCTATGCAATGTTCTGATAAGTTTCATGCTTATTACTCATCCTTCCATGATTTGTCATATGCTTCTATAGATTTCTTTACTATTGGTCGTAGAGCATGTGTTACTCATTATTCCTATTCTTCCCCTTCTCATGATTCTTCCTTAGCAAACCCTATAAATCTTAAATCATGTTCATGAGGATAAATTACTTGCCAAATTATTTTCAAAAATCTTGAGTGGTCATTCTTCTTCCTAGTTTTATTCCCTACCTCATGATTTTATCACTTAATTTTGGGGGTTAGTTAATGCTTTTATGAAAAATTATTACAATATTGAGTCTAAGACATATATCACACAAGTTGTGTAATGTAATCAATAGGAACTTGAACCAATTTAAGATTATATCTTGATATTTAAAGCTTTGATTACTAATCTAAGATCAACATTATGGGATGATAAGCTATGACATATATTTATTGATGGTTAACTTCCCCTTTCCAAAGGGTAATTGTTTAACAAGGTTTATCATTTATTTTCATTTTTAAGTGCTAGCATGTGTAAATGTGAGAGTTCTTTATTAGAAGATCCTCTTTATATTAGTGCATTTTGAGAACTTCCATGTTGTTCCATGAGTTAACTTCATTGTCATATTTAGAAAATGGGGGCCACAAGTATGTACTTGATAATACTCATGGTGATTATAATTTACTTTCCAAATCAAATAAATTTAAAGAATTTAAGAATTCAACACATTGAAAGAGCCTCCAAACATGGCTTTAGAAACAATTTAAAATGTCTTAATACCTTATGTATTGACAAACCAATGAACATATCTAATCTTACACCATACAAGGCTAAGTATTTTGGTGTTTATCATCACACCCAAATACATTTTATAGACAGTTCCTTGCATTCAAACATAAATTTTAAGATATTATATAAAAAGGGAAGATAAACATAAAGTGTACTCTTGAGCATACTTCTTCACTTGGTGAGGTTAATCAGATGAAAAAAATGATAAGGTTTTTTCTAATGTTCATCACAAAATTGATCTTGTTCACCATAATGCAATATATCTTAAGGTTAAATATGAAAAAAATAAACCAACAAAAATATAAATATAACATCTAATTTGGTTCTTACATTGCATACATCTCATAATGGCATGGCTAGTCCCATGGGGAGCATTGGTTTTGATAGTGACACATATTTTGAGTAAATTATAAACACACAAGTCTAATATGAATGAATGTATTGGTTAGATATTTCCACCCATTTTTCTTACCAATTGCTACACTTAGTGATGTTTGTTTTCCTTTCTTGGTTTTCTCTTTAGGTTGTGTTGTGTATGTTGTAATCCTCCTTTCTTACTCTTCCATTTACCTTGTCCATCCCTATACATTGGCCCTTTGTTTATACCATATTTGGTGTGCATCTCCTATTCTCATTTATCCTCTTATGTTATATCATATCTTATCTTCCCATTTGGAGGAATAACCTTAATATTTATATATACTTTTTTAATCTCTATGCTTCTCTATGTTGCTTGTTTAGCTCATATGATTTCCTTCTATGTGTTGCCTATTTTTCTTGTATTCATTTTTTGTCTTCTATGTTCCATATTTTCCAAGTTTATATTTTAACATTTGTCCTAATTTCCTTTTATGTTCTTAAGCTATATATCCACCATGATTCAATGACATATATTTATGTTTCTAATGTTTCATGATTATGATATTATCTCTATGTCTGATGTAGGAGCATTCAACGGTGTAGGGAAATCTTGCATCACCCAAAAAAAATGTTTTCTTTATTTTCTTTAGTTGTTTTGAGTCCCATGATGGCACTTAAGGGGTGTAAGATAGTTAGGTGTCAAAAATAGCGAAAAACAAGCACTTACTATTTTTAGTAAATCGACCTAAACGACTTGTATGCACGTGAAAATTTACCCCAAGGAGCAAAACTAAAAAACATTTTCGATCACGAAAGAATCACCTAAATACCCTGCACGGTTTGGGAGATATTAAAGTTTTTGTCTCGAGAAATTTCTCCAATGCAGCTTCAATTTCATATATGAAGACTTTAGAGGCCCCGAAACAGGTCAAAAGGTTACCGAACCGACCTACAATGGACTATAATGTTGTAGATCTCTTTGAGAGCTTTCTAACGATATGCAATAATAGCTAATCGGACACCCAGATCAAAAGTTATGGCCCCGTGAAGTTGCCCCTCTAAAAAGTGAATTTCATTAAAATTTCTTCATAGGCCAGAAATCAATCGGCGGGACTTTTGGCACCAAAACAAAAGGGAAAGTTGAACTTTCTAGAATATTCTAGGGTGGTTATTGGGTAAAATAAAAAGGGTTAAGTGGGGGTTGTAGAAGGTGGCGCCAATAGTACAGATTTTGGGCTCCGAATAATATATTTTCTTTTCGGAATTGATTTTGTTGTAATGAATCAAGCCCATGAGGCTATAGCATGTAAGTTTTGAATCTGTAATATCATTATTTAAAAATAATTGAAAGTGGGTTATTTTTCTATCTCGCATTTTTTGTGTTGGTATTTATTGATGTGATTTGTGTGGTTTTAGGTGGCTTGTCCCTCATCAAGTGGTATCAAAGCCAAGTTTTCCTGAGCTTGTAATAGATTGTTGAACATGAGGCAGTTGCAATAGGATTTTTGAGTGTGGGTTGAGTTCAAGATGCCTCCAAGACTTGCCCAACATGGCAGAGGTAGAGGCCAAGGTGGTGGAGGAAGAGATCCACCTAGAGATGAAATCAGAGCCCTTAGAAGACAATTAGAAACCTTGTAGCAAGAGGTTCGAAGAAGAGATGTGCAATGAGACAAAGATGACAGTGAAGATGAAACAAAAGAGGAAATGGAAGAGGAAGAGTAGGATCCAATGGATCCTAGAGAAAGAAGATTGATGCGAGTGATCTCAAGCATGGGGAAGAGACCTAAAATGGAGGTTTCAACTTTTAGTGGAAGTTTGAATCTTGAAGAATTGATCGATTAGATCAATGACATGGAAGAATTTTTTGAGTTTGAGGAGATTGAAGATCCTCACAGAGTGAGGTTTGAAAAGACAAAATTGAAATGTCATGCCAGTATATGGTGGAAAGAGGTCCAGTTAGAAAGAGGAAAACAAGGGAAAGATAAAATTTTTAGATGGGATACAATGGTGTCAAAATTGAAGAAACAATTTATTCCAGTCGATTACGAATTGGAGTTGCTCAAGAAGATGCAGAGCTTGAGGCAAGGAACAAGGAAAGTGAAACAATACACAGAGGAATTTCACAAGGTCCTAATTTAGATAGGAGATTCTGACACGAATAAGGAGAAAGTTTCTTGTTATATTAACAGGTTGAAGCCAAGCATACAGGAAGAATTGGCACTAGTAAGAATGACCACCCTTGAGGATGCTTATCAGTTTTATCTAAAGGTTCAGGAATGGTTGAACAAGAGGTTTGAGAACAAAAAGCGAGGTGGAGGTTGTGGAGGAAAGACCAGTGGATGGTCATATGGAGGTTGAAATGAAGATCAAAAGAAGGGTGAAGGTGCCAGTAGCAACCAGAAAGGAGATAACACCTACCGTCCTCGTGATCAAAACAATGGAAACCAAAGAGGAAGAGGAAGATTTGGACGAGGATCGAGAAGAAGAGGTTTTCGTGGAACATATTTCCAGTGCAGAGAAGAAGGACATAGAGCCTATGAGTGTCCTCAACATCAAGGAAAGACAAATAGAAGACCTGAGGGTAATGCACGAGTTGCACATGTAGATGAAGATGTTGAGTCTTCCTATTCTGAGGATGCAGAAAGAGGAGAGGTTCTTGTTACTAGAAGAGCCTTGTTGAATGAGGAGAAGGAACCAACTTGAAGGAAGAATTTTTTACACACCAGATGTAAGTGTGAAGGTAAATTTTGTAATGTTATTATTGATGGAGGTAGTATTGATAGCCTTGTTTTAGAAGAAATGGTTAGTAAGTTGCAGTTGGAGAGAAGAAGGCATTCGAACCATACTAGATTGCTTGGTTGCAGAAGGACCATAAAGCCTTGGTAAATGAACAATGTTCGATAAAGTTCAAAATTGGAAATTACCATGATGAGGTATTGTGTGATATTATTCCTATGGATGTTTTTCATATGTTGTTAGGCAAACTGTGGTAGTTTGATCGGCGAGAAGTACATGATGGACATGCCAACACCTATTCTTTGACAAAGGATGGGGTTCATCATAAGTTGAAGCCCTTGAAAGAGGCAGAGGAAAAGGTATGCAGTAATGCAATAATTTGTTTGGTTGATGGAAGAAAGTTCCTAGAAGGTATGAGGCATGAGCATATGTGTTTTTCATTGATCCCTAGAATTAATAAAGAAGATACTACTAAGGCACCTATAGAGGTTTCAAATTTGTTGAATGAGTTTCAAGCTATTATTTCTGATAATGTACCTGAAGGTTTTCCTCTAGTGAGAAAGATTAGTCATTAAATGGACTTGATTCCTAGAGCCAGTTTTCCAAATAAGGCAGCTCATCATATGACTCTAGTAGAAAGTGAAGAGTTGAACAGACAAGTGCAAGAGTTGTTGTGGAAGGGGTTGATCAAAAAGAGTTTGATTCCATGTGTAGTACCTGTAGTACTAGCACCAAAGAAGGATGGGGAATGGCGGATGCGTACAGATTCTGGAGCCATCAACAAGATCACCATCAAGTAAAAATTTCCCTTGCCGAGAATGGATGACATTATGGATTGTTTAAGAGGAGTTGAGTACTTCACAAAGATAGATTTGAAGAGTGGATATCACCATATCCGAATTAGAGAAGGAGATGAATGGATGACAGCCTTTAAAACCAAGGAGGGCTTGTACGAGTGGTTAGTCATGCCTTTTGGGCTAACCAATGAACCAAGCACATTTATGCAGCTTATGAATGAGGTATTGAAAGAGGTTTTAGGAAAATTTGTTATTGTTTATTTGGATGATATTTTGATTTTTAGTAAGACATTAAAGCACTTGATGCATATCCGAAATTTTTTTAAGAAGCTAAGGGAAGAGAAGTTGTTGATTAATTTGAAGAAATGTAGTTTTGTGAAGAGAGAGTTGGTGTATCTGAGATTTGTTATCTCAACAAAGGGTCTTAAAATGGATCCAAAGAAGGTGAAAGCTATCATTGAATGGCCTACCCTGAGGAATGTTATAGAGATAAGATCATTTCATGGTCTAGCAAGCTTTTACAAAAAGTTTATTAAGGATTTTAGTAGTATTTGTGCACCTCTAACTGAAGCGATGAGAGGGGATAGAAAAGAGTTTAAGTGGACTACAGGAGCAGCCAAAAATTTTGATATGTTGAAGAAGAAAGTTATAGAGCAACCTGTTTTGGCACTTCCAGATTTCAATAAGGTCTTTCAGGTAGATTGTGATGCTAGTGGCACTACCATAGGAGCTGTTTTGAGTCAAGAAGGTAAGCCCGTTGCCTATTGTAGTGAGAAGTTGAATGATGCCAAGAAGAAGTAATTTGTCTATGATAAGGAGTTTTATGCGATAATTCAGGCTTTGAAGAAATGAAGAAACTATTTGTTGCCAAAAGAATTTGTTCTGATCACCAAGCTTTGCATTATCTCAATAGTCAAGGAAAGTTAAATCAAAGGCACTTCAAGTGGGTTGAGTTTTTGTAAGTTATACCTTTGTTTTGAAGCATATGAGTGGAAGGTCAAACAGAGTTGCAGATGCCTTGAGTAGAAGGCAAAATTTGTTGATAGAAATGAATATAGAGGTTGTTGGGTTCAATGAACTCAAGAGTTTATATCCTGAAGATCCAAACTTTACAGAAGCTTGGAAGGCTTGTTTGGAACCTGTTACATTGGATAGGATGAGATGGTTGGATTTCTTAATCCAAGATGGAATGTTGTTTAAAGGAAGCCAATTGTGCATTCCAAAGAGTTCTATGAGAGAGAATCTAATCAAGGAGAAGTATAGTGGAGGATTGGCTAGACATTTTGGTTGAGATAAGATAATTGCTCTTGTCAGTGAGAATTATTATTGGCCACAGTTACAACAAGATGTGAAGAATTTTGTACAAATTTGCAGAGTATGTTAGATGGTGAAAGGAACAAGTCAGAATACTAGATTGTATCATCCATTACATGTACCTGAGAGGCCATGGGAGGATATTAGCATGGATTTTGTTCTTGGCTTGCCAAGGACACGGAGAGGGCATGATTCCATATTTGTGTTGGTGGATAGATTTTCAAATATGGCACATTTCATTCTGTGTCATAAGACCAGTGATGTTCATATTGCAGAGTTGTTTTTCAAAGAGGTGGTGAGACTACATGGTCTACCAAAGAGTATAGTTTTAGACAGAGATACCAAATTTGTTGGTTATTTCTAGAGGACATTATGGAAGAAGTTGAAGACAAATTTGAAGAGTTTTGCACACCATCCATAGAATGATGGACAAAAAGAGGCTGTGAATAGGAGTTTGGGTAACCTACTAAGATGCTTTGTAGGAGATAAGCCTAAGGGATGGGATTTAATTATACCACAGAAAAAATTTGCTTATAATAATTCTATCTATCAATAGGAGCACTGGTAAATCACCATTCCAAATTGTGTATAGGATTATTCTAAGAACTACTTCTAAACTAAGAAAGATGGATAAGGGGGAGAAGAGTAGTGTTGAGGATGAATATTTTGTTGAGCACCTGAAGAATTTGCATGAAGAGGTGAAGAAACATATCAATAAGATGAACTCACAATATAAGGCTCAGGAAGATCAGAAAAGGAGGTATAAGGAGTTCTAGGTAGGAGATGAAGTCATGTTTCATTTGGAAAAGGAAAGGTTTCCAGTTGGTACATACAACAAGTTAAAGATGAAGAAGTTTGGACCATGCAAGATCTTGAAGAAGCATGATTCAGGAAATGCTTATGAGGTAGAGTTGCCTAGTGGAATAAACATTTATCCTTTATTCAACATTGTTGATTTGATAGAGTATCATGAAGGTGATATAGAGGAGGTACTGATAAAAGAATAGTGGGAAATTCCAACACCTACTTTAGAGAAGGAAGAGATAGAAGAAATCTTGGATAGTCATGTGGGTAGAAGTACAAGAAACAAGCAATATGCAAAGTACTTGGTGAAATGGAGAGGAAGGCCTATTGAAGATTCATGATGGTTGTCTGAGGCTGAGGTTAACCATCTTGGTTTCCCTCTAACTCCTAAGAAGTGACACGGTCACTTTTCAAATTACCCTGGGTGTCTAATGCAGGAGCATCCAATGGTGTAGGGCAATCTTGCATCACCTAAAAAAATTGTTTTCTTTATTTTATTTAGTTGTTTTGAGTCCCATGATGGCACTTAAGGGGTGTAAGATAGTTAGGCATCAAAAATAGCAAAGAACAAGCACTTACTATTTTTAGCAAGTCAGCCTAAATGGGCTCGTATGGAAGTGAAAATTTACCCCAAGGAGTAGAACTGAAAAATATGTCTGATCGCGAAAGAATCGCCTCAATACCCTGCACGGTTTGGGAGATATTAAAGTTTTCGTCTCGAGAAATTTCTCCAATGCAACTTCAATTTCAAATATGAAGACTTTAGAGGCCCTGGAACAGGTTGAAAGGTTGTCAAACTGACCTACAATGGATACATGTGTTATAGATATCTTCGAGAGATTTCCAACAATATGCAATAGTAGCTAATCGGACACCTGGATCAAAATTTATGGCCCTGCATGGTTGCCCCTCTAAAAAGTGAATTTCATTAAAATTTCTTCCGAGGCCGGAAATCAATTGGTGAAACTTTTAGCGCCAAAACAAAAGGGAAAGTTGAACTTTCTAGAATATTCTAGGGTAGTTATTAGGTAAAATAAAAAGGGTAAAGTGGGGGTTGTAGAAGGTGGCTCCAATAGTGCAGATTTTGGGCTCCGAATAATATATTTTCTTTTCGAAGTTGATTTTGTTGTAATGAATCAAGCCCACGAGGTTGTAGCATGTAAGTTTTGAATCTGTAATTTCATTATCTGAAAATAATTGAAAGTGGGTTATTTTTATGTCTCACATCTTCTGTGTTGGTATCTATTATTGTGATTTGTGTGGTTTCAAGTGGCTTGTCCCTCATCAATGTCACATTCATTATGTTTTTTATGCTTACCTACATTATAAGCCTAATGCTTATTATGTCTACATATTATGCTATGACACTTACATGTTTCCACATGGTTATCATTCTTACATCATGTTCACATTCATTGCATATTTTAAGACTCAAAAGACTTGTAGATATAAAAAGTCTAGATTTGAGTCTTCAAGAACTATAACTAAATGGGTGTCAAACCCACACAACTACATAACTCAAAGATCCAAAACCAATTAAACATATAAAATTAGCATTGCATCAATAACTTGCAATTTGCAATAACCAAGAAGATAACCTATAGATTTCAAGACTCAAACAGCAGATCACCTACAAACTGGATTTTCCAAACAAATCCACAACCAATTACCATAGTCAAGGAACCAAACAAGTATCTAGGAGATAATAAAAACCTTCTAAAACTAAACCACACCACCACCAATTAACCACATACATAGCCATGACATGTCAATGCTCAAATACACATGAACATCCATGACACCATAATCATCACCATCATTGTACCTCATAACTCTCACCAAACCTAGACTCCTAGTCTCCACGCATGTCAACCATGTCCTCAAACTAGAAGATAACCTATATACCTATCTCAATCAAATATAACCAAACTCCTTGTATCAAGAAGAACCAAATCTAATAATCAGTTATACCATCATGAATATCTCATTAAAATATGCACTACCTCATGTTTTCTTTGCTTGACTCTTCCAGATGCTCACAAAATCACACCCCAAGTATTAGGTTCCTACATGTGATCAAACAAGTACCAAACTCTCTCTGATCTTCCAAGTGAAAAATCATTAGCACCACTATGTAGTATTGTTGTCTCCTAATAGTGCACCCTTGTTGAGTAAACTCGGCCTACTGGTGAAACATGGGATCTTTCCAGGTTCAGGGGTCAACTATGTTGGAAATAACCTTCAAAGAGGATTGGTTCCCTTAGAACTATCACCTAAACTACTGCTTTTGATGGAAAAAGGTAGAAAGAAAAGCATAAAATGAATTCTACCTACATGGGTGATGCACCAAATGTGTTTTCTTAGAACCTATATTGTTTTTTTATTCACAATTTTCTCAATAGCTCAGCTTAACACAACTCAGATATTTTCATATGTTCATGCATAAGTGTTTTGCAAGGAGGCTTGGTTCTCTTAACACTTTTGGAGGAAGGGAGTTCTTTCACAGCTAAAATAGCTATTTGAACCACTACACAACTTACAACCTCCAAAAATATATGTTTCTTTTGCCTAAAGGTGCTAAGATGAGACAAACATTAAAGGAATTATCAAAACTCACAAGAATATTCATCAATCACACACTGCACACAGTGAGATAGCTTCTAAGAAGGTAAAACATTGAATTTCATTGATAAAAAGGTGTTACATATTGTTGTACATGTCTGAGATTGAGTTACAATGCTGTCTTTTTCCTAAAAGAGCTCTAAAATAACCTATAATACCTGTTGAAAAGACGAAAGAACTAACTCCAAATTGTTGTTTGAAGTTACTTTATGCTTGCAAAGAAGTTGCACAAAGATAGGAACTAGAAACTTCCTTGGTCATGTATAACCAAAAATCCTAAAATCTAGCCCCTAAACCCACACCAAAAAGGCTCATGGATGAAGAAAAGCTCAAGTTTTGACCTCACATATCACAAAGATGCCTAAAAATGCTCCAAAATGATCTCCAAGGCCTTCAAAACTAATTCTAATCACTCCTATATTCCCTCCACATGTTTGTCAACCTCTCCAACTATATGTCCTTTGACCATATCTTGAAAGCAACACATCCCTATTTTGCATTGTACAAAACATTAAATAAAATGATTTATAATTCCATCACTTCAATAATGTTTTTTACATTTTTCAATTAGTTTCAAATATGCAAAATAAAAACCTCGGTCATGTCTTGGAAAAAAAAGTGAAATAATACAAGTCTTAAAGGGTCATCATTTGGTTTGACTTTGCAAATTATGCAAAAGGAGACTAAGGCATATATAATGCAAAGGCATTGCATTAGTTTATGAAGGGAAATATTAAAATCAAAGGAAAAAAAGCTTTTGCTCCATCAACCAAAATTAGGGTTAAGAGAAACCCTAAACACAACCCGCGGCCATACACTTGGCTTTCACTCATTTTGCAACTTTTCTATTTTTCTCTACGTGTCGCCAAGGGTTCTAACTCGAGCTTCTCTGGAGTTTTTATGGAGATTTTGCAGGATTCAAGCTAGAAACTCACACAGGTAAGTATTTTATGTGGGAATGATATTCATTCTTCCTCTTTGTTAAAGAAAATCTTCTTTGTTTTCTTATAGCAGAAAAATGATAAAAATGCTTGATTTCTGTATATTCTATTTTGCTCGGCTTTCCTTGTGACATAAAGCGTGTTTGTAGCAGAAAAAGAAATGAAACTCTCTTTATTTCCTGCATATTCTTTTTAGTTGGCTTGATGCTTTGAATCCTCAGCAAAAAATGATGATTTAGGGCTCTTTATCTTTGTGTTTTTACTTTGATATTTTCAAAAATCTCAAGGGTTTCATTTATTTGCAGGGAGAAATGGAGAGAAAACCCTTATTTTAAATGAAATGACTTCACATCGAGGGTTTTCCCTTTCTGTAGCTTGAGCTTTCTGTATTCCAGGCTTTATCATGGTTTCTAATTTTTGCCAAAAACATCTTCAAGGGCTTACCCTTTTTTGCAAATATTTGGGTTTCTTCTTGCAACTCCAAGTTGTATTGCAACTTTCTCCTTTGCTATTTATGATATTGTCTACATCCATTATCCATTATAATGGGCAGGCCTTCAACACTATTCATTGTGTCTTTATTATACTTGATGTCTATAGGTTACCATCATTCACTGTCTTATTTGTGACTCCTTGAAGATCACTGCTTTATCTCTCGTGAACTATCCATTCCATGTATGTCTGATTGTCCTTTAACCTGAATCTCTATCCTCTAAAGGACTTGACAGTGCATTTTCCCTTTATGACTTTCTTAAAACTGCTTTTTCTCTTTGACTTTGGAATGCTACATTGGGTTTATGTGACCTCCACTTGCATTGGTATTTGAGAAAGGTTTTAAAGCATTCATTGAAATAATGAACTCATGATTTCTCTTTCCTTGCTCTCACTATGTTGTCCACAACATGAACATTATGACAATGATTTCCTTCTCTTATTGTGATTCCATTTAACAAGTGCCTTTAATTCATGACAGTGATGACCATATAACGCAGTGGACTACTATTTGTACATATATTTTGCATTGATATTTAGCTTCTCATGCTTAACCTTACACCTATAGTTTTGGCATCAACCTTGTATTGGAGCCTCTATTTCTATAGATGCCTACCAAATCACTGTCATGAGTGACAAACACTTGCTTTGAATGTTGATAAGTGGCTACCTTTCTCTTTGCTACCCCATTACATCAAAATGACTTATAGCATGGTACTATGAAGACTGCCATTGTGGTTGTTTGTATCTTTCATATATGAATTTATACTCTTACCCCTCTTAGAAACTAAGAGGGCAGCATGTTGGGCTCAACCCTTGTGGGAGCCCATTTTCCTCCACATGTTGTGATGTCAAATGAAAATAATCCAGCAATGAAAATTTCACCTATATCTACACAGTGAACAAACATGTTAGATAAAAATAGTGAAACACAGTATATGATGGATGTTGATGATAATCCTTTGTTTTTGTTGATATTTGTGATGTTGTAAAACTACTTTAATGCCTTATGAGGATAAATTATATATTTGTTGATATAGCATATCCAGAGAATATGGGTCCAACACAAATTTTCTTCATCTCTCATAGGCATTTCAAGTAGCAACGAAGCAACTTCTGGAGCAACCAAGCAGGAGGGACTAGACAAGGATGCAATAGTTCAATTTGGGGTTCATCCTTCAGGAAATGACAAATCCCTACTCTTTCCATATGCTCTTTTCTTTTTATATCTTCAAATGTATAGTTCATATCTTATGTTGTATTGAAATAGTTATTCCCACGGCTTGTGTGGGACACCATACATTTGTAATTATTAATAAAGACAACATTTATGCAAAAGTTTACAAATATTTCTCTTGTATATATTTACATAATGAACTGTAATTTATTTGATAACTACTTATGTGCATATGAATAGAACTTAGTAGAAATTGATATGTACCTTTAATTTTTAGTTTGCAAATGCTATCTCAACTCTACCTGATTGAGCTGAAAGCTAAATTAGGTAACATTTTTGGCGACATCTGCTATATGTTTACCTGCTAAACATCTTGATTAGTTGCTTGAACTTATCCATTGGGCATAGAGTCAAAAAGAACTTGACAAGACTTAGGAAATAGTCTTGCATTCTACTGTAACTCATCCAAAACAGTGCATAACACCTTCAAATCTTATTCCACCTACCAAAAGACTCAGAAAAAGCTAACTGTGCAAAACAACACTTAGAGGAAATAAAACTAACCCTACTCTACACTAACCAAGAAAGACACTAACTCAAACAAAACCATTCACTTGTTGGGTGAAGTAGCTTCCTTTTCTACAAAATTCACAATGTTTTCCATGCTTGAGGATAGCTAAAAAGAGATGAAACATGGATAGAAATTTAATAAAGAGCTACAATGCCTCTTGAAGAACATACACAAGTTCACTAACCTTTTCATATGGAATATAAACATTCTTGTCCTGAGGTAAAAAAGTGACTTGAATCCGCTCTTCCTTAGCTATACCTTCATGCTTGGGTGAAAGCAAGATAGGAATATTATTGTCGGCCTCCATTCTAGCTAGATGCCTAATTGGGCATCCTCTAGAAAGATTGAATTCAGAACTCTCCATGTTGTTGTTTCTTGTTGTTCCTCATCTTGTTTTTGATCTTCTGCTTCAAATGGTGTTGGTTCAATATCCAAAGTTGGGAAAAAAGAGGTTTCCTCATGAGTCAAAACAAACTTTAGATCATCCAAAAATAAAACTACCTCATGAGCCAAAGCTTCATTCTCATATTGACTTTCACGAACCAGTAACTCATTACACTGTTTAACATCTTGTAGTTGTCCCAAATCTTGTGTTATCACAAACACATCTTCTTGTTGCTTTAAAACTTCATCCTTGTCAACGAAACAAGGTAGCTCATCAAATGAGAAGATCAAATCTTCCTTCTGATCCCCATCCATTTTCCTTGCACCTTGTTGTTCCAACTGATCACCCTCAACTTTTACTTGCAAAAGTTTTGACTTTTTATTATTCAAACCATACATAGGCTCATAAATAGCAAATATTTCTTTTGCTTCCTCATAACTGACCTCACAAGTGTCTTCCACTTGAGGAAGAGCCTCAATCAATTTTGAATCTTGAATTGAAAACATAACTCTTGTTTCACTACTAGCTCAGTCGCCTCCTATTTGGAATGATCGGGCAGCTCCTCAAAAGATTTGGAGAGTGTTAATAGAGGATTGGCTAGTATAGGAGGCTTTGGTAACTCTTGAGGAAGAGAAAAAGTGACTTGCTTGAAGCTTGGGATTTTTAACACATACTCTTCCAACTTAGCAATTCCATCATAGTTGTCCATACTAGATTTAGCTGGTAAGGGAATTTGAAAGGGTTGCAAATGGTAGATAGGGAGCTAAATTTGTACAAGTCTAGAATCTAGTAATGGAGAAGGAGCTCCAAAACTTGGAACTTTGGAAATAGAAGCTTTTTCAAAAGATTCAAGAGGTTTTCCTTGTATGAAATTAGCAATTCTAGACTTGGAAACCTCTTCGTTCAAAGGATGATTCATTATTACAAGAAGAGTTGAACTGAAACTAGGAGTGCAAGGGGTTGACTGGGTTTCATACCTTTATACTTGTGCAAGCAGGTGTTTTATTTGCTCTTCTTTGGCTACAACCTGTCTAGCAAGAATCTCTTCTTCATACCTTTGTGCCTCCACCTCCTTATGATGAATATGAGCTTCATGAGCAAGCTCTTCCTGCTACATATTATACTCCTACTCTTTTGTGACAACCTCTAATTTCCTTTGGAAGTCTAATGCTATCTCCCTGATACTCATGTTGCTAGAATATTGAGGCTGATTCAGAGAGTAGTCATGTTGGTTATGAGCAAAATGATCTTCTTGCAAATGATTATAGCCATGGATAGGTTGCCAAGAAGGTTGGGCAGGGGTGGGGGGTGGAAATAATATTGAACATGTTGGTTTCTTAGTGTAGCAAAGGCATTTGGGTAAAAACTAGCAGTATGTTCATTGTGATATGGTTGATAGGAGGGTATATGAATAAAATTTTCATGGAATGGAGGTGAAAAGGAAAATTTTCCATGAAACTTTGACATATTAAATCATTGAAAAATCTGGAAAACTTCTTGGAAATGCTTTGAAATGAAAGCAAATTAGAATTTCTCTTCTTTATAAATTAAACATACCAACAATTAGTCTACTTAAGCTAGTAGATTCGAACTTGGAGTTGCTAGATATGCAAATTTCAACCTCTTAAAGGTCTGAAAATTACTAGTTGCATATCAAAACCAACAATAAGATGTGTTCTTTGAACTATTTGATTCAAACAGTCCCACCGGGCATGCCAAAAACTATTGTCTCCTAATAATGCACCCTTGTTGAGTAAACTCAGCCTATTGGTGAAACATGGGATATTTCCAGGTTCATGGGTCACCTATGTTGGGAAGAACCTCTAGAGAGGGTTGGTTCCCTTGGAAATATCACCTAAACTACTACTTTCGATGGAAAAGGGTAGAAAGAAAAGCATAAAATGAATTCTACCTACATGGGTGATGCACCAAATGTGTTTTCTTAGAACCTATACTGTTGTTTTAACACACAATTTTCTCAATAGCTTAGCTTAACTTAACACAACTCAGATATTTTTCATATGTTAATGCATAGGTATTTTATAAGGAGGCTTGGTTCTCTTAACACTTTTGGAGGAAAGGAGTTCTTTCATAACTAAAATAGCTATTTGAAACACTACACAGCTTACAACCTGCAAAAATATATGTTTCTTCTACCTAAAGGTGCTAAGATAAGACAAACATTAAAGGAATTATCAAAACTCACAAGAATATTTATCAATCACACACTTCACACAATGAGACATCTTCTAAGGTAAAACACTGAATTTCATTGATAAAAAGGTGTTACATATTGTTGTACATGTTTGAGATTGAGTTACAATGTTGTCTTTTTCCTGAAAGAGCTCCAAAATAAGCTACAATACTTGTTGAAAAGAAGAAAGAACCAACTCCAAATTTTTGTTTGAAGTTACTTTATGCTTGCAAAGAAGTTGCACAAAGATAGGAACTAGAAACTTCCTTGGTCGTGTATAAACAAAAAGTCTAAAATCTAGCCCCTAAATCCACTCCAAAAAGGCTCATGGATGAAGAGAAGGTCAAGCCTTGACCTCACATATCATAAAGACACCTAAAGATGCTCCAAAATTCTCTCCAAGGCCTTCAAAACTGAGTCTAAGCACTCCTATATTCCCTCCACATGTTTGTCAACCTCTCCAACCTCCCCTATATGTTTGGCATAAACCATAAATATCCAACTATATGTCCTTTGACCATATCTTGAAAGCAACACATACCTATTTTGCATTATACAAAACATTAAATAAAGTGATTTATAATTTCATCACTTCAATAAATTTTTTTACATTTTTCAATTAGTTTCAAATATGCAAAATAAAAGCCTCGGCCATGTCTTGGAAAACAAAGCGAAATAATACAAGTCTTAAAGGGGCATCATTTGGTTTGACTTTGCAAATTATGCAAAAGGAGACTAAGGAAAATATAATGCAAAGGCATTGCATTAGTTTATGAAGGGAAATATTAAAAACAAAGGCAAAAAACCTTTTGCTCCATCGGCAAAAATTAGGGTTAAGAGTGTAGACACCTAAATTTGGACACTTACATTTGTCCAAATTTATCCCTTTTCGTCTAAATATCCTTTTGCATTAATTAAGTAATATTACTATTATTTAATTAATACCCCTAAAGTCCTTTAAATCCCTAAGGTATTTAGTTAAATAATTAAATACCTTACCCTTTATCCCCCTTTTCCTCAAATAATTAAATAAATAAGACATTTATTTAATTCCTCACATGTCACATCCTCCATAACCTTCTTCTAATCTGGATTAGTCTAATTAATCCATGATTAAGATGTGCACACCTTTAATCAGGATTAATGTCACATCCTCCATATTTGTCCACTTGTCCTTAATCCATCATTAATCTTCTTAATTACCCATTTGCAAAACCTTAATCTAATCACATGCCATCTTTGGTATGTCCCATAAGTCAACCTTTCATAAGTAATTTCCTTTTAAAGCCTTGACCTCTTCCCCATGGGAATTTAAAATTCACTTTTATTCCTCCAAAGCTTTCCTCTTCCCCATGTGGATCATTGAGATGTCACATCAATCACATGGAGTCAAGAACCTACTTTATGAGGACCTTGTATTGTCCACAAGATACTCCCAATCATGTGAATTTAAAATTCACATTTATTTTTCCAACCACTTCTCTCTTCCCCATGATGATGTGTGAGGAATTCTAAAATTTCTCACATATCAACATTCTTCCCACATAGGGACAAGAAGTTCCTTTTTGAGGAAATCTTCTCTCCATCCCAAGGTACTTGCAAGTACCTGCACCTCACATGTTTTTTTTCCAACTCATTTGTCCTTGTAACACCTCATCCTCCACATGGCAAGATGTGAGGACTTGTGAGTCCTCAACTCACCACAACCCTTCATCTTGCCCATGTTAGAAAAATCTTGACCATTCATTTCTCTAGATATTCTTCCCTTAAAATGGAATATTTTCTCTCATTTTGAAGAATAACTTGCATAACACACATTCAAATCTTCAAGCATTCAACTCTTTCAAGCTCAAGAACTTGCATCCTCCATTGTTGCTTTGTGAAGCTTTCATTGCATCCATTTCATAGACCTATAAAAAAACCCACATCCATCATTTGAATCCTCATGACATCTAGATCATTTTGCATCCATTTTTAGCACTCTTGCCATCAAGGAGTAGACATATCATCAACTATCAAAGAGCCAACCAAGGAGAAACTCATACAAGGTATAAATTTGATTTTTCATCTTTCTTTGTTTGAGTTCAACGTAGCCCAATCTTGAGGTGTTGAAGTGTTCTTTGCTTCTTTTGCATTTTGTTTTGCATCTTTTAGGATAGGCAAATAACATTGCTCACATTTTTGGCATGTCCAGTGGGACCCAAAAACGGGTCTCTTTCTTTTATGTTTTTTGTTGTTTGACATTTTACATGTTCAGGTTACACAGAGGTGACCCCGCCCACAGTTGGGAAACCCTAACCTTAACAGGGGCGACCCTACCCTAAGTTGGGTGACTCTACCCCAACTTGGGCGAACCTACCCTCAACAGGGGCGATCATGCCTTGCACAAAATCGCCCATCTGTGAAACAAACAGAATCTGCCTTCAATTTTCTAGATAGGCGAACCTACCCCAGAGAGGGGTGAACCTGACCTTGACAGGGGCAACCTTTCCCTAAACAGGGGTGACGCTACCTAGACAAAGGTGTCTGTGAGGTAAAACAGTGACATAAATTCATTTTTCAGAGTTTGTTTCTTGTTGTTTTGCTTAATACTGACCCCCTAACTCATCTTG
The DNA here is from genome assembly GCA_007258455.2 of Sequoia sempervirens. Classification (NCBI taxonomy): domain Eukaryota; kingdom Viridiplantae; phylum Streptophyta; class Pinopsida; order Cupressales; family Cupressaceae; genus Sequoia; species Sequoia sempervirens. The sequence goes on from VDFB02086081.1 coordinate 322,781,732, forward strand.
TCTTTGAGTGTTCATGATTTTCCTAACATTTCTGCAGCTATTTCCCACTTTCCCAAAGTTGGGGGCTCAAACTACTAACACTTTTCTTGCAGAATGATTAGTCTCAGTTTTGTTAGTTTAGTTTGTTTGTCATTTTTGCTTATTAATCTAGGCACATAGTTTTAAGTAGGGGGAGTCAAAAAATTTGTGTGCTTTACTTTTCAAGTAAGTTATTGACGTATCTAATCCCTTTGTGATGTTTGGCAATCCTAGGTGACAAGAAATCATAGCTTACTTAGTCCTTTTGTTACCCAAGGGGGCACTACTTCGTTCAAGCTTTCCCCTTGCACTTCGTGTGAGCCTATGGAGTAGCCGAAGACGTTTAGTGTTTTCTTTTTAGTGGGACCTACTTGGGGATTTCATCACCCTAAGGGACGATCCCAACCACGTGTACCGGCAGGGTATATAAAGGGGGGAGAGCCAAAGTTGTACCCCAATCTAGTCACATTGTGTTTGGCGAAGCGTCGAAGCTAGGGTGATACCTAGATAAAACATGAAGAGTTGGTCTAAGCCTTCAGTATCTCGCTGGGGTTCTCGACTCACGCTTGTAGACGGGCTGGTGTTCACGGTTGTGCCTCATGTACCGTGCATATATCAAGGACTCCCTAGTTTGTCTTGTTCAACCTAGTTAGAGGACCATGTTGGCCATACCCTTCATACTAATCTTAGGATTGTGTTGTTTGAACTATATTTTTTGTGCTAAACCAGTACATTCCTGTTTGGTCAAGTCAACCTTTGCTTTTTGCTTGCTATTTGTTGTGTTTTGGGTCCTTTTCCATAGTCGTTTTCATTTGAATTAAGTCTAGATCTACTAACAAAGGCGAACTCGCCCCTAGTTGGGCGACCTTGCCCTCAACAGGGGTGACTCTACCCTTTTCCCAAGTCACTATCAGTCAAACAACCTGTTTCACCAAGTTGGGGTGACCTTGCCCCAACTTGGGCGACCCTAACCTTAAGTTGGGTGAATCTGCCCCAACTTGGGCGAACCTGCCATAAGTTGGGCAATTTTTCCCCCCAAACAACTATTTTCACCTTTTTTTCAATCATTCTAAGCATCCGTTCATCCATTATGAGCAACCGTCTCCTCATTCCAAAAATTCATCTCCCCTTTAGAGCATCCTTTTCCTTGTTATGAGCATCCATTCCCTCATTCTGAGCATCCGCTTCCTCATTTTGAGCATCTTTCTCCTTGTTCTGAGCATTCGTTCATCCATTCTAAGCATCTGTTCATCCATTCCGAGTAGCTGTCTCCTCGTTCTGAGAATTCATCTCCCCTTTAGAGCATCCTTTTCCTTGTTCTAAGCATCCATTCCCTCGTTCTGAGCATCCATTTCCTCCTTTTGAGCATCCGTTCATCCATTTCGAGCATCTGTTCATCCATTCAGAGCATCTATTCATCCATTTCGAGTAGTCCTCTCCTCATTCTAAGAATTCATCTCCCCTTTAGAGCATCCATTTCCTCGTTCCGAGCATCCATTCCCTCATTCTGAGCATTTGTTTCCTCGTTTCAAGCATCTGTCTCCTCGTTCTGAGCATTCGTTCATCTATTTTGAGCATTCGTTCATCCATTCTAAGCAACCATCTCCTCATTCTGAGAATTCATCTCCCCTTTAGAGCATCCATTTCCTCATTCCAAGCATCCATTCCCTCATTCTGAGCATTTGTTTCCTCGTTCTAAGCATTTGTCTTCTCGTTCTAAGAATTCGTTCATCCATTCTGAACATTCGTTTCCTCGTTCTAAGAGTCTGTCCCCCCTTTGGAGCACCATTTCCTCATTTTGAGCATCCATTTCCTCATTCTAAGAGTCTGTCTCCCTGTTCTGAGAGTCTGTCTACCCGTCTTGAGAGTTTGTTTCCCTATTATGAGGGTTTGAAAGTAGATAGGCGACCCTGACCTAAACTTGGGTGATCCTGACCTGAACTTGGGTGACCTTCACCCTAACCTTGACTTGGGTGACCTTCCCCTTGAGTTGGGTGAACCTAACCTTCATCAAGCCATTTTGCATCTTTTGTTCACCCGTAGTCTGCATTTCAATCCATCTGCATTCTCCCAAGGTCATTCGTTCATCATTTGAATCATATAGGTACATCATCCGAAAGCATCTCTATGTTACATATCCCTCATTGTTTTCTCGATCCAAATCCTCTAAACTTCGTTTGAAGTTATTATCCAAATTGACCTAGGTGTCTGAAATCGATCGTCATCCTACAACATCTGCTTAGGATTGTCATACGTCCTGAGTCAATCAATCATTATTCAGCCCAATCAATCCACTTTCAATCTCAAGGTGGATTTGGTGCCGCAATCATCTATCTATCCTTTAATCCGATCAATCAACACCCTAAGTCACCTAGGGTAATCTCTAAACTTGGTTTAGAATCCCTTTCATTATCCTATCTGAACCATCATTTGATCTTATCAATCATTTCATCAATCGATCTTATCCAATCTAATCCAACCACATCCCTATCTGATCACCCAATAAATCTATTTCTATCTTGAGGTAGATTCAGGGTCATAGTCATCATGTGGTTATCCAATCCCATCGAACCTCTAAACTTGGCTTAGAATTAATCCCATCGCATCATCTAATCATCCTAATCTAACCTTCGACCCAATCCAAATATGAGCTTTATCAAAATCCCAATTTGAGCTTTAGTCCATTGCCATCCAAGATCTTCTGATATCGAAACAAATCTTAATATTCCTTCTTCCATATTCTTCCAATCCATCCTATTTATCCTTTCACCACCTTTTCTTTCCTTATAATCATTTGTTCCCATCTTTTCAATCTAATCTAACGTCATGAATCCTTATCCTCCATCGATGCAATTAAAAATAATAGTCAAGGGGGACCCTAATTACGTTGACGATGATAACAAAAGCCTTGTTGATCAAGAAGTATATGACATAGATCCCCTCGATGCTATCATTTCTAGTAAGATTTCCCCAACCACTTTCCAAAATCTAGTTATCCCTCCAAGCTATCCTGTTACATCTTCATCCACACCTAGTAACACTCCTTATGCTACCTCTGACAAAGGATATCCTGTATCTTCCCCATCTGCATATTCATTATATTCTTCATCTACATCTTTCTCTTATCCAACATCCACATCCTCCTATCCCACTCCATCACACCAATATTCTTGTCCTAATCTACCATCCCAATACTCCTATTACAATCCCCCATCCATGTCCCCCTATCATAATCCTCCATACCAATTTGTCCATCCTAATCACACATCCACACCTTTTTATCTTAATCCTACACCCCCATCAACCTATCCTAATCCAACATCCACATCTTCCTATCCCAATCCATCATGCACGTCCTCTTATCCCAATCTGCCATCTCAATCTTCTCATCCTAATCCACCATCCCAATACCTTTATTACAATCCACCACCCATATCTTCTTGTCCCAATCCACCATCCTAATATTCCTATCTTAATTCCCCATCTACTTCCTCTAACATCAATCCACCATCCACGTCTTCCTATTCTAGTCCACCATCCCAATACCCCTACCTTAACCCTCCATCCAATCCTGATCCTCCACCTTCTCTCAATCCTACATCCAATCCCATTTCCCTATCTAATCCTAGTCCACCAATCCATAATCCTAATCCTTCAACAATCCCTAATCTTTCATCTATTCCCATCACCCCAGCTAAGCCTAGAATATGCATGATTCTGACTCCAGAAGTTCTCCAAGGACTTATGACAACGAAGACATCCCCAACTCCACACCTTGAAGTGTGGAACCATGCCATCCCATTCCCCCATGCGTAGTCACTAATGATGATACCCTTCTCCGTACCACACCTATCATTGTTGTTACCACCCCTAGCACCTCTCAAACCGTTGAAATCATCAAATCAACCAAATCCATTGAGCCCCCATCTCCTACTCTGAGATCCGTCGAACCCATCAAAGATAACCAAACCCCGTCACCATCTTCTACTCCTAGATCTACCTAATCCATTCAAGACACCCAAATCCAATCCACTCCTCCCACTCCAAGTATCACCGAAATCTATTCTCATGAACTTCATGAATCCTCCATCCTTCCATCTCCCCCACTTGAGGAGTCCCTTCAACACCCCATCATCATGCCACCCACACAAGATGAGTCATGCCAAGAGCCTTATCCAAAACATACCAACATACCTCCTCCTCCACATCAGGATCATGTCATCCCATCTAGTCCATCTCAAGATCATAGTCCTCCATCCACTCTAACCCATGATCCCCTTGAAACTCAAGATCCAACCACTCCATCTCATGAGCCCTTATCACTCATTGCCACAAATCTAGATCCTATCATATCACGTAATCCCTCTCCTGATCCCTTACCACTCACTCCTCCCAATCAAAATGCTGCTATCCCATCATCTCCATCCCATGATCTTCCATCGCCGCTTAATCCTACTATCCCCACACCACTTTTATATCCCCTTGGCACTCTCACATTTTTCCATGGTGGTCTCCTTGTAGAAGAAAAACAAAGCATTTATACCATCCATCATGCTTCGCCTAATAATGGACTTGCATCATTCTTCCAAAATAACACAAATCCTATCATGGATCGAGTGCTCAAGAACATGAACTATCAAGGAAAAGGTTTAGGCTTTCATGAGAAAGGTATTTTAAAGCCCATCCAAGTCAAAGAAAACTCCTATACGCAAGGTCTCAGATGTACTGCTCATGAATCACAATCCAAAAATATTGGTACAATCTCCACATACCCTCAACAATCCTCTTCTAAATGAATAAGAGGATCCTCCCATCACTCCACCAAATCATTTGTTACCATCCCCCCTCCTCCATCGTATCGCCTCCAAACAACTATCCATATTCCTCCTTCATCTGCTCCATCCATTTTGGGTCCTTACATCCCTCCATCCACCATCTCCCATCCTTCATCTACTCCATCTATTTTGGGTCCTTATGTCTCTCCATCCACCATCACACATCCTCAAGCTACTAAGTCCATTTTGGGCCCTTATATCCCAAAATCACCTCCTCCATCTCATTATATTCATCCTTTTATCCACCAATCACCTATCCATGTCAGCCATCATAAACATCCCACTCTCATGTTCCCTAATCAGGATCAACAAAGGCACGTACCCGCACATCCTCCATCCACATACCATCCCCAAAATCCTACCTCCATCACTCCATTCATGTTTCCTCCACATCATCCATCTCCTTGCACCCATCCTATTGCTACTAAAAGCACTTTGGATGCTAAAGGAAAAATGCATAAATCTAAACATCCACATGAATCTAAAGCTCCTCATGTCCCCTTAAAAATACATGTTGATGAAAAGAAAAATCAAATCAAAAATCCAAATCAAACTCATCAGCCACAACGGCCCACCAAAGCAAAAATCAAAACCATGTGGATCCCAAAGAAAAAATATGTAATGCCTTCAAATGAAAAGTCTGTAACAACATCCAAAGTTGCTAATCCAAAAACTAATCACTCTCATCCACCATCTCCTAAATCTATTTTGGATCCTTATGTCCCAAGATTCACTATCCCATCTCCTCCATTATCCCCACATCATCCATCCATTAATCCTCCTATCCTTTCACATCCACCACCATATGCGCCAATGTTGGTCCCAAAAACATCTCCCCATCACACATCCACCCCATCATTCCATCCATACACTTTCCAACATCCCATCCATTATCCCACATATCTCCCCCATCAAATCCCTTTGATCCATTCTCTTGCATAATCCATTTATCCTAATAAGGTTGTACCAACATCCAATAGTCACTTCACACAGGGCTCTTAATACCTTGTATGGAACTTGATACTTGGGTCCTTCATCCATCTCCTTATCACATGTCTTCTAAATCCGCTTATCCACATTCCTATCCTTATCCATCTCCTTCTGCATTCTATCCAAAAAGGTGAAAAAAGTAAAAAAAAGTTAAGAAAATTTTTAAAAATTAAAAAAAAAGTAAAGAGAAATAATTCGTCCAATGGGGAAAACTTGGAAAACAAGCGCCTTGGATAAGTACCATGATGCAAACCTAGAAAATAGGCATCATGAGTAAATCCCCCATCCATCTAACTTCTGCACTTGGGGGAAACTGCATCCCCTTCACCCATCTCCTTCATCTCACCTATCTTCCACATCCTATCTATCATATCCCATTTATCCCAATCCCTCCATCCTCCTTGTGATCTTGATATAAATAGGGGAAAACATATAAACATGCTTTGGACACCTCTCGGCATACACCCCCTTCATCTATACACTATCCTAATCTTTATCCACATCCATCTACCTTCCCTATCCACCCTTCATACTACCATCAATCTCCCTTCCTTATCCATGCATCCTATCCATATCCATCTCACTCCTTTATTTGCCTATCCTTCTATCTTCCATCCCTCCAGCCTCATTACACATGACATCTCTAGAGCGGGGCATCTCCTTCCTTTGTGACATAAGTCCTTGGAGACCTCATTCATCGATTCTATAATCCCTTCCATCTTCCCATCCTTATCTTCCTATCCATCCCTCATAGCATCCCTTTCATCTCCCAATCCTTATCTCCTTACCAATCCACACAATCCTTTTCATCTCACCATCCTTATCTCCTTATCCATTCATCTCTATTCTCATCCCATCTCATAATCCCTTGTCATTGGTATCTAGTTATAGGCTACTCCCCATGCAATCCAATGCCACCTATCTCATTGTCATCACTCCCACCTCTTTCTCACATATTTCCAATCTCCTATCATTTCTCATCACTAATCTATCCATCATCTCATCCTCCCAATTCCTCTTTTGATGATTTGGACAACTATCCCATTCCTGAGCTACACGTGATCACCACCATCCTATCCAACTGGTCTATCTTATCTCATCCTATCGATCCCATCATTTTATCCACTTATCTTGGTCATCTCATCATCCTCTATCCATGGTCACTCGTCGGCCTTTTTTCGAACTATGTTGCCCCTGTGCTTTCACGTAGGCAAGGTCGATCATTTGATCCACCCTTGGGGATTTTTTCTATCCGGTCTTTGTCATCCATCGAGGTCTTCATTGTCCTCTTTCCACTTTTATCCATGGTCAGTTGTCAACCTTTTATCAAACTATGAGGGCTCTGCACTTTCTCGTAGGCAAGGATAATCTTTGATAGGCCCCCAAGCCCCTAGGTCTTTAGGGTGTGTCAGTCTCATGTCTTGTCTATGTTGTGTCATGTCATCAAGCTATGCCCTTATCTAGATGGTTCTTCACAAACAAGATCCACCAGTATCATCAGATCCAATCGGTTTTGAGTATCTTGCATCATAGCGATCTTTTAGTTTAGTATCCATCTTTGGTCTCAACAGGATGCATCCTTCCTCATCAGACCACATCAACCCCATCCACCCTCATGATCCTATGGCAAAGGATGTTTGAAATTGATTGTGATCTTTTGATGCTTTTGGATTTTGTTTATCATTTGATCTCCCTATCATCACTTGTCAAGGATGCCATGATCTATCATATTATGGTGTGTTTTGACTGTAAACATAAAGGCCTACTTTGATCTTTTTGCTTTGTTGTTGTCTTCTTAGTTGTCCCATGTAGTACCCACCAAGATCCCTGTGGTCTTGTGTTATGTTGGGGCATCCTTTTGTGCTTGTGGGTATCCCAACGCTTGGCCCGACCAAGGTCTTCATGACTTTGGGGTGTTGGGATAGCCTTCTTGTCTGTTGTGTTTGTTTCATGCATTAGACACTAATCTGCCTTGGTTACATATACCCTAGCACCTGGTGTCTTATGCTATAGCAAAAATCAGTGCTCCAAAAAATGGCAAATCGTGTTAGGATTATATTTCATTTTCCATTGCATTGCATTACATGTATCCTCCATCTTTTCTCATCCATTTTTTTATCAATCCTCATCCTATCATCATCTCTTCAATCTTCTTAGAATAATATAGATTGGTTATTCTAAGCATCTTTTCCTCCATCGTTTTCATTCTTTTCATCCATCTCACATGTCCATCCAATCTTAATCCATTCAATCTAGCACAAATCATCTAATCACATCCTTGGTCTTGTTCCCAACCTTGCTACAAGCCTTGATCATCATCATCATCATCATCATCATCATCATCATCATCATCTTTGGGATGTATCCTTCCCTATCCTTTTGTGTTGTTTTGGGATATATCAATCCCTCATCGACAACACTCCATCCATCATCCACTCATTTTGGCTTGTAGCTTGACTAAGGCAACATCACATTTGTCCTTGAATCCATTTGTGCTTCCCAATCTCATATCAATTGTTATCCTCTCTTATCCATTACTTTGCATCATCTTCCTCATATACCTCTGCATCATCTCATCCATTTCAAGAGCACACCTGTGTTCTCTTGAACCCTGCATGTCCTCTCGAGGGGGCATCCTCAATCCCTAATCTTCATCTTCACCCCCATCATCTTTCTTCCTAGTCACTCCTTGAATGATAGGGGCATCTTTTCCAATCTAATCATCTTCTTCCTAGTGCTATCTTTTAATATTCTTTGAAATGATGCTACTTCGTAGCACCATCTCAAAGAGGGGAAAAATGTAGAAACCTAAATTTGGACACTTATATTTTTTCAAATTTATCCCTTTTTCATCTAAATATCCTCGTACTTGTATTAATTAAGTAATATTACTATTATTTAATTAATACCCCTAAATTCCTCTAAATCCCTAAGGTATCTAGTTAAATAATTAAATACCTTACCCTTTATCCCCCTTTTCCTCAAAGAATTAAATAAATAAAGCATTTATTTAATTCCTCACATGTCACATCCTCCATAGCCTTCTTCTAATCTAGATTAATCTAATTAATCCATGATTAGGATGTGCACACCCACCATCTCAAAGAGGGGCAAAATGTAGACACCTAAATTTGGACACTTACATTTGTCCAAATTTATCCCTTTTCATCTAAATATCCTTTTGCATTAATTAAATAATATTACTATTATTTAATTAATGCTACTAAAGTCTTCTAAATCCCTAAGGTATCTAGTTAAATAATTAAATACCTTACCCTTTATCCCCCTTTTCCTCAAATAATTAAATAAATAAGACATTTATTTAATTCCTCACATGTCACATCCTCCATAACCTTCTTCTAATCTGGATTAGTATAATTAATCCATGATTAGGATGTGCACACCTTTAATCAGGATTAATGTCACATCCTCCATATTTGTCCACTTGTCCTTAATCCCTCATTAATCTTCTTAATTACTTGTTTGCACAACCTTAATCTAATCACATGCCATCTTTGGTATGTCCCAGAATTCAACCTTTCATAAGTACTTTCCTTTTAAAGCCTTGATCTCTTCCCCATGTGAATTTAAAATTCACTTTTATTCTTCCAAAACTCTCATCTTCTCCATGTGGATAATTGAGATGTCACATCAGTCACATGGGGTCAAGAACCTACTTTATGGGGACCTTGTCTTGTCCACAAGGTACTCCCAATCATCTGAATTTAAAATTTACATTTATTTCTCCAACCACTTCTCTCTTCCCCATAATGATATGTGAGGAATTCTAAAATTTCTCACATGTCAACATCCTTCGCACATAGGGACAAGAAGTTCCTTTTTGAGAAAATCTTCTCCCCATCCCAAGGTACTTGCAAGTACCTGCACCTCACATGTTCCTTTTCCAACTCATTTGTCCTTGTAACACCTCATCCTCCACGTGGCAAGATGTGAGGGCTTGTGAGTCCTCAACTCACCACAACCCTTCATCTTGCCCATGTTGGAAAAATATTGACCATTCATTTCTCTAGAGATTCTTCCCTTAAAATGGAAGATTTTCTCTCATTTTGGAGAATAACTTGCATAACATACATTCAAATCTTCAAGCATTCAACTCTCTCAAGCTCAAGAACTTGCATCCTCCATTGTTGCATTGTGAAGCTTTCATTGCATCCATTTCATAGACTTATAAAAATACCCATATCCATCATTTGAATCCTCATCACATCTAAATCATTTTGCATCCATTTTTTAGCACTCTTGCCATCAAGGAGCACACATATCATCAACTATCAAAGGAACAACCAAGAAGCAACTCATACAAGGTATAAATCTGGTTTTTCATCTTTCTTTGTTTGAGTTCAACATAGCCTAATCTTGAGGTGTTGAAGTGTTCTTTGCTTCTTTTGCATTTTGTTTTGCATTTTTTAGGATAAGTAAATAACACTGCTCACAAAGAGACCCTAAACACAACCCGCGGCCATACACTTGGCTTTCACTCATTTTGCAACTTTTCTATTTTTCTCTACGCGCCACCAAGGGTTCTAACTCGAGCTTCTCTAGAGTTTTTATGGAGATTTTGTAGGATTCAAGCCAGAAACTCATGCAGGTAAGCATTTTCTGTGGGAATGATATTCATTCTTCCTCTTTGTGAAAGAAAATCTTCTTTGTTTTCTTATAGCAGAAAAATGATAAAAATGCTTGATTTTTGTATATTCTCTTTTGCTCAACTTTCCCTGTGACATATGTTGGAAATAGACACTACACATGTCATCTGGTGCTGTCATTGATGGAAACCCTAGTCAGTGATTCAATCCACACTTCAGTAGTTGCTTATACCAAAAGTCAAATTGAAGTTTTGTGATTAACTGTCAAGCTAGAATAGAGCATCCAACAGAGTTGTGTATATTGATTCATATGCATTTTTTTGTTATCATTTTGAGTTGTGGATCTCAAGGAAGATATTTTGATGTATGATCTATGTTATCTTTGAATCATAGAGCCTCGTATCGATTGGTGTGCAAGATAGAAGATTCGGTTGATTGGTTTTCAGTCCAACAGTGCGAAAAGGCTGACTTGATTGTAGCATGTTGTGGATCTTCGAGGAAAAATTGTTTGAAGTGTTTTGTGTTTGAGCATGTTTTTTTGGGTCCTCACTATGTTGTGGCCAACTTTGGGTGGTGTGCATTGAAAATTATTTGTGGATTGAGCTGACAGTTTGTAAATATTTTGTATTTTGTTGAAGCCAACATGTGGTTGATTAAATCTTTAGTTGCAGACATATATAAGCGATCATTTATATCATTTGGATGTATGTACGAAGTGTGTTGATGTGTATTGCGAAAGTTAGAAGGATTGTAGAGCGACTACGCACAGTTTCACTTGTGCATAAAAGGATTTGTGATTCCAATTAAAGCAAACAGAGTAGAAGAGTATAATGAAACAAAAGGTCAAGAATGTGATTGATGTGCTTAACCAGAGCTGTAATCAAGCATTAGCAGATGTTATTCTCTCAGTTTAAATCTTTTGGATGTAAACCAAATGCTTTTGTAAGACAATGAGTCTTCTTTTGTATCTGAGCAGTGAGCTCTAGGCAGTGTGCCTGAATGCATGTGCATTCCTTTTGTAAACAATTATATTTGAGTATACTTATATTGTGGATTGGCCTTCCACCGTGGTTTTTCCCCTAATAGGATTTCCGCATAAAAATCATTGTGTTATGTTGTGGTTGATTGCTTTGTGTTCTTGCATCTTTCTTTTGGTTCAATGTTGTAAGTGGTTTAAAGATCATGTTAATTAAGTTAAAATTTGTAGAACACTGATTCATCCCCCCCTCTCAGTGTTCCTTGATTCCAACAACATAAAGCTTGTTTGTAGCAGAAAAAGAAATGAAACTCTCTTTATTTCCTGCATATTCTTTTCATTTGGCTCGATGCTTTGAATCCTCAACAAAGAACAATGAAAGGGCTCTTTATCTCTATGTTTTTACTTTGCGATTTCTAGAAATCTCAAGGGTTTCATTTATTTGCAGGCCGAAATGGAGAGAAAACCCTTATTTGAAATGAAATGACTTCACACCGAGGGTTTTCCCTTTCTGTAGCTCGAGCTTTCTGTATTCCCAAGCTTTATCATGGTTTCTAATTTTTACCAAAAACATCTTCAAGGGCTTACCCTTTTTTGCAAATATTTGGGTTTCTTCTTGCAACTCCAAGCTGTATTGCAACTTTCTCCTTTGCTATTTATGATACTGTCTACATCCATTATCCATTATAATGGGCAGGCCTTCAACATTATTCACTGTGTCTTTATTATACTTGTTGTCTACAAGTTACCATCATTCACTGTCTTATTTGTGACTCCTTGAAGATCACTGCCTTATCTCTCATGGACTATCCCTTCCATGTATGTTTGACTATCCTTTAACCTGAGTCTCTATCCTCTAAAGGACTTGACAATGCATTTTCTCTTTATGGCTTTCTTAAAACTACTTTTTCTCTTTGACTTTGGACTGCTACATTGGGTTTATGGGACCTCCACTTGCATTGGTATTTGAGAAAGGTTTTAAAGTATTCATTGAAATAATGAACTCTTGATTTCTCTTTCCTTTCTCTCACTATGTTCTCCATAACATGAACATTATGACAATGACTGTCTTCTCTTATTGTGATTCTATTTAACAAGTGCTTTTAATTCATGACAGTGATGACCATATAAGGCAGTGGACTGCTATTTGTACTTAGATTTTACATTGATATTTAGCTTCTCATGCTTAACCTTACACCTGTAGTTTTTTCATCAAGCTTGTATTAGAGCCTTTATTTCTGTAGATGCTTACCAAATCACTATCATGAGTGACAAACACTTGATTTGAATGTTATAAGTGGCTACCTTTCTCTTTGCTACCCCATCACATCAAAATGACTTACAACATGGTTCTATGAAGATTGTCATTGTGGCTATTTGTATCTTTCATATATTAATTTATACTCTTACCCCTCTTAGAAACTAAGAGGGAAGCATGTTGGGCTCAACCCTTGCGGGATCGCATTTTCCTCCACATGTTGTGATGTCAAATAAAAATAATCTAGCAATGAAAATTTCACCTATACCTACATAGTGAACAAACATGTTAAATAAAAACAGTGAAATATAGTATATGATGGATGTTGATGATAATCCTCTACTTTTCTTGATATTTGTGATGTTGCAAAACTGTTTTAATGCCTTATGAGGATAAATTTTATATTTGTTGATATAGCATATGCAGAGAATATGGGTAGCTCTAACACAACTTTTCTTCATCTCTCGCAGGCATTTCAAGTAGCAAAAAAGCAACTTCTGGAGCAACCAAGCAGGAGGGACTAGACAAGGATGCAACAATTCAACTTGGGGTTCATCATTCAAGAAATGACGAATCCCTACTCTTTCCATATGCTCTTTTCCTTTTATATCTTCAAATGTATAGTTTATATCTTATGTTGTATTGAAATAGTTATTCCCACGGATTGTGTGGGACACCATACATTTTTAATTATCAATAAAGACAACATTTATGCAAAACTTTTACAATTCTTTCTCTTGTATACATTTGCATAATGAACTGCAATTTATTTGATAACTACTTCTGTGCATATGAATAGAACTTAGCAAAAATTGATATGTACCTTTAATTTTTAGTTTGCAAATGCTATCTCAACTCTACCTGATTGAGCTGAAAGCTAAATTAGGTAACAAGTACTCTACAAACTCTCACCATTACTTATTTCAAGTTAAAAATTTGAATCCATATGTGAAAGTTCTGACCAAAATAGTGTTAGTGTAACACCTAACTTCATGGCATCAAAATCTAAAAAAAAAAATCAAATCAATAAACCAAACCTATATCATTACGTAGTGTGTGATGAGATCTTTTATTTGACTATTATAAGTCAAAAATCTAAAAGTATGTGTGAAAATTATACCCATTTAAAAAATGTGCAATTTCACTATATGAGTGCCTGGTTGGTGGCCCATCAACAATACCCACTCCATTCTCACTTTGCACTCAAACACTCTAGTGGAAAAACAATAACTAAGCTCTACTATTCTAACAAGCAAACACAGTTGAAAAATGACAACATCAACTCTAGTAAACATCACAAAGAAGTTGTGCCAAAAATACAAGATATGTTAGGGTTAGAAGGCAAATATCTAACAGTTAAATGCAAATTTGATCAATAAAATAGAGAATGAAACACACAAAAAATTATAGCAGCAACAAGACAACACAGAGAATTTAACATGGTTCACCTAATATGGGCTACATCCACAAAACCATAGCCATCCAATGATTTTATTATCCAGTGTAAAACATATTACAATCTCAATGATACACTAATCTCGAGTTGGTGATTGCAAGTTGCATTCAAGGAACAGGTTTCCGCCCCTCTGAGAAAGGGAGGGAGAGCATCATCGGAGAGAAGGGAATAGATATAAGGAAAATAATATTTTAACGCCATCTTAAGTCTTGTGTGGGTGTAAATTAGCAAACCTAGTTGAGTGAGGTAAGTGGTACTCAACCATTTGGTGTAATCAAGATTCCTATTCAACAATTATCGATTTATGTTAAGGAAAGTTTGACTGTCGACAAGGATTAGTCGATAGTCATTAGTTCTTATGTGTCAAAAATGGATATACTCAAAAGAGAGTAAATGCATATATATTCTAGTTGTTTAACTATCGTTTTGGTAATTTCTGGTTGAAATACCAATATGTTAACCTATTTATATGGTTTTGATATTTACGCAAGATTGTGAGGGGGGACATTACCTCAACCCCAATCACACACCTTGTCGAATGAATTATGAAGACGTAGGTAAACTTCGTATATACAATCATTACGATGATATATGTTTAATTTATATTAAGTTGAAGTATGAGTTTAACTTATTCTAAATTGTTGTGAGCTCTCGAGAGAGCATTTTATGATTGAAAGATATTGTAAAACTTTGGGAAGTTGGAACAAATTTGTTAGTGGTATTATTCATTACCGACCTCATTTATCAATGAAGCATCCTTTCTTATTGATAAGCATAGTAATGCTTTAGAGAGAGTGGGAGGGTCGTTGTGAGGTGTGGAAATTCCCCTCAAACCATGCATGCTCATCTAAGAGCATTCGAAGGCTGATTTTGTGGAGAGACCCACGGCTTAGTGGGCATTATTTGTTGCTTATTAACCTTGAGTAGAGAATCCATGGGGTGGGTAGTTATTATTAACTACTTTGAGCAGTTGAATAACGGTTGGTTTATTGATAATAAAAAAAGAAACTATTATGGGAGAAGGGGGGAGATAGTCCTCCTTAGGGGAGAATTAAATAACTTTTCAACGTTGTGTAAATGGGAACAGGTCGGGGGTAATACCAAAGGTGGAATTCATACTTTGAAAAATGTCAAAGATTTCCTTTTTTATAAGCCACGAGTATGAGTGGCATCGAGGAATGGAAGGAGACCATGATCTGAATGGTGGCTAGACCCATGTCATGTTACTGAGAAAAATTTCTTTGTCTATCTACCCCTTTATCAATTTTTATAATTGATTCTTGCGAGGAAAAACTAGGGGGAGTGGACAGTGGAAAAGGGATTTGGAAAGAAAGAAAACCCAGGGGGATTATTTTTAGAGGGGTGTTTTTTGGTGTGCTAGGAGAGAACAAGAATAGGAGTTGAAGTCTGGGGTAGAGAACGCTTGCTAGAATAGTAGCTAAGTGCACCGCGGGCTTGCATGTTAGAGCTATCGATAGGAAACCAAAGAGACTCTCGACAGGGAATCAAGTATGAAACATAATAGTATTATTAACTATTGTGATCGACTATACCAATATGGCATTTTGTTGTTAGTTTACTATGTTATCGAAAAGGGCCTTCGTGGTCATAATCCTGGCAATGTGTAGACCACACTATATGTATTACTATGTGTGAATACCATTGTCGTTAATGTCATGCCAAAGCTTTGAATTTGCAAGATAAATATGTGTTAATCTTTGAAGCTTCTTAAACAATGCTATGTTTTAACTGAGACATCAACATAGAGAAAATTATGTTTTAACCATGGCTCTTTTGTAGCCATTGTTGGGACAACACCATGACACTACAAGTAGTGTGGGATAACTTTTAGGCCCTCAAGGCCATTTCTACAGTTATACAGTTAAGTATGTAAAGCATTGTTAAATGATAAGATGGTCAAGGCCATAAGGCCGACCTTATGCATTGTAGTGCATGTAAGAAATCTAGGTGTTGATATGGCAAGGGTTTAAATATATTCTTTCATTTTTAAGAACTTTATCATCCTATATATATTTATAGACCAATAATCGTTATGAAATGGGCCAACATACTAGAATATAGTGTTGTGATTGTGTCTAGCCAATAGGCTTTGGAACTAAAGTTATTTTCTATGGCTGAAGACTTAGTCAACTTGTACGTATTTAGGCCAAGAGTTTATTGTATTTGTGTCATATAAGGCCAAGGTAATGTTGTGACATGATAGTGTTAGACTCAGTAATAAACTCCTATTATAATACTTTACTGCAAATTTTGAAACCTTGTTTTAGAAGTAAGGGTTGAAATCAGTAAGCTTAGGTAAAGTTAAGATGACAAGTCAATAAAAGGTCAAATTAGGGTGAGCAATAATAGAAGATGTCTATTGATAAATTTATCCACTCTATTCTTTCAAGAATGCATTCAATGTTTCTTTCAAGAGAAATAAAATGACCCTTGCTATCCCTTCCTCATGTCTTCTTAAATGAAGACATTATAGTCCTAAAAGGAATATCTAGGATGAAGACTATGATAGTTTGATAGATTTAATCTTGCTTTTAGAAGCATATCATTGCCATTTATTTGAATGGAGATTTCAATGAAGATAATTACCTTATGATATTGAAGAGACAATGTTGCATCATGGGCATAGAATTTCTTATGCGAAATTGAGTTTTGCATGTCATTTGTAAAAAAAAATTCAACCTTTTAGGGTAGAAAGATTGTCTCAGATCTAAACAATTGATATAAAATGATAGTATTCATTTAAATATTATATTAGTAAGGAAATACCTTGAATACTATACTTATGTCATGTTACATGAAATCTGAACTTGAGCAATGCCAAGTGGTCTAGGAAAGACTAGAAGCATTTTGTTTGTACGTTTTGTTATGCTTATGTTATTACCTTTGGGAAAGAAGGAAGTTTGTTATTTCCATGTATTGGGTTAAGAGAAGCTAAACCCTGGTATTGAAACAAGGAGGATATAGGAAATCTATAGCTCTTATGTCGAATATGACATTTTATGTATATATTTATTGACAGTGTAAGGTCGAGAAAACCATATTTGATTGACAGTGAAAGGTCGAGAAAACCATGGAACTAGACAAGAAGATTCTTAGCAACACTTTAAGAGATTCCATGATAATATTGAAACTTGTTCTAATGCATCAAAGATATTTGTTATTTGAATTAGAGAGTAGAATGATAGAAATTCATAAACCCTAGAAATTGCAAGTATGCAATGAGGGACTCATAAAAAGGTTAGAAATACCTAAATATTTATATTACATGTATATCTTGGATTAAGGATTAGTTCTAAGTCAAATTGGCTAGAATGGATTTTTAGTACAGACAAGTTGTGTCTAGAGTACCAAATAAAGTAAGTAAGACGATATGATGAGACAATTTCTAAGATGAGTTAGAGGTGTGTGTCTAGATGGCACGACCAACTAGAATGATCATACTTAGCTAGAAGGGATATAGAGTTGTATGGTCGATTGAGTTTTGTAGGACACATCACTAGGACTCAAATGGAGAAACTTGATAGTTCCTTATATCTATACCCTTCATGAAGGGCGGGGCCACTTCCAGTTAGGAAGTGTGCAGGGGACTGCTTGAGTTTGTGGCTAGAGGAAAAGCACTCGGATGATGCTCTCCCTTTGTAGCAGAAGACTCACTAAGTCTCGTGAAGATAGATATCAACATTCTAGATGTAGTGAACTCCATGTTATGTCTTATGATGGTCAAACCTATGAGGTAAAACTATACTTTATGCCAATTGTATTTTATGTGATATAAATGAAAAGTGTAAGGACTTTTCTTTGATTCTAGCTATGATTACATATGAAATTCAAATTTGAAATTATCTGGAAAAGTTGTACTTTATTTCTTGTGCTTATGCAAATGTTAAAAAAAAATTATCTCTCATGTTTACTAAGTTTATTTACCTTCTAGTAAATTCTTGAGTTTACTTGAGTATTAAGAGGAGGGATGTTACACCGATCAAATAAAATTAAAACTCAACTGTATGTGTTTGGCTTTAGAGTGCAAGTCAAAATTCTTCGCAAGATGTATATCACTTTGGTTGTCTATAAAGAAGTGATTTTCAGCCTATTGTTTTCCCAACTGTTCCATGAAAAGTTGCAGCCATATCATTTGTTGCCTCTGTTGCAACAACATACTTTGCCTCCGTGGTGGATAAAGCAACCACCTTTTGCAACTAAGAAATTCCAAATCATTTTTGTCCCACGAACTATGAATACATAACATGTGGTACTCCACCTGTTATCTATATCACCTACCAAATCTGAGTCAACATAGCCTTTTAAATCAGTATTAGAGCCCCCAAAACATAAACATTTATTGGATGTACCTCTCAAGTACCTAAGAATCCATTTTACTGCATTCCAATGCTCAACTCCAGGATGACTCATATACCTACTAAAAAATCCTACAACATGTGCAATATCTAGTCTTGTGCATACCATGGCGTACATTAAACTACCTACAACTGAAGCATATGGTACCTTGGACATTTTGTCTTCCTCCTCTTGTGTCTTTGGACACATATCCTTTGTCAATTTAACATGACTAGGCAAAGGTGTGTAGACAACTTTGACATTCTCCATATGAAATCTCTGCAACACCTTATCAATATAATCAACTTGAGATTAAAACAATTTTTTGTTTTTCCTATCTCTTGTAATCTTCATACCAAGGATTTGTTTCACTACCCCCAAATCCTTCATAGAAAAATAATTCGCTAACTGATGTTTTAACTCCTTAATGTGAACCATTTTAGACCCCACTACAAGCATGTCATCAACATATAAACATAAAATAATGTAGCTACCATCATCTAACCTCTTAAAATAAACACAATGGCCTGAATTACACCGACTGTAGCCATGCTCAGCCACAAAGCTATCAAATTTAATATACCATTGCCGAGGTGCTTGCTTCAATCCATATAAACTTTTTTTCAATCTGCACACCAATTTCTCCTGACCTTTGACCTCAAATCCTTGTGGTTGTTCCATATATATTTCCTCTTCCAAATCACCATGGAGAAAAGATGTTTTAACATCTAGTTGTTCCAAATACAAATATTTAGTAGCCACAATACTTAAAACAATGCATATAGAAGTCATTTTAACATCCAAAAAAAAAATCTCATCAAAATCAATACCCTTTTTCTATGCAAATCCCTTTACAACTAACCTGGATTTAAATATTTTCTTACCTCCATCCTCCTCTTTCAGCCTATAAACCCATTTGTTTGGTAAAGCATTTTTACCTGCAGACAACTTGCATAATTCCCAAGTCTGATTTTTTAGCAAGGAGTCCATTTCTTCTTCCATTCCATGCTCACACTGAACCTTGGCATCCACCTGCATAGCTTCATCATAACATTCTGGTTCACCAACATTAATTAATAAAATAGAATACAAGGAGGGAGAATATTTTTCTAGAGGTCTACTTATCCTTGAAGATCATCTAACATTCACTGGAGTTTGTGGTATTTGTTGTTGTTGTTGTTGTGGAGCATGAGGAACCACTTGAACATCATTGTTTGGAGTATCATCAAGCAATGCATAATCATTTTCTTTCTTCTCATGCTGCTGCAACTGATCTTTGTACAACACTTTCTCATTGAATATCACATCCCTACTTCTCACAATTTTTTTATTTTCAAAATCCCAAAGCCTATAACCAAATTCATCAATGCCATATCCAAAAAATAGACATTTCTTTAATTTAGCTTCCAAATTGGTTCTATTTTTAGAATCTACATGTGTGAATGCTTCACAACTAAAGGTTCAGAGAAAACAATACCTCACCTTCTTACCTGTTCATGCTTCCTCTGGAATACCACAACCCAAAGAAGTAGAAGGAACTCTATTAATTAAATAAACAATAGTGTTTACAGCCTCTACCCACATGTTTAAAAGCAACCCAACATGCAACCTCATACAACTTGCATGCTTCATTATTGTCCTATTCATGTGTTCAACCACTCCATTTTCCTATGCAGTCCTTGGAACCATTTTTTGCCTATGAATACCATTAGAGGAACAATAATCTTCAAACTCTCTGTTGTAATACTCACCACCATTATCAAATCTAAGACATTTTAATCTTTTACCTGTCTCATTCTCAACCAAGCTTCTCCATTTTTTAAAAGTTTCAAATACATCAGATTTATGCCTAAGGAAATAAATCCATACCTTCCTACATACATCCCCATACATCCGTATGCACAAGCTCGAATTTCTCATTTTTCTTTTGCTTCCCATTCTTGAGAAAATTAACTCTTTTGTTTTCCATACACACAACTTTCATAAAAATACATATTAACACATTTTAGACCTGGTAAAACTTTCTTTGAATGAAGTAATTTCATACCTTTTCCACTCATGTGCCCAAGTCTATTGTGCCATAGTGTTGTTTTGGAACCCACAACCACTATTTGATCTTCTACCTATTGAACTACAACAACTGTTCCTAAACATTGACTTTTCTCTGAAAAATTAAAGTAGAAGGAATAGTATGACCTGTAAAAAGACATAAGGTGCATACTTTCACACCTTTTTCTACCACTAAGGCACCTTTTGTAACCTTCCAATTTTTATCACTAAAATTAACAACACAACCTTCATCATCTAGTTGCCCTGCAGAAATTAAATTTTTGCCTAACCTTGGAATTACATGCCTTACCTCATGTAGTAGCCAATGATTCCCATTCTGCAACTTAATCTTGATTCTTCCCTTTCCAACAATCTAACAAGATTCGTTATCACCCAAATAAACCAGCCCAAAATCTCCTTGGACATAGTCAAGAAAATAACTTCTATGGGGGGTAGCATGAAATGAAGCCCCTGAATCTAACACCCAAGAATCATTAGCATTATCAAGGGAAAGAATCAAAGCATCCTCATTAGATTTATTACTTACCACATTTTCCTCTTTACTTGCTTCCTTTTTGTCTCCTTCTTTATTCTTCTGAGACCAAAAATATTTCTTTAAATGACCTGACTTACCACAATACCAACAATCCCTCTTGTCTCTAGATTGGGACCTTTTATCCTTTGTTTTTCCTCGTGACTTTCCATAATTTCTAGAATTTTTTCCTCTCTCATTTGTTCTGCCCCTACTTTTTGCATTCAAAATACTGGTTGATGTGGATGTTCCACCTGAGCTTTTCCTACGAATGTACTCACTCAAAATAACACCAACAACATCATCAAATTTTAATGTATATGAACTAGAAACAAAATTACTAACAACCATTACCAAGCTATTCCAGTTTTTAGGAAAAG
This sequence comes from Sequoia sempervirens, assembly GCA_007258455.2. Lineage (NCBI taxonomy): Eukaryota > Viridiplantae > Streptophyta > Pinopsida > Cupressales > Cupressaceae > Sequoia > Sequoia sempervirens. The sequence goes on from VDFB02086081.1 coordinate 322,803,189, forward strand.
AACACAAAATCAAAAGAGCCCTAACTTCTTCATCAAAGTTTACATTTACAGAAGTTAATTGACTGGTGACCATATTAAACTCATTGAAATGATTAGCAACTGACCCACCTTCTACCATTTTCATATTAAATAAATAATTCATAAGGAATACCTTATTCAAAGCAAAAGTATTTTCATATAAATTTGCTAGGGTTTGCATCAACTCTTGAGTTTTCTTTGTTGTTGTAATATTGAACACCACCAATTGTGCCAGGCATAAATGAATACTGCCAAGAACCTTTTTGTCCAAAATATCTCAGTCTTCATCAGACATTGCTGACGGTTTCTTGGTTTTCCCTTCCAATGGCTGCCATAAATCCTTCTGATAGAGGTAGTCCTCCATGCGCATCTTCCATAACTGATAGTTCTTCCCATTGAACTTCTCAACCTTCAACTTACTCTCGTCCATCATTACTCCCACTCAATCGTGAGACTCCCACTCAACCATGAGATCTTCTTGCATAGGATAATTGAATACAACCTCACTCTGATACCACTTGTTAGGGTTAGAAGGTAGATATCTAACAGTTAAATGTAGATTTGATCAATAAAACAGAGAAATAAAACACACACAAAATTATAGCAACAACAAGACAACACAGAGAATTTAATGTGGTTCACCCAATATGGGCTACATCCACAAAACCATAGGCATCCAATGATTTTATTATCCAGTGCAAAAAATATAACAATCTTGTGAATAATTCCCTACTACAACTCCCTTCCCAACTACTTATTACATGCTTTTTTAGAAGCTTCTAGAATTAGGGTTTCACAAAGTCATTTTTTATCTTGTATAGTGTACAATATAGCATTATCAGTCACCACATACCAACAAGATATACATGTTCAAGGAAATAGAGGTAGACAAAGACAAGGTTTTCTCAAGCATCCCCATAGATGTGGTGTATATGTAAGCAAATACATCCACAAGCCCATTTCCAAAATAGATCATAAAAAGTTTGAGGAGCTACAATAAACCCTACTCACCCTAAACCACGCTACATATCAACCGCAATACTAGGAGGTGGGATAGAAGCATATATATGTGTGGAAAGAATACCCTAACTTATGTGATGAGCATGAATAGGTTAGGTTAGCCTTGAGCAAAGTGTGTTATGAATTCATCTACCTCAAAAAGCCCTACTGAATCACAAAGGAGGAAATTCATGCCAAAAACAAAAAAAATAGATCTTACTAGAGCCACACCAAACAAATGGAGCCTGAGCATCCTAGCAATCACAAACCTTGCCATTTGGTATGCCACTATGGGTATCACATACACAATCTACTATGCCAATGGAGAAGACTCTATAATAGCACCAATGATCCATGTTGTATATCAAATGATGGTGGAGGAAAATGATTTTGACCTCTATGAATTCATGGGAGAAAAAATATAGAAAATCAAAATCTCTTAGTATACTTCATGGCATGACACATTACTGATATTCCTAGTATTCTACTTCTTGAATGAATTACCTACATTCAAAGGAAAATTGTGACAGCCAAAACTACCTATAGTGACACAAATAAAGGTCCATACTCGATAGTTCAAGGATAAAAAAACATACACCACCACATATTGGGGCTTCTTCAAGAGCTTTCAACAACAACTACAAGCTAGAGAGTGAATACTATATGAGATTATCAAGCAATATATCAACACCATCAATTCCATATTAGATAAAAATTATATATACACGGAAGTAGTGGAACCAAGAACAATATGGATTCTAAAGCTCCCTTATGAGGTATCAAAGATGGAAGTAGATGCGTATGCCACAAACATCTTGAGAAAACTAAAGGACACACATGTAGAAATATTTGGGAAATACAAAGAAAAAATGGACCCAATCCATAAGAAGAATGCAAAGGAGAAGTTTGAGAAGAACAAGGAACAACTGTAGAAGCAATGGGGAATCCCACCAAAAGGGACAACACAACCATCCTCCTTTGGACCCCTTTCAAAAATTAGCACACCAATAGCAACGAGGTCCAAAAGGCTACATGGAGCAGCTAGTGCATAATTTGAGGGTCCCATTTCATCACAAATAGTAGCCACCCTGATATGAAAGAAGTATTGAAAACCCTGCTACAGATGAGTGCATAGAATAAAACTCACAAAGCAAGGGATAAACAATTAGTCAAAAGGAAGATAATTCAATTCTTAAGAGAAGAGGAGGAAGAAAAAGGTTGAGAAGGAACAAATCCTTTGCAAAAGAAGAAGGATAAAATAGTGTAAATACAATAGTATGAGGATCCAAAGGAACCCCAATTGACAATTGATGTCATGGCCACAAAAAACACCATCATCTACCATGATATGTTACCACAAGTCCTAACCTTGCATGAAGAAGTAGATGTAGAAAATAGATAAAGGATAATGTAATGCCCAGTAAAGTATATATAAGGAGATTCAACAAGATCCTCGAGGAAGTAATCAAAGGAAATCTAAAGCCAATAATTTTCGCACTCCAAGAAAAAATAGAAAAATCCCTAAAAACAAAAGAGGAGATAAGAGAAAAGGAAATCCAAGAGGTGGATATGACCTTATATCAAAGTAGAAGAAGCAACTAGCGCAAGCCTAGGATAAATAATTTTAGACAAAACAAAGGGTGCACTCCTTAATGGAAGGAGAACAAATAGAAGGGAAGGTATAAAAGGACACAATAGAGCTTACTATGGAAATCCACAATTCTCTCTTAGAAAAATAAAGTGCAAGGAAACAAACAACACCTCCTTTTTAAATTAGCCAACCAAGTAGAGGCGATGATGGGGGACAAGAGGAAAATATTCCAAAATTCTCTACTTTTCACTCCCCCATATAGTCCATTAAATATTTTTTGGTGCAACAAAAGCAACTACAACCAACACCAACATCAACTACTCCAGTTGCTACTTATTGGTTCCCAAGTGAACCTTTCAAATATTTCCCCATTACAAAAGCTTCAATTAGGGGACATATTCCATGCAACTGCCAAGGAGGAAATACTACATGTGGAAAGTGTAGAGCAACTACAAAAGATGGTGAGCATATTGTAGAACACCATACTATAAATGCAAAGAGATGCTTCCCTCCCCCTACTACAACAACTCAAAGAGTTGGTAGATGGCCTACAAGTATACTTGTAGTCACAAAAGGACAAGCTATAGAAAGAGGCCCAAGAGGAAATTTTGGAGAAAAAAGTTGAGGCAACAAAGAAGTGTGTGACAACATACTCCCAATTGGAAGTACAAATAAATAATATAGAAGGGAGTATAGTGGAGGAAAATATGCTATACAAATGTTATCTTCAGTGACTCAACCTCTCAAAGAACCTAAGGGATCATATCACTCAATTAGAGGTCCAAATAGTGTAGATCACCTCCTCATATGACCCATTAAAATATATGGATGACACAACAAGAGCACAATAAGATAATTTTCACACTCACCTACAACAAGTCCAAGAGAAAAGGGAGCAAATAAAGATGTAGGTTAAACAACTAAGGGAGAAAATTAGTATAAAATTGGCACACTTGACTAGAATCTTGGAGAAAGCAAAGAATGCAACAGTAGATCTAGAGTCCTAGTAGTCTTGCAGAAGTAGAGGCAACACACATAAACACCCAAGGATACATCAAAGTCATACAATAAGAAAAAAAACAAGGGTACACTGCACTTGTGCAGTTAAATGCCATCTACAAACATATTCTCTTGAGGAATTGAACATGTCTTGAGGACAAGAATAATTTAAAGGAGGGATGAAGTTAGTAGGTTATAAAGCGGAGACCAAAAGCTAGTGTAAGCTACTACATATGACTTGTGGAACCTAAGGCTAACATGGAAGATGGAGTAAAAGGTACCCTATAAGGATCATGTCTCTCTAAGATACATAGCATAAACATATGTATGTAATAGATGCATAAGAGTAATAGATAAGAATGTGAAGATGGGATAAGAATATATAGCATAGAAGAGATTATAGAGCAGAGACTAAAACCTACCATTGTATTTGTTATATGAATATATATGGAGCTATAAGTAATTGATTAATGTATGTGTTATGAATGGATATGGTTCTCATTGATGTCACTTATGGAATTCTTTTAGATATAGTTTTCCCTCCAAAATTACTCGTTTCTCTCAGTATATCCTCTAGGATATAAATAGACTACATAAGGGATATCAAGGTACAAATATTTGGACTATAATTCACCATTTCCTCTTTCCAAGTTATGATGTCACATATCATAGTTAAAAATATTGCATGAAAAATCATTAAAGGAAAACATGCAACATGGCGACAAGGTGCACTAGACAAGTGAACTAAATACAACTTGCGATGACATGTGACCAAAACATAAATCACCAATGCAACTAGTCATGACTCAAGAAGGCTTGGAAAAGGAAGGATCCTTAATTTAAGGAGAATAAGGTGGATGTTGTGAAAGGTCTTAAGATGTCCTAGTTAAATGTTAGAAGATACAAATGAAGAAGTATTTTGGTTTACATGTTACAATAACAGACCATGCTATGGATTGTGTACATTTTGGAAGGGTATTTTTACAACTAAGCTATAATTTTTTAGCATGAGTATCTAAGTTGTGTGAGTAAAATATGTGTATATGAATGACCAACACAATAAATAAGACATTATATCAATAGATTTAAACAACGATTAATCTAATAAAAGCAAGAAATCTATTGAAAGTGTCATATTGCTCTCTATCTCCAAAGATTTATTAAATCACAGGGCTCTCAGATTTTGATTGCACTGTGACTGTTAAAATGCCAATCTAGAGAATGAGAATGATAAGCTATATGATTGCTAAATGATATGCAAGCTATATGATGTAAAAAGCTATGATATTGATTGTTGATAATGAAAGCTATATATTGTGATATGATAATAGAAGCTATATTAAGATGAAATCTAGAATGAAAGACATGATTATAAACTAAATGATATGTTATTTGCTATTTCTATTTGCTAAATTCCAAATTGCTCAAAAGCTTTAAATGTATTTTTGTAGAGTAAGTTTGCACAAAGTTGGGATCCTTTTCCAGTAGATAGAGGTTGTATTTATAGATTCCCGACATCACATTTGTGAAGGGGCAGCAAAGCAAAGGTCTGGATTTGATCTGAAGGATTGAATGGTGAAAGATGAAGAAGCCTGAGATGATTATGGAGATTTTTCCTCCCCACAAAAACACTCATCCAAAAGATAGGAATGATCAATGGAAGAAGATGAAGAAGTTAGTCTACAAATTTGTCTCCAATTTGTCTCCAAATTTTCCCATGAAGGTTTGAGTTGAATTAATTAGATATAAAATATCTAATTTGGTAGGTAGATATGATTAGCTGTAGAAACATGCCTTTATTTGAATATTTGGATTTATTCAAATTTTTAGCAAAAGAAGATATTTAATTTAATAAAACAAACTATAGTAAGCTATTTATTAAATTAAGATGGAAGAAAATGGATAATTAAATAAAACAAATGTATGTGATTTGTTTATTTAATTAAGGTAGAATGATGTGATTAAGATACAATAAAATAGGAGAACTTGATAATTAAATAAAACAAAGTATGTGATTTGTTTATTTAATTAAGATGAAATTATATGATAAAGATAGAAGAATTAAATGTGAACTATATAAATCAATATTTCTATTTATTTATAAGTGGATGAATTAAAGGAGTCAATTAATCAAATAAATCATATTTAATTAATTAAATTATCCAGACCATTTTTAGGTGTATACATTTTGCCCCTCTTTGAAGTGATGTGTTTACGCATTGCTTCAAAGAAAATTTTGTTGTTGCAGCTAGTTTTGATGAAAAAAAAATTTGGTATGCCCCAGATGTTGATTTTGAAGTGATGATGAATATATGCCCCCTTGGGAGATAAATCGATGATTTTTTTGATTTTCTGGATTTTTTTAGAATTTTTCAATTTGTTTGTGATTTTTGTGATGATTTGATGATTTGATGACACAATGATTTATCTCCCAAAAAATAATGTGATAAAAATGCCCCTATGATGAAATTGGAATTAAGCCCTCATGTTATAAAATAAATAAATCCCATACAAATCCCCTTAATTAACCTTTAAAAGGTTAAAAAGTTGAAGTTTGAGTTCATTTGTGCATATTGAGTTTTGAAAATTTGGAGTGAGAGCAATTGGAGCAAAATGTCAATCCCCTACCATAGTCACCATTTTGAGCGCGTGCATCGATACAACCGCCCGACCGCTTACAGACCTTCGATATGTACCCGTGAACCTCCTCGTATTTTGTGCTTTTTGAATTTCGCACATTTTATTTTGTTTTGAATTGTTTTAAATTCTTTTAGTGCATACATCAACTGATGTAGCGCATCAAAAAGTTGTTTTTTTGCGTCCACTAGTTTAGCGCATAAATAGGATGAAATAGCACATAGATAATTTAGCTCATAGGTCAGATAATTTAGCACATTCATAGGCTAAAGTAGCGCATTAGTGATTCATCACATTAACCCCTTGAAATGGCGCAATGACTTCCTGAAATGGCGCATCCGCTGAGTTAGTGCACTGACGACCTGTTTTAGCGCATTGAGAAGTTTTAATGACGCCTTGAATTTCTTAGTGCATTAAAACCCTGTTTTAGTGCATCTAAGTCGGAATGATAAATTTTGTCAATTAACTCCATGATTTTGTTGATTTTTGATCTTATCAATCTTTGATTTGATTTGATTTGATTGATAGTCCTAATAGATTAGATGTTGATCAACCTCATGATAGGCAAGGTTTGATGATTGATTGATGATAATTAACCTCATGATAGGTGAGGAATAATTATAGTTTGATTGATAAACCTCATGATATGGGAAGTTGATTTGATTAATTGACCTCATGATAGGTGAGGTACAATTTTAGATTGATGATTGACCTTAGATAGGTGAGGTTCAATGATAGTTGCTCATGAGATTTTAGCGAAGTCTCACCAGAGCTGATTAGATTTGATAGGATGATTGATGTTTGATGAATTGACAAAGATTACCAACTTTCAATATTTCATGATGATAGGAGTCATTGATGAACTTACAGATTAGAGAGCAGTTTCCTAGGAAATTCAATTTGATACCGCAACTAGTGTTGCCTGAGACAATAGTTATCACACAATGTGGGTTGTCTTCTCTATTTATGCCCTAGATTAGGATTAATCAGGGTCTCTTGATAGCTCTTGCAAAGAGAAGGCATAGTGAGCACAATACTTTCCACCTTCCCACCGGCGAGATGATAGTGACTCCTAAGGATGTGTGGTGGATTTTGTGGATACCTGTTGTTGGGGAGGTTGGAGTTTATGATTCTTTAGAGCAAGGTGGGACTGATACTTTGCGCTGAGTTTTTCAGGATGATACGATTTGTGGATACAAGATCCCATGGCAAGAGATGGTGGATGTCTATGCTACCTTGCCATCGGTACATGTTGGTTTCATTGGAGGGTTCCATTGTCCTGATTGCAGCTCAAAGGGACTTTCGGTTGGGTGGGGCCACATTTTGGAGAGCATGATCATCCATGGTACCAAATATGCATTGGGTATGTGTATGCTTTCTCATCTTTACCACAATTTGCATCAGGTGGTCTACCTTAGAGGGGCCAATTTGTCTTTAGGAGTTACACTACTGCAAGTGTAGGCGTGGGAGCATATAGTTGTTATGCGTCTAGTGATGGTCAAACAATGACCTGCCATGAGGTCGTATGTTCACATATGTGTAGGTCATCTTACTCAGCCTAGAATGGGTAAGTTGGAGCATTGGAGGTCATTACATGGTGGCCCTATTTAGATTGTGAGCACTAGGATGATGATGATACAAATATGCCATCTGTCAATCTATTTTTTTGATTGGTAGGACTCGTTTTGTTATCGAGAGATTTTTGTTCAAGAGGGTGCTCAGATAGTATGACATAGTACATGTCATGCCCCATGGTGTTGCACATTATGTCTGACGTCAGGTTGATTCCACTGATTGGGGACCCATCCTATCATATAATACTATAGTTCAGGAGTACCAGGGTCTACAACCTTCGGTTTGGGAGATTCGTCCTAACATTATCGAGGCTCCGATTACTGTAGATTATGCAGAGTACCTTGCTTTACATCCTTTTCCACATATATTTTTTCTAGATGAGCCAATGCCACTACCCGGTGAGGAGGAGTTTGTAGTTGCACATGGTCACCAACAGAGGAGAGAGGAGGGTGGTGAGAAGGAGGAGGATGTGGAGAGCAGTGATGAGGATGAGATTAGTGATGATGAGGAGGGAGATTAAGATGGTGGAGATGAGGGTGGAGGCGGTGGAGGAGATGGTGGTGGAGGAGGTGGATCAGGTGGAGCAAGTCCAACATTGGATGTTAGAGACTTCATGGTGCCTTGTAAGAGGTGATCACTGATAGCTCCTGTAGAGCGGCATGTTTATATTGGGGTACCTTCCCAGCATCAACAGACTCAGATTGCGAGTTTACAGGTGCAGGTACAAACATTACAAGGTTAGCTGATTCAGGCTTGAGGGTTATTAGTGCAGATGCAGACACAGATGCAATCTCAGGAACATGATCATGCACAGAATATTTCATAGGTACAAGCACAATTGGTAGCTTCCTAGTCATAGATAGCCTCTTTGACAACTGAGAGATGCAGCTAGATAGGCTGTAGAGTAGGCACAGTTGACAGCTGAGAGATTGCAGAGATTAGCTAATGATACCTCTATGGATAATTATATGAGAGAGGTTCTCTATGTGGGTAGAGAGGCTAAGTATTATAGGGGCCAATACCATGATACAATTCCCTTGGTGCAAAGAGTCGGTTATGCTTAGTCTTGACCGGGCAGGAGTCAGTCTAGGACTATGAGTAGGGGTTTGACAACCTCTTCCGAGAGACCTAAGAGATCCTGGGATGTTTGGTGGGGGAGGCACTAGTCTAGAGATGCCAACACTGTTACGAGCTAGTAGCACATAGCCTCATGATTGGATTCTCTGATATATTTTGAGACATGATGTATACTCCGATATTTTGATTCACAACCATTTTTTATGTTGTATCTCTTTATATTTCAGACATCGTTGTATACTTACATTATTATTTTTGAGATTTATATGATATGCGACAGATTGATCAATCTATATGTGTTCTATATGGTTCTATGATGGATGCATTTAATTTCATGTTCTATATGTCATGTGATTATTTATATGATAATGTTATGGATGCAATTTATGATCATGATGATATGCTTATGATTTTATGATGTTTTATTTATTATGTTACATGTGATTATGCTTATAATGAGGATGTATGTATGCATGATGATAGTTGTATAATAATATATATACCTAAATGATATGAAAATGCATCTATATGTATGATTTTGGATATGCTGTTTCTATGATATATGACATAATGTTGTAAATGGAATATAATGCACTATATTTTTGAAATTTCAAATGTGAATATATGATGTAATGAATAGATGAATGATGTTTGAATGATGATACTTCTAATGTGCGATGTATGATATGATAATGTTAATGAAAAAAATACAACTATGTAAATGATACATTTTTTTTTGATATTTTTCTCATGCAATTATATGATGTGATGCCCAATGAAAAATAGGATATGATGCAAAATATATGATCAAATGTATAAATGATGAAATACAATAATAATGTTTTCTAATGCATGTAATGGAAATGGTTATGCAATTATATGATAATGATGATGTTTTTTTTTTGTTAATCTCAAGTATACTCTATCCATTAATGAGAAAAGATAACATCATTTTTGAATTCTTCACCCACTTTTGGAACAAATACTCTGCAGATGAAAAACTAACATGAATGGAATCTAATTTTACCATGCAAATCTATATGCAAGCATTGTCACCTTAACAGTCCATTTATCATGCTTTTTATCATCATTAAGCTTTTAAAATGTTGAAAGTGAGTACAAGCATCAATGGTATGAGTTAGACCATGATGACATGAGTACTACTTTCATGATTTTTGATGTTGCAAGTGAACACAAGCATCTAGGTATAATTAAACCAAGATGACCTCAGCATTTCTTGCATAAACATACAAGAATCAATCATTTAACTATGTGAATTCAGAATGTCATCAGTGATACTTTGTAGAGCACATCTAATGACAGTTCACACAATAATAATGATTAACTCACAAACAATAGACAAATAAAATACCATTCTTCTTCCTAGCTTCTCTAGTTCAATACATCATCGAGTTGCTCCAAAGAAATGATAACAAAAATTAAAGTACAACATTTGAACATTCAAGCTAAAGCGATAAAATCATAATTCAAAAGAGTATCATCCATCTACATTTGTTTGGATTGATTTGATTTCAGCTGTTTGATATGGATGGTTGATTTTCTGAAATGTTCTGATGTTCAAAGTATGTTCAATGTTGGGTTTCACTGGGATCATTGTGTTTGTTGCGTTGTCATACTGTTGTTTGTCTATTTGTTTAAGCTCAAAGTTTTATTGCCCCCAGTGATCTAGATTTTTCCCCCAAGCTAGGGTGAGACACGACCACATTGCCAAGATATGTACAAGAGATCCTTCTATCAAATGATAAACGAAGATGATGGCAAAAGCGAAAGATCAAGACATGTCTCAAATAGATGGAAAAGCTAGTTTAAATCACAAGTAGTGTTTCTAGGTTTTCACTACTTGTTTTTATTGCACCTTTTTAGACTTTATGATTTTTTTGTATTTTTGTATTTTTCTTTTTTTTTTGTTTCTCTTTTCTATTTTTTTGTCACCATGACACCTGTTTTCCAGGTTTTCATCAAGGAAACCATTTTCCCATGCGCTAGATGATTCAAGTATAAAATTTCCTGAAATGGATACTGTTGATAGGTTCATCGAACAAATCCCCTTTAGGTGTAGATAGCTGATAGGCTCCAGATCCATAGACTGATATGATAACAAAGAGACCTAGCCAGTTAGGTTCAAACATCCATTTCTTTTCTCTTTCTTGTTGATTCTAAGGGTTTTCCTTTAGGACCAAGTCACCAACCTGAAATGTTCTAGGTTTTACCCTATGATTGTAGCTTCTAGACATTCTCTATTGATATGCCTTCAAATGGTTCACAGCTTTTTGACAACTTTCATCCAACAATTCCAACTCTTGAAGTCTAGACACTCTATAATCCTCATCTGAAATAATTCCCTTCAGTGATACACGGAGTGATGGTATTTCAACCTCAATAGGTAGTATGGCCTCTAATCCATATACCAAGGCATATGGTGTACCTCTTGTAGGTGTTCTGATGCTGGTTCGGTATGCCCAGAGAGCAAGATTTAATTGAACATGCCAATCACGTCCAACATCATTGACAGTCTTCTTCAGGATTTTTAGAATATTTTTGTTTGAGGCCTCTTCTTGGCCATTTCCTTGAGGATAGTACAGTGTTGAAAAATGATGTTGGATATGAAACCTCTCACACAGTTCCTGAACATCCTAATTCTTAAAAGTTTTACCATTGTCTATGACAATGGATTGAGGAATTCCATACATACAGATGAGGTAATTTAGTATGAAAGAAGAAATATGTTTTCCAATGATTGTTGTTAAGGGAACCACTTCTATCCACTTTGTAAAGTACTTTGTTGCTATGATTCTAAATTTGTGTCCATTGGATGAGGACGAATTAATCTTTCCTACTAGGTCCAGTCCCCACTGACAAAAATGCCATGTTGAAGTGAATGGTTGCAATTATTGCGCCGATGCATGGATTAGGTTACCATGTATTTGAAATTTTTCACACTTCTTCACAAACTGAAAAGACTCCTTCTCCATGTTCGGCCAGTAATATCCCAAACAGAGGAGTTTCTTCGCTAGGGTTAGTTCACTTGAATGAGTTCCAAAAATACCTTCATGAACCTCACATAAAGTTGTCTTAGACTCGTTATGTTCTAGACACTGAAGAAGAGTACCATCTAGACCTGACAGTAAAGTATGTCAACAATTAAGGTATGTTGTGTGGTTTGGTGAATGAAGTTGCGTTTCTGGTTTCTGGAAAGATCGGGAGGAATGATATTGTCTTTTAGGTGAGCGTAGGTCTTTCCATAAATTGAGCATTCAATGTCAACTAAATTGCATATGGTTTGAGATTCTGGATTATCATAAGCAGGATTAGACACTTGTTCCACCATAAACTCATAACGACCTCGCTTTTCTGGCAAATATAAGAGAGAAGCAATTGTCGCCATAGCATCAACAACTTTGTTTTCTACCCTTGGAATCTATTCAAACTTGATATCCACAAAGTACTTTTTGAGATCATCCACCATTTTCTTATACGGCATCAACTTCTCATCTTTTGTCTAATATTCATCATTTACATGATAAATGACTAGTTGTGAATCTCCATATACTTGTAGCTCTATGATCTTCCATTCAACTACCACTTTGATGCCAATAATTAATGCCTCGTATTGTGCTACATTATTTGTACATTGAAACATGAGTCTATAGGACTTTGGAATGGTATGTACTTGAGGTGTAACAAACAGAATTCCCACACCGCACCCACGTTGTGTGTATGACCCATCAAAAGAAATCCTCCATTATTGTGTTGTCAAAATAAGAATGTTTGCATCATGAAACTCAATGTTCATTGGATGATCATCTGATAATGGAGCTTCAACTAACTGATCGACTATCACTTGACCCTTGATGGCTCTTCTATCCACATACTAGATATCAAATTCACTCAATATCATGACCCACTTGGCTAGTCTTCATGTTAGAGTAGCCTTGTTGAGTAAATATTTTAATAGATCAATCTTCACTATGAGTTTGACTATGTGGGTTAACATGTAATGCCGCAATTGTTGGGTAACAAATACCACTGCAAAACAAGCTTTTTCCATGAAGGTGTAATTTATCTCATAACCATTCAAAGTCTTACTGATATAATAGATAGCTTGTTCCCTTCCCTTAGGATCTTCCTGTGTTAATAGAGCTCCCAAAGAAATCTCATTTGTTGCAATATATAGTAATAAGGGTCTATCTTCTGTAGGTGGCATCAATATGGGGGGTGACATCATATATTGCTTTATTTGATTGAAAGTTGTTTCACATCCTTGATCCCATTTGAAAGAGACATTCTTATGTAGAAAATGATTGAAGGGATGACTTTTGTCCGCTAATTGGGAGATAAACCTCTTGATTGATTGTAGCCTGCCCTGTAGAGATAGTAGTTGACCGATATTCTTTGGTGGCAGCATTTCCATTATTTCCTAGACCTTGGCGGGATCCACTTTGATGCCCTTTTTGAAACTATGTATCCTAGAAGCTTTGCTAATGTAACACCAAACACACATTTCTTAGGATTTAATCTGGCATTGAACTTCTCTATTCTGGTAAAGATTTTTCCCAAGATCTCTAGATGTCCTTCTCTGGTATATGACTTTGCTAATATATAATCCACATAATCTTCCATAAAAGTATGCATCATGTCATGAAAAATGGTGGTCATTGCTCATTGATATGTGGCACCTATATTTTTCAACCCAAATGGCATGACATTCTAGCAAAATGTTCCCCATGGACATGTGTATGTTGTTTTCTCCTAATCCTTTAGTGTTATTTTGATTTGGTTATACCTTGAGAAGCCATCCATTAGTGATAACATGACATGTCCTACTATTAAGTCTACAATAATGTCAATGTTTGGTAAAGGAAAATCATCCTTTGGGAATGCCTTGTTGAGATCTCTGAAGTCAATACATATTATGATACTATTATTTGGTTTAGAAATAGGTACAATATTATAAATCCACTCAGCATAATCAATAGATCTAATGAATCCTACATCTAACAACTTTTTCAGCTCGACCTTTACCATCAAGGCGATATGCGGATGCATTTTCCTTAGTTTTTGTTTCATGGGTTTTATCCTAGATGGTAGAGATAAACGATGCATTAGAAGATCTAGATCTAAACTGGCATATCAAAGTAAAACCAAGCAAAGTTAATGTGTCTTTCTTCAAAGAACTTGGTGAATTCTGGCTTTTCTTATTCAATCATAGATGTTGGTAGATGTAGAGTCTTTGCTTTTTCTATTGTGCCAATATTGATAGACTGTGTAGGCTCCACCAACACTAATGATCTTTCATGATAGTGTTATGGAAGGGTGTCAAATCTCCCATCTTTTGGTGCCTCAGAGAGGTTTTCACCATCAGATGCATTCTTTATTTTTACTTTTTCAAGATCTAATCCTGCCATTAAATGGTTTTCACCATTAGATCCATTATTCCTATTTTTAATTTTGCAACTGAAAGATTTGACACCCTCCTAACCTGAAGCGTTGTTATGAGAATTATGATTAGAACTTATGTCAGGTTCGTCACAACAAAGGAAATTTATGATAGCATCATCATTCACAAAGATAGGAATATTGATAGGTTCAGTTGGTTCCTAGTCGATAAGTTCAAGATGCATTAAGGGTAAAAGGTCATTAGATTGGCTAAGGTCAATGGCAGTAAGGGTTCAGATAGAAATGTCATCAATTTTTTCATTGGTGATGTCAAGGTCTATGATATTACTCCTCCAAGTCATCTATCTCACTCGATATTTGTCCATCCTCACTTGAGTCATCGACATTTTGTGATCCAAATACAAGGGGTCTAGTCCCTGAGCTTTGTCCCTCCTCACGTGTGGGTACATACTCTTTTATGACATCAATTTGTATGTCCTTGTATGATGCTTCTGATAAAGAATCCCACTCATACTCATTAGAATCTGTTTTAGAGCTATCTCGCATTTGAAGGATTCTTTCAACAAATCTATGAGTGTTTTTTTCTTTTGTTTCCCCTGTATAAACCAGTCTTTTTTTGTCTTTTGACTGAAGTGTGAGAGGTTGAATGGGTTCTACAATGCCCTCTTTTATTTTTCCAATAGGTCCTTGTCCTTCATACCCCATTTTCTCTAATATTGTTTTTCCCTTTCCATATTGATCTGTCTTTATGCTGATAGTTTCCGATGTAGATGCTTCCTCATCTTTGTAGAGCCAATTGAGGATGGCCTTATCTTCAGATTCGTCCTCTAAAGTACTTTCCTTTACAAATCTATCATCCAAAACCATGGTAGGTTGTGATGATTTTTGTGTTAATGTTGATGGTTGTCCATATGATCTTGGAGATGGCAACAACTGTGAAAAACACAAAGATTGTTCAATGGAATACTCTCCCATGCCTTTGTCTTTTAACTGGATCTTTTCTTTGAATTGTTGTGATAGAGAATCCAGTTGAGTTTCATTGTTTGATGGAGTGGAGTCAACAACACTTGTCTCTTTTAACTGGTCCTTTTTCTCAAACCATTTTGATACAACATTTAGTTGTCTTTCACCGTTGGATGAACTAGAAGTGTTTGCTTCCCTATTATGGGGCACAAAAGTGTCTTGAGCTATTTTAAGCGTGCTAAAATATTGGGGATTGTTGTAGTCAGCTGAAATAGTGATTTATTGTCCATTGACATGAAGCTTTAAACACTAATGATAAGTTGAAGGTACTGCTTGCATTTCATGAATCCAGGGACATCCCAAGAGTATATTATAAGTCAGCTTTTTGTCTAACACATATTCTTCACAATTGGTCCCACTTGAATAGGCAACACAATCAATCCCTTGGAGGATCTCTCTTCTTCGCCATAGGATTTTATTGTGATTTTCCTTCTTGCATCAATAGCATTATCAAAATATCCTAGTGCACGAGTCAATTTTAAAGTGCAAATGTTTAAACCAACTCCACCATCTATTAAGACATGTTTTACTCGGTGTTTGTGGATTAGGACTTTGATGTGAAGTGTGGCATTGTGCGGATGAGTAAGTGATACGTCACCCTGTTTAGAAAATGATAGGAAGTGAGGCATGGTTAAGTGTCCTACCATAGCCTAAAATTAACAAACATCCAAATTATTGGGTACTGTTGTGGCCACAAGATCTTGTTCCAAAACCTCCTTACGATCTGATGAGATTTAAAGGAGTTCCAAAATTGATATTTGTGCTGGTATTTTCTATAGTTGATTGAATATGTTGTACTGATTTGAAGGAGTAACAATGGTTTTAGATGAAACTCTTTTCAATATTACCTTGGATTGCCCCCTTGTTGTCACGTTGACCGGTTGATGATCTTGGTTTTCCCTAATTTTTATGACATTGATATGATTGTTGGATGTATCCATGTTTGGGATCAGATTTAATGGTATGATTTCATTGATTCTGACGTTATCAATTTGATCATCAATGACACCATTCTTCTCAACCGCAAAATACAATGAATAGTGCTGTCATAAATGTAATTTATATTTTTACCTTTACTTTTTGCAAAAGAAGATTCTCCCTTTTCATAATTTGGTAAAGGATTTTTAAATGCACTATGATCATTGTTCATTTGATTTCCTTCTACAAATACCTTCATGTTGTCAATCAAATCTTGTACTAGATGTTTCAACTGCATACAATTGTTTGTTTTATGTCCTTTGTTTTTATGAAAGTCACATAAATCTGCATCATTCGACAAAGATGGCTTTACTCTTGGTTCCCAATTTCTTGCTTCAGGTAATGTGATAAGTCCATTTGTAAGAATTTCTCTCATTGTTGATTCTAGTGTTTGGCCCAACGGTGTGAATCTTCTTCGATTTGATGGTTTTTAATATGATTGTGGTTTAGATTCTCCATTGTTTGGATTGTTGTTTTGATTGACATTTTGATTGATGTTTTGGTCATTGTTTTGATTGGTCTTTGTAGTTGTTTCCGTCAAGTTAAATACTGGTTTCACATTTTGTGTTTCATTTGCAACATCATTGTTACCAGTATTTCTATTCTTTTTCCAAAACTTGGGCTTATCATTGTTGTTGTAGTGATTCGAGGAGTTTGTATTGTTTTATCCTTCATTGTAATGTTTTATTACCCCTCTTTTAACCAAGGCTTCTTCGATCTTGAGCCCATTTTCAATCACTTTCTCAAATGTAGGTGGACATTGTAGTTCAAGCATGTAGCTCATTTCATCAGTTAGATTGTCAATGAATAGTTCCATCTTTTCCTCTTTAGGTATGGAATGAGGATACCTAGCAAACAACCTTTGCCATCGTTGTAGAAATGAGAGGAATGTTTCACCTTTCTTTTGTTTGGTATTGTAAAGGTCCTTTATTGTTATCTCATGTTGAATATTATAGGAGAATTGTGAGATAAACCTGTTGACTAGTTCTTCAAAAGATCAAATTCTTGGTTGTAGTTTAGAGAACCATTCCATACATTAACCTCCTAGGCTTCTTGGAAACAACCTCATTAGATAAGTTTCCTCTTGTGAAAATTATAAACTCATGGTTCTAAATTCCCTCACATGATCAATGGGATTAGTTTTACAGTTGTACTTGTCATATTTTGGGAATTCGCAATGTCTAGGAAATGGTATCATGTCTACACTTGGATCAAAAGGATAGGGACAAATGTCCTGTAATGAGTACCTTTTTTGTGGTCCCTTTTTGCATATTTTGAAGTTGTTGCAAGTTTTGCATTTGATGTGTTAAGACATTTACTTGATCTGTTTGTTGTGTTTTGTGGTTTGTTTCAGTTGCTATAGGCGCTTCTTTTAGTCAATTAACGTCAAAGTCCTTTGGAAGTTTTGCACCTAGTTCAACTAGCATCAAAAGGTATTTTTCCACATCTTGTTCTAAAACTTTTTCCATGAATTGGTTGAAGTTAGGATCTTGTTGTGCAGTTTGAATGTCCTCTTGGGTTATTTCATTACTGTCCTTTTGGTGGAATCTATGAAAGGGATTTTCTTTAGCCATGATATTTAGTGTTTCAATTTCTTTTTCTCTAAGTTTATGTCTTTGTAACCTTGTCAAAATTGGCATACAAGTGTTGTAATCTTTACTAAACTTTGTTCTTTTTTGTTTGGATGAGTGCCAATGGATAGTAACGAAGTCAAATAGAATGATAAATTCTATTGATGAGACAAAGTTAAAATCTGATTATTTTGCTTTGTTTCGTGATTATAGGATGAGTGATCCTGATAATGAAACTTAATGTAATAATCAAGAGTTGTGTTTGATGATAAGGCACTTTAAAATTGTAAGATCTTGGTTTAATTTGAAAGAGTTTAGCTTGTAAGGTCCTATTTTTCCAAGTTTAAGACACTGGTTGGACTGAGAAAATATTTTTGTTTTGACAAAGATCTGAGTTCTGATGTCAACAGTCTAATGGGAGGTAAAAAATAGCTCTCTGGTTTTTAATTATGTGGATGTGCTCTAATAGACCTCATATGCACTAAAACATAATGTGGTTGTGCTGAAAGACAGGGTGTATGTGCTGAAAGACAAGGTGTATGCGCTGTCAGACAAGGTAGATGCCCTGTAAAATAGGGTGTATGCACTGACAGATTGGGTAAATGCGCTGACAGACTGAGTAGATGAGCTGAAAGACTGGGTAGATGCGCTGAAACATAGTTTAAATACACTGATATTCTAGATAAATGTGTTGATAGACTAGGTGTAGATGCGCTGAAACAAAGTTTAAATGCGTTGATATTTTGGATAAATGTGTTGACAGACTGGGTGTAGATGCGCTGTAAAACTGGACAAATGCGTTGAAACAGAGTTTTGATGCGTTGTTTAAACTAGGCAGATGTGCTAAAAGACTAGGTATATGCACTAAAATAGAGTGTAAATAAGCTGGTCTGGGAGTTGTTAGTATTTTCACAGTTTTGTCTGGTTGTTTTACTTTTTCTCAGTAAAAAGATTAATTCCTAGTCGTAATTGTATGACCAAATGAATCTTTTGGAGGGGTGTTTTTCTTGTAAATCTTGGAATTTGATGATCTAATTGGATGATACCTTTTGAAAATAACTTCACACACAAAAGCCAGATTGTAAATAGTTGTTTCAGATTCTATGTATTAAACATGTAGTGAGTGTTCTAGAATCAAGTTTGATTCTTTCAATTTCCATAGGTTTGACACAAATAAAGATAGTTCAAGCACTTTTCTAATTGTCAAGTAGGTCACTTAGAATATCATAGCCCACAACTTACAACTATGTCAGCTCACACAACCCTGTCACCCCCTAGAGGGCGCCCGTGTTTTTTCCTTTCCCGAGTCTTAACCAAAGTCAAATCCTCCACTTTTGGCCAGGGTCTCTGATAGTTATATGGTGAGTGTCTTGGGGGCATATTCTTCCCTCCCCTTGCACCGTGATATAAAAAGTGTTCAGAAACTGACACAGTTGGATTCTACACTAAAGTTCATAGAAAGGGTATCCATTCAGAGTGGCAAATGATAAAATTCCTTAGGAGACCTCCCAATCTTTAGAACAAATATTTTGGGGATTGTTATCTTGCACACTTTCATTGAATTGTGGGTTTCCCCAAATTCACTTTTGATTAGAGTGGGTTGGAAAACCTGGCTTTGGTTGTTCCCACTTAG
Organism: Sequoia sempervirens; assembly: GCA_007258455.2. Classification (NCBI taxonomy): domain Eukaryota; kingdom Viridiplantae; phylum Streptophyta; class Pinopsida; order Cupressales; family Cupressaceae; genus Sequoia; species Sequoia sempervirens. Next base: position 322,822,708 of record VDFB02086081.1, read on the forward strand.
GTCATTCCCATAGGGTGAGTACTTTTTTCCACTACGATAGGCCTTCTAAAGGATTTAATAAAGCAGGATAGCAAGTCTAGCATTCTGATCACCCAGTTAAGGGGAAAGCATAAGCCTATTGCTTTCGAAACATAGAGAACATGGGGTTCAAACTATTTCTTTATTAAGCTAGATGCACTATCTTAACCAAAGGAAAAAACAATAATCAAATTAAAATCCCTACAAACATTATTAGTAATTTGCAAGCTTTTTTGTCTTTGACTGGCGTAAGTTTTTCTCACAATTGTCTTTGACCAACATGTTTTGTACCTGCAACCAAGAAAATAGTTATTAATCCTCATATTTTTTAAAATAAGCAAAAACAAACCAATGTGCTCCAACAGTCATTAAATGTGCTAAAACCAAATTTAAAAGCGCTAAAATAGAAGGTAGATGCGCTATAGAATTTGATGAAAGCGCTAAAAGAAAGGGTCTAAGCGCTGAAAGAAAACCCCCTGACTGGTGAAACAAAAACTTGGATGCACCGGAATAGGTGTTGCATGCACTGGAATGTTTTGTGGATGCGCTGAAACAACACTCAAATGCACTAAAGTGTCTATCATATGTGTCGTAAAAACTCTCGATCACACTAAAAGAAAACACATCAGAAGCCTGCAATCATACTTTAAAAAAAAATGTTAAAATGGGGTTTTTTGGCCCCACAGTGGGCGCTAATTTAATGTGTGAGTAAAATATGTGTATATGAATGACCAACACAATCAATAAGACATTATATCAATAGATTTAAACAATGATTAATCTAATAAAAGCAAGAAATCTATGTAAAGCGTCATATTGCTCTCGATCTCCAAAGATTTATTAAATCACAGGGCTCTCAGATTTTGATTATACTGTGACTGTTAAAATGCCAATCTAGAGAATGAGAATGATAAGCTATATGATTGCTAAATGATATGCAAGCTATATGATGTAAAAAGCTATGATATTGATTGTTGATAATGAAAGCTATATGTTGTGATATGATAATAGAAGCTATATTAAGATGAAATCTAGAATGAAAGACATGATTATAAACTAAATGATATGCTATTTGTTATTTATATTTGCTAAATTCCAAATTTCTCAAAAGTTGTAAATGTATTTTAGTAGAGTAAGTTTGCACAAAGTTGGGATCCTTTTCCTGTAGACAGAGGCTGTATTTATAGATTCCCGACAACACATTTGTGAAGGGGCATCAAAGCAAAGGTCTGGATTTGATCTGAAGGATTGAATGGTGAAAGATGAAGAAGTCTGAGATGATTATGGACATTGTTCCTCCCCACAAAAAAACTCAGCCAGAAGATAGGAATGATCAATGGAAGAAGATGAAGAAGTTAGCCTGCAAATTCGTCTCCAATTTGTCTCCAAATTTTCCCGTGAAGGTTTGAGTTGAATTAATTAGATATCAAATATCTAATTTGGTAGGTGGATATGATTAGCTGTAGAAATATGCCTTTATTTGAATATTTGGATTTATTCAAATTTTAGTAAAAGAAGATATTTAATTTAATAAAACAAACTATAGTAAGTTGTTTATTAAATTAAGATGGAAGAAAATGGATAATCAAATAAAGCAAATGTATATGATTTGTTTATTTAATTAAGGTAGAATGATGTGATTAAGATAGAATAAAATAGGAGAATTTGATAATTAAATAAAACAAAGTATGTGATTTGTTTATTTAATTAAGATGAAATTATATGATAAAGATAGAAGAATTAAATGTGAACTATATAAATAAATATTTCTATTTATTTATAAGTGGATGAATTAAAGGAGTCAATTAATCAAATAAATCATATTTAATTAATTAAATTATCCAAACCATTTTTAGGTGTATACATAGGTCAATGAGTAATCTTGTATCATTATACAAAATAAAGTGGTTGAGATAGTTTGGACTTTATGTGTGGGTTTTGGGGCATGTTCAAATTAGATAGGAGATGAAATACACTCCAGCTAACTTTGGTAGCGAAAGGAAAACATAGTTTCATATTTGGAAAGATCGATTTGTGTGACTTTACTAGCAAAAAGATTTACCAACAACTAGGATATATTCAATAGTAACTACATATTTAAAATCCTATGTGAAAACTTCAATAATGAGGTAAATTTGGCATTTGGTAGCTCAACAAAGTGATGAAATGGACTACAAAGGACACTTGGATTATCTTTTGTCTAGTCAACTCATTTTATGGGTTCAACCTATCAATTTGAGATCATGTGATTTTCCTAGTTACATGTAAGTGTTTGAGAAGACTTATTAACAAATTTTCCTTTTGGTAGTTAATTATCTTAATTCTAGGATGTGTATTTTTATATTGGTATTCATTGATCTTGAGTTTGAGGTCAAACATTTTCTTTCTATTTTGAGAAATTTATAGAGTTAAAATAATTATTTGACAATTATTATTTATTTGGCTATAAGTATTCATTCATATGACATGACAACAATGTGTATTCCTTTGAGCATTTTTTTCACAATAGCCTATTGGTGACCATATAAGTGTTTTGTCAAGTGTTATGATAGTACTTGGTCCTTACCAAGGGTAGTAGGCATAATTAATCAAGAGGAGGAAAGATGTATTTGGGTAGTTATTATCTAACTTGGAAAATAGTAAATCTCACTACAATGTTTATAAGACCACCCAAACACTACAATAATATGATAAAAAGCACCTATTTATATATACTTCAAAAATAACAAATTTAGGAATTGGCTATAGGAAAGAATGTAAAGTAGTCAATTTAGTAGTGGAGATTGCTTTAGCTTCCATAAGATCACAATTTAATTCATTTATAATAAAATCCACTTTTTCCACATTGCATGCAAGTCTTGATCAATTATTGTAGTTAAATCCATGTATGCTTTTCAAGAGTCTAAGACACTTCCCTTAAATAGAATAATCAATAAAACAATTGGGATTACTCATGTTGATCCTCTTACTAATTCCCCATTATATTGAATAGTTATGATACCAAGAGATGGAGAAACAATAAAATTATTATTTTTTATCGAAAAGTTTCATCCAACCAAGTAGATCACCTTCTGATTCTTCAATCTAGTTTGTAGTCAAGAAATATGGAACTTGATGTCTCTATATTGATTTTTTGAATTCAAAAAATCATGATAAAAATTGATATTCACTCTAATTTGAAATCAAATAATAAAACTAAGATTTGAAAAAAGATTTCATCCAACCAAGTATGTCACTGTTGTGCAGTTTTTGCACACACGCCCCACTGAAAGTAGGGACCCTCTTTTGCTCTAATTTTTTATGCTTTAGCCCTTGGATTTTGAGGTTTTGTTGCCTTAGCGCGTGTTTGAATGATTATCTTATTCGTGCGTATGCCCCCCCTTCTGGGAAGCACTTTGAAAATCTAATGTTCTGAGCTCATTTCGGGTTTTTCACTGCTCTCGGGATTTTCCACTTCTTTCGGATTTCCCCGGATGCTCTAAAAACCCGGCGGCTGATGTTTTGCACTGTTTTTCAGAAATTTCGGTCCTTTGCAGAACTCTGCATGGATCGAATTTTCCCGACATTCTGTCTCCTTGTCGAATTCTAGGATTGGGGTTTTGGTCTGTCATTTTTATGAATGTTGATGGCCCAGTCACTGTATTCTCTTGTTGATTGATGAGTTCAATGGTGCCTAGCATTCTCATGATTGCATTTTTTAGCTCGATCATGTGTGCATGGTTGTTTTCATTTTGGTTGATTTTGGGGTTTTTTGAGCTTGTGTGATTGTCGGCCCTGAGTAAGTTTGTGAGATTGTTTTCAATTTCATTTAAGTGAAACTCACCTGTGTCTCCTTTGAATAACCCATCCTCGCGCTTAATAGGGGTGGCAATCGAAATTTGGCCTAACTCCCCTGCGTTCATGGTGAAATTTTAGGGTTTCAGATTTAGGGCATCACCATTTCCTCTTGATTTACCTTTGGATGAGCCTTGAATTTAATGATGATCTATAGGAGGTTCAAATTGAGCTGGTTGCAAACCCAAGTTCCTCAAATTTGTGATCGTTTGATCAATTTGAGTGAAGTCATGTGAGAACGTCGACATTTGGGTTTTCCTTCAGTTTCAGGATTTTCCTTCGCTAGCGAATTTCCCCAATTTTCCTTGCCCTCTGTGTTTTCCCGAAATATGCAGTGATCCAGAGTTTCACCTGCTTCGTGGATTTCCGCTCCCTCTGGATTTTCCTAAAAATTTTGATGTCTCTTCATTTTCCAGAGCTTGTATACTGTTGCTGTTTTTGCGGATTTCCATCATGGGCAGAATTCTCCGAAACTTTGTTGAAAATGAAGGATTGTGAGATAGCATGAATTATTTAACTACTGATTGTGCATCATGTGATTAATTTGAGTAATATTAAGATCTTTCATGTTGTTTCTTATCTGATTGTGATTGATTGAATGATTATTGGGTGCTTGTTATGCTTATTTTGCCAGAATCTGCCTGGCTGGGAATTTTTCGAAATTCCTCTCTGGCCTGGATTCCACGAAGGGGTGAAAATCCCAAACTGTGAAGAAAATGCGTTAACGATATTTCGGGGTTGATTTTGATCTTTGCTTGGATTTATTTGAATGATGGATATATTATTGGTGATGGGATAATTCTGATCCTCATGTTATAATAGATTTTATTGATGGTGGTTTTTGCTGAGTGCAAGCTGAATTTAGCAGGGTCGTCAAGGAATTGATGGAGGAGATTAATTTGATTGAAGGAGGGTTTAAAGCATTTATTACTTCACCTATGGCCGACCTGGAGGGGATTTTTCTTAAGATGCTAGATAAATTGGATCGAGACAAGGACGAAGGGGCCAGTTGATGATTGATTGCATTGGGAGTTGTGCTTCCTATTTATCTGGAGCCTATTTTTACCTTGTTTTTTGGTCCTTCGCATGCATTGGATCGAGTTACATTGTAAATCCTAGGCCGACCTGGATGAGTCCCAAGCATTTAATGCTAATTCATTTTGTTCTGGACTTCTTGGGCCAACCTTGTTTTATGGATGTTTTTATTGTAACCTTAATTGGGCTGACATCTTGGAGGTTTCTATAAATATGGCATTTTGCCTCATTTGTAAAGGAGATATTTCTTGGCTTAGAAGTGATTAGGATAGTAAAGTAACAATTAGAGTTAGAAGTTAGTCGATTTTGGAGCAAGTGTTGTAACACAAAACATTAGAATTGTTGCTAATATTGGATGATTCAATACAATTGAAGACATTGTGATTTCTGGTGATCTCTTTGTGTTGACTTATCTTGCATGGTTCTTGTTGTTCCATCTTTTGAAATTGCTCAAGGTTATTTGATACATGTTAGATTGTAGAGTTATATCTGATTCAATGGTGTTTATGGTTTGTTGCTTGAAGTGTTTGCAACAATCCCTGGTCCATACTTTTTGTAGCTAGCTGATTGTTAGTTGCTTTGCAAAGTTAGCCTGGACCTTACATTTATTGTGCTTAGTTCAATTGTGAAGGCTTATTCACTTCAATTGCAATAGGGTTGTCTTGGATGAGGGTTCATGATCTGAAAATCTTTAATGCCTTAGAAGATTGCACTATTTCTGTAGGATTGCAGATTTATTTGGGTTAAGCAGGAATTAGTTTATGAGGGATTGGTCCATTTCAAGTATTTCATCATTTGCATTGTTAGTCTTAGAAGTAGATTTAATCTTAGGGTCTCTATTAAACCCTTATCTTTTGCTATTTCTTTATTATCTGGGTTAATTTTAGGATTGAAGTATCACCATATGGTGAAATCAGATAAGTTTAAGATCCAGTTATTGCTTGTAGTAAGGTCCCATTGTGATTACCAGCATTTTCACATTTATCACTGAGTTGTTTATGCATTGTCAAGACCTGACATTAGAGACCTTGGGGTTATCTCTTGAGGCTTGCTGATAGAGATTTACCTTTCAAGAGAGATAGGATTTCCATATTCTGTCTGAGTTGTTACTGTGCAGAAAACACCATCAACAGTCACCTTGTGCTTCTTCATATTATTTTTTGTGCATTAAAAATATCACAATAAAATCAACATCATAATATAATCAAATAGTTAGAAGCCAATTTATGGATGAAGATACTACATTTGTAGAAAGTTAGATGTAAATTCTCTCTTCACCCATGACATGTGCAATTAGCATATGTGCATGAATCTTGTGAAACCACTCTTCACCCATTAGTGTAACATAAACCATAAAAATGTCTTATACATGAATATTTGGGATAATCGATGAATAAGCAAGGTAAAGTGAGGATTACCATCATCTATTATCATAAGGGAAGCAATAATAGACAACATCAACATGCCTACAATCCTTGTGAGGGATTTCATGAATAGTGAATGGATCAAAATGATTAAGCGATTGTAAAGACACGTAATGGTATTGTATTTCTAGCATAATTGGTTTTATAATCACCATTAATTTAAATCTAGCCACCAAATGTGAATTACCATGCATATAAATAGATTTAAATTTTAAGGTAATTGATGCACACAATCCCATTATTATATTAATTTTCCTCATACTAAATTATATTTTTGGTGCATGGAAATATAACTAAAATGATAAGGGAATCAAATCACAAAAGGATGTTATCAATATTACTATCACCTAAAACTATTCATACATCTAGAACCATGAAAGAACATAGTCCAAGGAGGTGAAGAATTAGTGTACATCATATGCTCATAGATAAAGGATATATTAATAGGTATACGATCAAGACATGGTGTGATGGATAATGTTGGATGAATAAGGAGATGTCATTGATGAACTTGTTGGCAACATGAGCATGTGGAATTAGCACAAGGTATATAGTTATGCATTGTAGTATTGTCATTGATGTCAACATTGTATCTTGGTACAAAGACTATGGTGCAAATTAGTTTGGGTGTCTTGATCATGTTTGAAGATGATTGTGAAAAAAAAATTTGCAAGAAGGTTTGATCCGATGAAGGAAATAGTTGTGGAATTTGACTGTGTCAATTCAAGTGATTTTGTGTACAAGGGATCCAATATTTGGGTCCACATTAATCCGCTAATAAAGTTTTTTCTATATGCTTCTATCATAATTTTGTTCATTGATGGAGGAAACTAATTTTAGAGTTTCATTTTGTTTTGGTTTATGGTTTTGGAATTATGAGTAACAGAAGTTTGGCCTAACAGTTACAGGCGAACTTTCAAGTTCAATGCATATGTGTTGATAAGTCTACACTTCTCCATGGATGGGTTTTTGGATTTATGGTTTTGGGAAGTTGTTGAAAAGTGTAATTGATTGTGTATTCTAGTTGGCATAGTGTTTGGAGGTACGCATGTCCAAATATGGTTGTATAGTTGGTGAATTTTACAATTAGGTCATTACTAGTGTCGACCTAATGAGTTGGATGTATTGCAAAGGTTGAACATGTTATGATCTGTTATGTGGGTGTTATTTTAGGTATGTGCCAACCTATTTCATATTATTATAAGGTTTGAATCTTGGCATGAAGCATGTGAGTAAAGATCTTGAGCTGACAAGATACATTTTATTTATTACATCTAATAAGGCCAACCTAGTTGATGTTAAAGGTGAAGTGGATATATAAGTTTATATCTTTTTCAATATTTTGTATATCATGAGTGGTGATAAGAGTAAGTGGATGTGAACTGTGTGAATATAGTGTGAATGTAGAGTAGAGGAGAGTGATATTTTAGATTAGTATGAAGAGTTTTGAGTCTATATTTTGAGCTTCATTGGAACTATATTTCATGCACGTGTTAGATGCAATTGTAACAATTCAAATCTAGTTGTGAGCCACATTCTCTTCTATCTCTTTTACTTCTCAATGGGAAGTGAGTCCACTTGGATAGTGAGTCCACCTGCAGTGAGCACTTTTGTAATATACTATAACCAGTTATAATATATTGTGAGCTCATCCTCATCGTGTTTTTTCCCACTTTGGGTTTTCCATGTAAAAATCTTGGTGTTCATGTGTTATATGATGTTGTTGGATGTTTGCATGTTTTCCTTTGTTACTGCAACTTGAATGAGTTATGAATTCAATGATTAAATGTATAAATGGTTTAAAATAATATCGATTCACCCCCCCTTAGTATTTCGGGTGTTCAATAATTGGTATCAAAGCCTTGTTCCTTGGAAGGAGCTTAACTGCTTTGGGAAGATCTTGGAGGTTAAACACATGGTTGTTAGAATATTACCTACTCCTCCAAAATAGAATTCTATTGTTGGATCTACAAAAGAAGATTGCATATTTGACATAAATGGAGAACTTAAAGTTGCACTCTTGAAGATATAGAAAGAACTAAAGGTGAAAATAGAGATTTGAAGGAAAATGTCAAAGAAGCAGATGAATGCATCAGAAATTTAAGAGAGAAAATCAAGAAATTTAGAGAAAGGAATAAGCAAGTCAATGAGCAATTGAAGCAAGCAAATGAAACAATCATTGAACTGAAGTTGCAAGTTGAACAGAGAAATAGAGTTGAAGAATGCTTGAATGCAATTGTGAAAAGAAAATCTAAAGAATGCACAAGGATTGAACAAGAAGTTATGAATCTAAGATTAGATCTTGAAAAAGAAAGGAGTCGTGAAGAAAAATTCAAGATGCGTTCTACAAAGCTTGATGAAATGATTACAAATCAGAAAGGCTCCAAAGATAAAGAAGGTTTAGGATTTGAAAGGGGTGAAATTTCAAAAGCACATTAGACATCAAATCCTGAAAAGAAGACTAAAGACAAGAAGAACAATGACAAGTTGATTTGGATTTAAGGAATGAAGCTAGAAGACCACCTATCAGACAACCAAATACACAAAGGTACCCATATTTTAATGGTTTTTGTTATTCTTGTAATAGATTCAAACATAAGGCTATGGAATGTAGAAGCAAAATGAATCAGAATGTTCTCTAGTTAATGTTTTACATGCAAGAGATTCAGTCATAGAGCTAATGAACGTAGAAATCAAATGATGTATGGTTTCAATAATGGTAGATTGGTTCAATCTTTCAATGGCTATTGTTATACATGTTATGTATTTGAATATAAAGCTAATCAATGCATATCTAGAGTGAATGGAAATAAGATTGGTTAAAAGAATGTCATATGCTACAATTGCAATAGACCTGGACACATTTCTAGGTTTTGCAAAAGCAAAAATATGAAGAAGGATAATCTAGTAAAGAAGAATGATCCTATATAAAAAATTGATCCAGTAGAAACAAAGAAGGAGATGGATAAGATTTGGAAAAAGAACAAAGAAACTGAAGTTAAGGATGAATTTGTACCAACATCTAGTGCAGATGTTTCTCTGAAAACTAAGTTGAGAGCTTTGGCTCAAGGGGAGATTTAATAGAAATATTTCATCCCTTTCCAAAGAAATGGTGTCGATGCTTCAACACAAGGATATGTGGTGTAGATAAATATGTTTGATCTACTAGAGAAGATCCTGGTAGAAAATATCTTAATGTGGAAGTTTGTAGAGCATTTGGAGTTGACTGTGCATATAGTTAGGTTTTTTACCAACTTTTCGGTTTGTGTATTCAATGCACAAAATTAGGTCACAACAAAAGTTTTATAAGTGATTAAACTTAACCAAAATTCATTTACATTCAAGTTTTCAAGTGAAGGAGAGTAGACGAAGAACAACGTAGTGTAGTTGTGGTGATTGAGTCTTGGTGCATGCAAACCCTAGTTGAAAAATCAAAGTGAAAGGTATTTACGAACTCTGTTGCCCTAATTTTTTAGAATTTATTTGAAATATGTTTAGATACTTGTGCAATGGCTACACCAAGGGTTGTGGATGTGTCTGAGATTCCCCAACCTAAATTTAAGAAGCATCCTAACAAATCCATCGAGGTTGATCCAGAAGGTGCATTCTCGAGGGTTTCGTATGGAGTCTTGCACATAGAGGACATAAGGATATATATTCAAAAAAATATTGAAGAGTATGATGAATCTAAACTAGGAGATGTGTTGATAAATGAACTCATTGGTGGGGACTTTGCATTGAAGTCAAAATATTAGAATCTAGTTGCGAAGGGACTCGATGTGTGGCAAGGGTTTCCTAACTTTTTCCTTGACTATGCTTGAGTAAGGATTTCTTTAAGCCGCATTCATGATAAATTTGTATGGACAAATATGCCCGAAATGATCACAAAGGAGGTGATTAGGGAAGTTATAGGGTTGTGTGCCATTGTACTTAAATCTATTAAGAATGAGATTGTAATAGAGAAAACAGGAGCTAAGTATGATAGGAGAGCTCTAACCATTAAAGACATAAGAAATCCTATTGTAAAGTACAACTCTATGATGATAGGCTACAAATTGTATTTCTCCAACAAGGAGAACTTTGTATCTACCACCACCATCAATACTGCTTATGAAATGGTGAAGGGAGGTAATGATGACCTATGTGAGATATTAAGGCAGCGACTCATGGAGAACCTGTAAAAAACAAAGGATACTAAGTATCCCTTTAAGTATGGAACTTTAATTGTGTTTTTTGTTTTACTTTTTGAAAGAAATCCCTGATACAAAGAGTGTAGTATGGTTGAAAGGGAGACCTATTGCTCATCAAATTAGAGACATCTTAAGAGGTCTAGGAGATGCTAAGGAATAGGAATATGCCCTTGTGGAATTCTTTGTAGTTTTTCAAAAGAGGATGCAAGAGAGGGAGAGAATTCCCCAAAATATGGTTTCTAAAGATGAATGTATCATACAAGTAGTAGAGAAAAGAATAGTGTGGATCCTAGAAATGGGATATGAGACTATTGAGGATGATATTATGGAATCCATAGGTTATATGTTAAGAAAACCTAAGGACACCTCTGAAAAGAGGTATGGGACTTATGAAAAAAATTAATGGACGTCCATCTAGACCAAAGAAAATAACATATTAGGAAGACAACGGATAGAATGATCACAACATTTGCAAAGACAATGGGCCTTACATTGAAACAGGTTGAGGCAACTAAGGCTAAGTTTGGAGCTCTAGGAAGCTCATCAAGTGTGAGGAGATCTGGTAGAACAAATACCACTCCTTTGGGTGCTTAGAAGTCCTCTGGGACTGCCCCTCATCAAGTGGAACAAAGAGGAAGGAGACTAGTACTCCTGAAAAGAAAACTAGTGGTCCGATGAAGGAGAAGTCTTCTTTGGTAAAACAAGCAAAGAGGTTTGATAAAGAAAAGGTTGCTCTAACAACACATCAAATTGGCCCTGTGAGGAGAAGAGTGAAGACCAAGGCCACTAGAGAATAGTATTTGGGTGTCAATGTCAAAGATGAAGAGGAAGAAGAAGGACCACAGTTGGTTCAAAAGAGAAAAGGTGAAGCTAATACAAAAAGGAAGAAGTTTGATATCATTGATACATATAGTGAGGCCGAAGTGAAAAAGGAAAAGAAAGCATTTGTTATCCATATGCGAGAAAATAAGGCAGAAGCAAGCAATAAGATGACACTAGAAGAAAAGAATAAACAAAGAATAAATCTCCAATAAGAGCCCACATTCCAATGAAATTTGATGCACTTTTTAATGGTATTGTACAAAATGATATGTTATCAGAAACTACAACACTGTATAATGAGATTGATGAGGTGGAAAAGGCCACCATAGTAGAATCTATTATAAAATATATTATAGTTCTTAAGGTTGATATGAGGAACATAGAGAAACACATACCTATAGATATTTGGAATGTTTTGATTGAGAGGAGATATGAAGCTATAGAAGAAGAGGCCAAATTGAAGGCCTATGCATTAGAGAAGATCAGATCTCGAGAGGCTCGGGAAGGAGAGCATGGAAACACCAACAAACCTAGCACAAAGTTTGGGGATGAACCTAGAAAGTAAAGAGGAAGTGAATGTGGAGATGTTTACTCCAAAATAAAATGTTGAAGATGATGTGCAGATGGATGATGCTCAACATCAACATGAGGAAAATTAAGAAGATGCACAAAACAACATTCCTCTAGAAGTGGAAGATACAATAGAAGAATATGTGGAGGTTGAGGATAATGTTGAGAAGAATGCAACTACCAAAGAAAATATTGCAAAGGAGAATACTCCTATTCCTGCTCCAATAACTAAGACACCTATTGAGAGCACTCAAGACCAAGTGGAGACAATTATCCATCCGAATAATACTGAACAAAATATTGGTGATAGTGAAACAAAGAAAGAAGATGAGCAGAACAAGGAAGATGCCTCTAGAGATGAGGAAAAGAAAGAAGCAGAGACACCAGGTAATACTAGTAATAATGAGAAAGAGAAGGAGCTAAAAGAAAATATTGTAGAGGAAGAGGTAAAGGAAATTGGTGAATCATCTAGAGATTCTCTACAGAATCTATTGAATATGCAATTGAAATTCCAACCTGTTGTCTTCACACAATTGTTACAACTGCCCATGCGAGAAGGAAATGTGGACCTTGCCAAGATTTCATCGCTCCATAAGCTACAACTAGGAAATGTCTTTCATGCATTCAGATGGAAGGAGATAATAGAAACTCATAAAAAGAGAAAAGAGATGATTGAAGACAATGTGAAGACCCTATAGGAGGCCATACCCAAAACAACAATTGATGATTCTCTATTTGGTATGGAAAATCTGAAGTTCTTAATTGATTCATTTAAAAAGTATGCCTTTGATTTGAAAGTGAAAATGGAAGAGTATAGATTGTTGGAAATCACAAAGAAGTGTGCACAAGCACACAACAAATTTTAGGAAAGTCTCAAGGATGTACAGGCTTGTGTGGCTAATGCCAAAGCCTTATTTCAATTTTGCATGAAGTGGCCCGGAGCCACAAAAAGCATCAAAGATGAAATGGACTCAATTGGGTCACATATAGATAGAGTTCCAGTGCATATGACCTGGCACAAGACCTTGATGGAAGCATAATATCATCCATCAAAGACCTACATGAGAAATACTTCCAATTGCAAGGTCAAAAGGAGAAAATCATCATGCAATTTGGAAACCTAAGGGACGTGGTGAACTCAAAGTTCACATCTACTTTTAGTGCCCTTGTAAGTGTTGACAAAGCTACAAAGATTAATCCAGTACCCAACATTCTGGAAGAAGGGAAAGAAAGCCTAATGGAGCTAGAGACACCGTGTAAAATGCTTGGCATAGCCAAGAAGATTTGGGAAGAGGGAAAACAAGAATGGGAAGCTCCAAGAGTCAACCTCCTCCAGTTGACAGTAATCCTTTTTATGCATTTTAAGTTTATTATTTTAAACTCCAATGTACATATGCGGATGGTGTAAAGTGTGTTCTTGTACAATTTTTTTATCTAGTCATTATGCATAACATTCTTAAGGAGATTTAGTTTTTTTTTTTTTTTTCAATTTGTACATATGGATATATTTGTTAGGGGGAGATTCAGTATGAATGAAGACTATTATATGCACCCTTTTCCCTTGATGTCAAAGGGGGAGAATATTTTTGGAGATAATTTTAGCATGTTGTCATTAATGACAAAGGAGATTGTCAGACGAATAAGGAGATGTCATTGATGAACTTATTGACAACATGAGTATGTGGAATTGGTACAAGCTAGTATATAGTTATGCATTGTAGTGTTGTCATTGATGTCAACATTGTATCCCAATACAAAGACTATGGTGAAGATCAGTTTGGGTGTCTTGAGCATGTTTGAATATGACTTTAAAGGAAAATTTTGCAAGAAGCTTTGATCTGATGAAGGCAATAGTTGTGGAAATTGACTAAGTGTCAATTCAGGTGATTTTGCGTACAAGGGATCTGATATTTGGGTCTGCATTGGTTTGTTAATGAAGTTTTCTCTTTGTGCTTCTATCAAAATTTTGTTGGTTGATAGAGGAATGGTGCAGGAGCACCTAGGCTAACCTCCATAGTTTAGAAATTTTGGCTTGTATCTGACATTAGCCAAGTCATATTATATGTGTGTTTATTTTGGACATTAGAAGGTCATTGTTGTGGTTGGGTGAATTAGTCATTAGGACTAAGATTCACCAAAGTTTAGTCATTATTACTAGTTTTGCTTTGTTTAGCTTAATTTGGAATTTTGAGTCTTAAATGTGTTCTAAACACATCAATGTTGTTAGGAGGATGCCATGAGGTAGTTAAGGGAGTTGGATGCTCGAAATCAAGGAGGTAGAGGTCCTAAGAGTTAGGATGATGGCATAATGGTAAGTTGCAAAAATTTGTTGCAAAGTTGTCATGAAAACATTTGCCATGTTGCATGCAACTCGGTTACCTTGGATCCCCAAAAAGATAGGAGTGGGGAATCGACCAACAAACCCTAAAATGGTGGTAAATGGCATCTAAGAGGTGGTGTGGCTCGAATTTCATGTATGTAGAGTTGTAATCAAGTTTTGGATTTTGGTTGTAATAGAAGAACTCTGCATTTTCTGTGAATACCGAATGTTTTTGAGTGACAATGCTATTAGATGAGTTAGATGTATTGATTTGACATTAGATTTGTTTTCATAGAGTAGTCCTAAGCATTTTTCATTCTGTAATCAAATTGTTTTGAGTTAATCTAGTGTGTTGAATTCTTAAGTTAGGTCTAAGGGTTATTCTGGTCCTGTCCTAACCAGCCAGTCTTTTTATGGCTCCCCCATAAAATCTAGCCACGGGATCTTCCTAAGATTAGATGGATATGTTAGGGGAGCCAATGATCTATAAATAATTAGTAGTAGGAGTCATGAAGAGTTGAGCATTTTCATTTAAAACCAAACCCTAGGTGAGTTCTAAATACCCGATTAGAGGTTTAGCAGTGAAGAGTTGAAGAGATTAGGCAGGGGAAAGAGGTACCGTATGGAACAAGTACAGTTCCAGGTGGGGCAGAGCCATATCTTAGTATGCTAGAAGGATTGAGGTTTCTACCAATCCATTTGAAATAGATTTGAATGAGAAATCAAGGAAACCCTAGTAATTAGGCCTTTTAGCCCTATTTTCCCTAGGTTATAGGAAACCAGTGTACGGAGGAGTCAGGGGTCTGAAACCCTATAAATCTTTTAGAGGATCAAAAAGGGTATCTGAATGTGAAGTTTGTTTTCTAGGTTGTTTGGAAAGTTTGGTCAAGAATGACAAAAAGGTCATTGTCAAGGGCTACAAGGAATTAGGCCTCATTTAGAGAAAATCTTATAATCGGTAAGAAAGAAGATTGGAGACCATCCAAGATGGATCCAAAAGGATGTGTATGGCATGTTTTCAGTATCTTGGATACCCCTGCATGCAGTTCAATGTTTTGTGTGATGTTGGCACTTAGAGTCTTCTAAGTGGAGGAGAGAGTTTGCCAGTTCAAAGTGGTGTTAGTCTTCCAAGGTGAAGCACAAGGGAGAAACTCTTGGAGAGGAGTTGGAACAGTGCTTAGTTAATGATCTAAGCCTAACCAGAACCTAGAAGCTATCAGGTTCCTAGATGAAGATAGGGAAAAGTCTTCCTAGCTAGTTGTGCAAGCAAACCAAGGAACAACTTACACCAAGGAACCTAATTCTAAAATTTCATCTTGTTTTGGTTTCTGGTTTTGGAATCATGAGTAACAGAAGTTTGGCCTAGTAGTTACAGATGTTTTCAATTTCAATGCATATGTGTTGATGAGTCCGCACTTCTCCACAGATGGAGTTTTGGCTTTGCAGTTTTGGGAAGTTGTTGACAAGTGTTAGTTGATTATGTATCCTAGTTGGCATAGTTTTTGGAGGTTCGTGTGTTTGAATATGGTTGTACAATTGGAAATTTTTTCAATTAGGTCATTACCAGTGCTGACCTAATGAGTTGGATGTATTGTGGAGGTTGAACATGTTATGATCTATTATGTGGGTGTTATTTTAGGTCTGTGATGACCTATTTCATAATATTATAAGGTTTGAATCTTGGTGTGAAGCATGTGCATAAGGATCTTGAGCCGACAAGCTACATTTTGTTTATTACATCTAATTAGGGTGACCTAATTGATGTTATAGGTGAAGCAAATATATAAGTTAGATCTTTTTCAGTATTTTGTATATCATGAGTGGTAATAAGAGTAAGTGGATGCAAATTGTGCGATTATAGTGCAAATGTAGAGCATAGAAGAGTGATATTTTAGATTAGTATGAAGAGTTTTGATTTTGTATTTTCAGTTTCATTGGAGCTATATTTCAAGCATGTGTTAAATGCAATTTTAACAGTTCAAATTTGGCTATGATTTAAGGATGGGTCTTCTATCAATTTTATTTCTTAGTGGGCAGTGAGTCCACCTGTAGTGAGCACTTATATAATATACTATGATCAGTTATAATATATTGTGAGCTAATCCTCACCATGGATTTTCCCATTTTGGGTTTTCCATGTAAAAATCTTAGTGTTCATGTGTTATGTGATGCTGTTGGATGCTTGTATGTTTTCCTTCATTGTTGCAAGTTAAATGAGTTATGAATTGAATGATTAAATATTTAAATGGTTTACAAGAATACTGATTCACCTCCCCTCTTAATATTTTAGGTGTTCAACAAATAATTGATCAACTAAAACTTGTCATTAATAGAGTTTTTAGAAATAGAAAGTTCAAGCTAGGTGGTGCAGGTGCACCCTAACAGAGCATGCCTCAAGAAGGAAACTTCAAGTTTTGATTTCAAAAATGTTTCTCTAATATTGTAGCAAGGTCTAAATAACCATAATAGGCTTTTTTTAGGTCTTAGAAAGTCTTTTTGGGCATAAAATGTAAAAAGTACAAAATTTGACAAAAATGTTGTCAAGACAATTTTGTAAAAATGCAATAAATTGTAAAAGGAAGGAATGTGAATAGTCAGGTTAGTTAAAGGGTTGGTTTTAGGTGGAGGATTTTCTTTATAAAGGAATTTTTTAGCCTCACAATCTTTGAGGAAGGTTGGGGAAAGGTGTATGAGGAAAAGGATTCAATAAAATACTTTGTTTTTAGTTAATTTATTCTGTTTTCATGATTGCAGGCCATTGTACATCCATGAAATGTGTTTGAAACCTCTCCTCCTCAATTGTATATTGTAACCCTATGAATATTCTTTCATTTTCTTCTGGTTTCATGTAATTTGATGAATTTTTGAGTGAGATATTGAGGTTTTTGTGCAAATAGGTAGAAACCTTGTTCTAGGGTATTAGTGTGCATTCAAAATTGTATATCTCTCATTATTACCATTGGAAATTGCTAAAAAAAATTGTGGAAGGATTTTAAGATGTTTGATAGATTGATGAAAGTTCTAGTTTGATAGTGTTATGCAAATATTTAATGTTTTGATGATGTAAAGAGTAATTTATTTTGGTTTCATTGGTTTGAAGGGTTGTAGTGGTGAGCCTTGAGCCCTCTCTGGGTAAGGTTAGGTGGAATAAAGAGTTTTGTGTCCATTTGTACACTAATTTGAGTAGGGCAGTTTTCTGTCAGTCATATTTTGGAGTCAAGATTGTTGGTTTAAAGCAAGGGTTAGAGGAAATGTCATGAAATAAGATTGGGGAATGAACTGATTATGTTTTGAAGGCATTCTTGTACATGTTGGTGCCTTTGGTGAAGGTAATTGGGCTTTGAAATGCGAGGTTGACTGTTCATGAGGTCTAAATGGGACTAATTGAAGGTTAGGACAATCCAATTTGTGAGTTCACATATTTGGGATGTTAAAGTTGGAGTTTGGGCTTGAGTCTGTTATTTTAGTGTTGTTCAAGGTGGTTTGAGGTTTCTCCAAGAGGTATATTTCCTTATTCTCAATTTGGTGTCTTGAATTCAAGAGTTTGTGAAGAAGAAGGAAGTCTTAATTGCAAGGACAATAAGAATTGATTCAGTTTTTGATTAGTTGAGTTTGGTTATTGATTTGTGAATCCTCTATCATTGCATCATTGGGTATGTAACATAACCTAGTGCATTTTAAGAGACTTTGAGAATAAGTGTGTGTGATGAAGGATTGGAAGGTCAAATGTAGACCAAATGTGATAGAAATTGGGCTGAGTTGAACGATAACATGGAAGTTTTATACAATAAAAAAATATCAAGATTAAAGATCCCATACCTTAAATCATTAGTCTCGGATGGGAAATGATGCACTGTTCAAGTACCAAAATTGTGCTTGTATAAGTTGAAGTTCATAGTAGGAAGAAAAATCCTAATGATAAGATGTAATAGTCAAGAAAAGAAATTAAAGGACAAATGGCTAAGGAAGACATCGGAGTTGGAGTGACTAAATAATGGGATGATAAGTTAAAAAATTTATCAGAGGAATGACAGGATTTGATTAGTCTCCATGGTCTAAGCTCATCTCTTTGAACGGTTTTCCTTGTTTTTCTTTAATTTTTGTGTTGTGTGTGTGTCTTCTTGGACTTTAGCTACTTTTGTAGCATTTTGATATTTTTCTTAATGCTATAAAGGGACTGAGATATTAGTTTCCCTTTTTAATATATCAAAAACATAACCCAATGTGTTTCCCTATCTAAAATATTAGTTTTATAAATCTTATGCTTTAAAGGATTATCTTTCACAATCACTCAAGTCTTAGTGTGAAACATATGGTACCTTAATTTTTGTGAAGAAAACACCACAATTAAGAATATTTTTTCCTTAGGGATATATTATGAATCATAATCCAATAATGTGTGACTAGTATAATATATAACTTCTTCTTTATTAGTTTCATCATTTTGTACCAACAATCCACCAATAGAAAGATTAGTAGTATAAACATATAGAAACAAAGGATTAAAATAAATAGTAGGCATGCAAACCAATGGATTCATCACATTTTGTTTCATCATAAAAATAAATTTTCCATTCATTATTCCATTGGGATTAAACATCTTTCCTTGAGAGTTTAGCGAAAGGTAATGTATGGTCCAATGAATCTAAAATAAATTGTTATCTGACATGGATTTTCCCTTGAATATTACTAAATTGTGTAAGGTTTATAGGTGGAGGCTTATTGACAATAGCATATGTCTTCTTAGTATTGACTTCACTACTTCGTATAGACACAATGAAGCATAACAAATAACTACCATGTACACCAAGTATGTATTTGTTAGTATTTAAGTTAATTTGATATTATCATAATCTAGTAGAGATAACTCTTAAATATCAAAAATGATTAGTACATTTCTTAGATTTATCAAAAATCTCATCCACATAGTCCTTTAAAATGTCATGCATCAAATCATTGGAATATGTGTCACATCCCTTTGACAAGTAGCAATGGTATTTTTAATCTAGAAGGCATAATGACAATAAAATGTGCACCAAGGAGAAGTAAAATTACTTTGGTCTTCATGGTTTATAAGAATTTGATTATAAACCAAAAATTTATCCATGAAGGACAACATATCATGTACAATAGTAAAATCAGCAATCATATCATTACCTTTAAAAAATTCCTTATTAATATCTCTAAAATTAGTATACGTGTGAATATTCCTATCAATTTTGGCCTCTTGCACTATATTTACAATTTATGGGGAGTAATTAATAGGTTGAATAAATTCAACTTTTAAAAGTTTCTCAATTTCATCTTTTACCATCCAAGCCACTTTAGGATGCATATTTCAATATGTTTTTGTTCAACATGTTTAGCATCAATCTTAAGAATGATATTATGCATAACAATGTCACTAGAGATTCTCAACATGTCTTGGTAAGACCATGCAAACAAGTCTTTATAATGATGAATTAGTGTGGACATATTGTGTTGCTCACATATGGTACAAAATTCACCAATTGTAATACTTTATGTTTATTATGTATTTATTTATATTAACATCGAATGTGCCACCAACAAGTAGGATTTATATCCTCGATGGATGATTTGGTAGGCAAGTGATTGGAAAATTCTAGAGAATAGTATTATAAAGTTGAGGGTTTTCCCAAAGTAAGAACAAACTTCAAGAGAATATGGGAGGAAAACTCTATCATGACAAAACTTGGGAAAATTCTCATAAACTTCCAAGAATTTAGGAAGAGCCTCATTATTAGCAAATTATATATATAAAGGAGGAGTAGAATTGAGTAATTCTTGTATGAATCAACTAAGGATCTACCAACTATAAAAATCTATGTTATGATTAACTACACAACCGGGTTGAAAGATTATTTTTATGTACCTTAATAGGTTATAAAGTACCTTGATCCTTTACACCTAAACCACTTCAATTATATCAATGCTTTGCGAAATAGAAAAACCCGGTTAACTGGATGAGAAGGAGATGAGCCATTAGAAGAACTATTATTAGCTTTGAATCCATGAAGGAAAGAACCTTCCTTTAAAGTCGCATACAAATGAATAATAGGAGGTGGTTGACCTTATATAGCAGGATCCATATATAAAGGAGGGTTGATATAGTCTTCATGATGCACTTTATGTTAATTTCACATGAAGGTGGGACTCTAATCATATCCTTAGGCCTTCTTAGAATGGGGAATAGATGAAAGATATAGGAGATTCCAAATAGTGATGAATGTGTGACCAATGAGTTAAGAGTCAGACTAAAATAATTATTTTATTATTGTGATGAGGCATGATTATACATCTATTATTATGAATAAAATTGAAAGTTCAATGAAGTGTGGAAGGCACAACATCCACGGAATGTATCCAAGGATGGACCAAAAGAGAATGCTACATTCTAAAGCTACCAGAGATGAAATAGAAGACAATATCAAATTCTAAGTGGCTATTGATGCCTTTTGGGCTCACAAATTCTCCTCCAAGCAGTTGATCGACAATATCTTCAGAGATTTCCTTGACCAAATTTTTATCAGATGATATCCAACAGTTGGAGCATACTCAAGTAACGCTTCTTGTCATGGATTGACATCCCAGTTGTCCTCCCGGCATTGTTATGACAGTGTTTTGATCGGTGAGAAGAAATGGGTAGAGTTTTAAGGAAGGTTGCCGTGCATGCAAGGGTCATCGGCGTATTCTTATATATCATGTTTCCATTTTCTTATAAATCCACCATCATCTGTCATGTGTCCCTATCTTCATGCTCTCACATGTGTGAATACCACATTCCATCATAAATTCATCATAAATAGAACATCAAATAGAGCATTGGGTGCACTCTACTTCAACTCAATCAGTGGAGTAAAGAAAAAAAGGTTTAAGGGTATGTTTATTGCATTTGAATCTTCCTTTTTTCTTTGTCTTCATTCTAGCATGCTTGGTTGGACTCACATCCCTATCACTAATATTTGTTTGAAGTTCATATTTCAATGCATACACATTGTGGATTAGCACTTGTGCTACCCAAATCAACACCTACGTATAAATTGGCGCTTCCACAATTTTGTTGTTGCATGACTTTTGTTTCTTGTTTTTCATACTTTTGTTATTTTTAAAATTCTAGTTGTTTGTTGTGTAGGTCATTAGCCTTGTTTCATCATTTTTAATCATTTTCTAGCCCTATGTTTTCAATATAACATGTTTTCTTGCATGTAGTTTCTCCTAGCTCCATTTGATGCTTGTACTCTCAAGATCGATGCTTACATAGATTAGTGCTTCCACCATGTCATTTAGCGCTTTCATGCCTAGGGGTAGTTTATTTTTATTTCTATGATTTTGTGCTTTGTCATTTTTTATTTTTCACTTTCTATCTATTTTCCAGCATGTCTCCATGTTATTTTCATCATTGCTAGTATTCCATTTTGTAGGTTTTTGCTATTTTTAGGAGAAATCATTGATATTTGTTTGTTATTTTCTATAGAGTCATATTTCAACATTTACACATTGTGTTTTAGTGCATACACATATCAATTCATAAATGGATCAAAGCTTTCATAGATCGGTGCTTATGCATATCAATGCCTTTGTAAAACAATGTTTTTGCTCTATGTAGGCTCACTTTTGTTATTTCTATATTTTTTTCTTCATCTTCGTTTTAATCCTCTAATTTTATTTATTGCTCTAACTAAGTGGTGCAACTATCTATACTTTTGCAAGACCATTAATCAAACTACTAATCTATTTGGTGTAGGTTTATGCATGTTCAAGATTCTTTTTTATCTACTAGTTTTAGTTGAACTAAAGTTGGAGTAGTGGGAAAAGAAAATTATTTTTTATGTCTTTTGTTGAGTGGTCATATGCTCTCCTCTTATGCCTTTGGGTAATCTTGAGGATCAAAAACATCACTTACGCTCTTCTCTTCTCTTTTTCATCTTAATGAGCCCAAATGCATATGCTCTCCCCTTGTGCTTCATGTGATATTAGGTGATAAAAATCACTAGGATCGTTCCTTGTAGGTCTACGTAGGAATTTTATCACCCTAAGGGACAAAAATAACTCTTGTGTTTCAATGGAGCATAAAAATGGGTGGTAAATAGAAAGACATGGCTCTTGGAAGTGTATTTTTTTCAATGATTGCTAAGCCCCTAAGAATTTTATACCTTTCAAAAGTGAAGGTGGAGAGTGGGTGACCCTATCCTCCTTATTGTTTGGAATTTCTCCCTTTCATCTATATATTTTTCCTCATGTACCCTTGGGGTATATAGAGGACTCCCTAGTAACCATTTCTCATCCTAGCTTAAGACTTTTGGACTGCCTCCTTTGTGGTGTATTGAATATTAGTTAGGATCAAGAAGTTATGCACAATTTACTCTTGATCATATAAGGTAGATCTCACTTTGGGTAAGAATCTAATCCTCTAAGGTAAAGGGTATATAGGTGGTCCATGACCTTGTATTCCCTATCTAACCACGACCTTGGTAGTTTGTATAAATTTGGACCCTCAAAATGCAACACTTCTACTTGAATAATAAAGGACTATGTAAGTTATTGGTTTATCTTCTTGTGAAAAATGAGTGCATGCTTATCAACCTAAATCCCCCTCAATCCAATTTTTTTATTTGGTGTGCTTTAAAATCCACCCCCTTTTCAAGAAAATAACCCTTCATCCTAAATCAACCATTCAATATTTTCCTCCAAATCCTTTATTCATTCCTTCAATTCAATTCTCCATCCATCCAAATCACCAAATTCTATCCAATCTAATCCTCCATACCAAAATCAAATCTATACCCTATCCAAAATACAAATTTCACTCCATCATTTTAGTTTAGCACCTTCACCCTAGTTTTCAACACTTGCATAGTTCAACACCTTAACATTTTAACGATTTCATGAATCTTCCTCTAATCCATTTTTTTATGAATTCATTCTATGTTTGTCTACATACATCTTATATTGGCATCCTTATCCATTCATCCACATCCTATTCCAATCTATCTCCTTCTAATCCAAATCCACTTTCATCCTTCATCTTAATCCTTAAGTCCTATCCTTCCAACTTTACACTCAACTTCCTCTAAATTTGAATCAGCCATCAATCCATCCCTAGTTTTCTAATCCAATTCATAATTCAAATTCCCATCAGAAATATAATCAAATATAATCTTCTAATCCTACACCAACCATTTTCCTAATCCAATCCCCAATCCATTCTATCCTTCTTCCAGTCCAACTAGTCTATCCAAATTCGAGCTTAATCAAATCCAAAGTTTGAGCTTTAAGAAATAAATCCTCCATCTCATCCAACCATCCAATCCAAATCATTCTCATTCAATCCCATCCAATATGGTTTATTAATTCTATACGTACCCTGCCATATTTGATGATGATATTAAGAAATCAATTCTCCATCTCAATCAATCCCATCCAACATCATGTCTTCATTCTATACCTCCTCAATCATATTTGATGACAATGAGGTCAACCTTTTTGACCAACTTGAATATGATCCCTATAAAAATAATGGGAGCCTTTTGGACTAATAAGAACTCCCCTCATCCTCCAATGATGTTGACCATCACCCATAACCCACCTGTCAAGATCACAACCCCACTATTAACACTCTTAATTGCAAAGTCATCATAAAATACCTATTCAACCAAGACAAAGATGGTATGGTTAGGTACCTCCTAAGTAATCGCATCAAGCTCCCATTGTCCCCATTTCCATAAAATCTTGAATCATCTTCTATTGTTCATCCTCCCCCTTCCTTTGACAAGGGAAACTAACTCTCCACCCAAAGTTCCCCTCAAAGAAGGAAGATGGTGATGCATTTATTGCAAATTTGGCCTCTCATATAGGTAATGATGCATGGTTCATTGAGTCATGTGTATCTTTCCATATGACCTCTAATATAGATGGATTTTTTAATATGAAGAAATTGTTGGAGGTAAGGTGTACTTGGGTGATTATTCTTATTTAAATATTAGAAGCTATTGTAAAGTTAGAATCAGGTTTCCAGATGGTAGAATAAAAATTATTAATGATGTGTTGCATATCCCTAGATTAGCACCAAACATATTAATTGTGAGAAAACTAATAGATGAGAGTGTGCAAGTAGTTTTTTCTAATGTAGGATGCAATATGGCTAGAGGTGCTATGGTGATTGCTAGAGGTATCAGATATGACACATTATATAAGCTTGATGCATGCTTTGTTGAGTGGAATAATACTACTATAAAAAGAAAGTTTGTAGCTACTCCATTGGAAAAGGTGGGAGTTTCATATTGAACATATGGTCATAGCTTCTTGACACCCAAGAGTGCTCTTTCTTCTAAATAAAAATTAATTGCAGAGAAGACTAGAGTATTTTATGGAACCAAAGAGTTGGCCACATTGGAGAAATCAGTCTAAATACCTTGAAGGGTTGAGTAATTGTAATCTTGATTTTTATTTTTGTGAGTATTGTATTTAATGTAAAGAAAATTACGTTCATTTTTATTTAAGTTCTCATAAATCATGTGGTGTATTGGATCTTATTAATTTTGATGTATTTGGTCCTATAGACATTCCTTCCATTAGAAAATCTATATATTATGTTTTATTTATTGATGATTTTAGAAAGACATTGAGTAAATATGGAATTTTTAATTGATTTAAATAATTTAAAGCAACAATTGAGTTGTCAACTAGAAAAAAAATGAGGACTAAAAATGGTGGCGATTTTTCTCTAATGATTTTGATAGTTTATGTAAAGATTATGGAAATCGGTAACAAAAGCCAACTTTGTATTCTCTACAATAAAATAAAGTTGTAGAAATAATGAACAAGACTCTGATGGAGAAAGTTAGGAGTGTGCTTAGTGTTGCTAGTCTAGAACAAAGTTTTTTTTACGAAGTTATTACCATTGCTTGATACCTGATTAAAAAATCTCATACATCAACTCTTGTTGATAAAACATCTATAAATGTGTGGTTGAGTCACAATCCTTCACTAATACATCCTATATTTTTTGGTTGTGAGGCATATATACACTCAACTTCATCTAAATCTGAATCAACCATCAATCCATCTCTAGTTTTCTATTCCAATTCATAATTCAAATTCCCATCTGAAATATAATCAAATATAATCTTCTAATCCTACACCAACCATTTTCCTAATCCAATCCCCAATCCACTCTATCCTTCTTCTAGTCCAACTAGTCTATCCAAATCTAAGCTTAATCAAATCCAAAGTTTGAGCTTTAAGAAATAAATCCTCCATCTCATCCAACCATCCAATCCAAACCATTCTCATTCAATCCCATCCAATATGGTTTCTTAATTCTATACGTACCCTGCCATATTTGATGATGATATTAAGAAATCAATTCTCCATCTCAATCAATCCCATCCAACATCATGTCTTCATTCTATACCTCCCCAACCATATTCAATGATGATGAGGTCAACCTTTTTTACCAACCTGAATATGATCCCTATAAAAATAATGGGAGCCTTTTGGACTAATAAGAACTCCCCTCATCCTCCAATGATGTTGGCCATCACCCATAACCCACATGTCAAAATCACTTTTGGTATTTTTATGTTTAATTTTTATTTTCTTGATCTTCATGTTTTTGATTAGGGGAAAACAGGTTTTGATAGGGCCCTAAAACCCATTGCAAACAAGTTTTGAAGGGACTTGAAACCTAGACCAAGAAAAGCATGCTGCTAAAAAGATAAATCACAAACCATCAACATCCCAACAACAACAACATCAACAAAAAATGTAAGGAAGCTAAGGTAGTGGAATAACTACACTAATCTTGAGAGGAGAATAATGCAAAACTTTTACAGATCTTTAATAGTTACAAAAAAATAAATAGAAATAAACACAAATATCATGCATACCATGACATAATGATTTACATGGAGAAAACCCTTTTGGGAGAAAAACCCCACACTCCAAAAGCCACCCAATATATTATTCAGTAAACCACAAAGATTACAATATACTTGTAGAGCAAGCTCCTCACAAGATTATCACCACTCAGAGATCAAGAGACAACACGATCGCTATCAGACTCTCAGAAATCATCACCGTCTCTTTGTACCGCAGTCGTAATACAACGCCCTCATAAAATAGAGTTACATTATATGGCAAGATAGGCCAACAAAATATCTACCATTAGATCTAAAACCTAATAACGAACGGTCCAGATTTATAATATATCCTTTATTTAATGTATGTGAGCCTAGAAGTTTCTTAAAAAAGTTAACACGCTCACAGTTTGCTCCTTGCTGCCATTGTATGCACCTATCAGTGTAACTAGGATATATATATACATTTTATCAGCAATAAATTGCATATAATTGCAAGGTTGAGACACATTTTCCCAACAAAAAATACAAGACTACACCAGCTGCACAAAGGTTTTTAAGGGACCCTGAACCCTATACAACAAGGTTTTGACCAGGACCTTAAACCCAATAAAAAAAGGGGCCTAAAACCATAATATGTAAGAACCACATGAACCATTCAGGCAACCATTGTTCATCCTTCCCCTTCCTTTTACAAGGGAAACTAACTCTCCACCCAAAGTTCCCCTCAAAGAAGGAAGATGGTAATGCATTTATTGCAAATTTGGCCTCTCATATAGGTAATGATGCATGGTTCATCGAGTCATGTGTATCTTTCCATATGACCTCTAATATAGATGGATTTTTGAATATGAAGAAATTGTTGGAGGTAAGGTGTACTTGGGCGATTATTCTTATTTAAATATTAGAAGCTATTGTAACGTTAGAATCAGGTTTCCAAATGGTAGAATAAAAATTATTAATGATGTGTTGCATATCCCTAGATTAGCACCAAACATATTAATTGTGAGAAAACTAATAGATGAGAGTGTGCAAGTAGTTTTTTCTAATGTAGGATGCAATATAGCTAGAAGTGCTATGGTGATTGCTAGAGGTATCAGATATGACACATTATATAAGCTTGATGCATGTTTTGTTGAGTGGAATAATACTACTATAAAAAGAAAGTTTGTAGCTACTCCATTGGAAAAGGTGGGAGTTTCATATTGAACATATGGTCATAGCTTCTTGGCACCCAAGAGTGCTCTTTCTTCTAAATAAAAATTAATTGCAAAGAAGACTAGAGTATTTTATGGAACCAGAGAGTTGGCCACATTGGAGAAATCAGTCTAAATACCTTGAAGGGTTGAGTAATTGTAATCTTGATTTTTATTTTTGTGAGTATTGTATTTAATGTAAAGAAAATTACGTTAATTTTTACTTAAGTTCTCATGAATCACGTGGTGTATTGGATCTTATTAATTTTGATGTATTTGGTCCTATAAACATTCCTTCCATTAGAATATATATATATTATGTTTTATTTATTGATGATTCTAGAAAGACATTGAGTAAATATGAAATTTTTAATTGATTTAAATAATTTAAAGCAACAATTGAGTTGCCAACTAGAAAAAAATGAGGACTAAAAATGGTGGTGAGTTTTTCTCTAATGATTTTGATAGTTTATGTAAAGATTATGGAAATCGGTAACAAAAGCCAACTTTGTATTCTCTACAATAAATTAAAGTTGTAGAAATAATGAAAAAGACTCTGATGGAGAAAGTTAGGAGTGTGCTTAGTGTTGCTAGTCTAGAACAAAGTTTTTTTTATGAAGTTATTACCATTGCTTGATACCTGATTAAAAAATCTCATACATCAACTCTTGTTGATAAAACATCTATGAAATGTGTGGTTGAGTCACAATCCTTCACTAATACATCCTATATTTTTTGGTTATGAGGTGTATATACGTGTTCCAAAGAAAAAGTAAACATAGCTGGATAACAAGGTAGTGAAGTGTATCTTCATCATGTACATTTATGGTGTGAAAGGATACAAGCTTTGGGATCCTATTGTACAAAAGGTGATATATAGTAGAAGTGTGATTTTATAGAATCTAAGTCTTCTTATATTACATTGTAACAGAATAAAGTGAACAAAAAAATATCATTCAACTTCATTCTACATGTGAGAAAGTTGAACCGAGGCCCCTAAATAGACAATTCAAAGTTGAGAAAAGCTCATCTATCTCTAAATATTTAGAAGAAGAGGAAGAACCTCCAAATCATCTTGTTCAAAGCTCTACAAGGTGTAGAAAACCACCTAAAAGGTATTCACATACAAAATTCTCATACACTAAAGACCCAAATTACCCATTTTCATACTACTAGTAAAATATGGAGATAGTTTTAGATTTGGTTTTTTTCAAAGACCATACTATTTAGTGGTCTCATAATACTAATAGTTCTAGTTTTTCTTTGATGTAAATGCCTAACATTAGATCTCTTTGGAACTTTCGCAATGACATTTATACTATCAAGATTGGACCTTGTGAATAGTACTATAACAACACTTTTAGCATTCCAGTATTATGTATCTTTAACACAATATATTAATAAAGTTGATGAGGTCGATCATTATTTAGTTTTTTGTTGTTTTAGTACATGCTTTTAGACATATCTAGATACTTATTTCAAGCATATTCCTAAACTTTACTATCTTTTATGATCATCATACAAACTTGAACATGGTTTTAAGAATATGGAAATGTGATTATGGTATGATAGCTATTGCTTGGTTAATATGTGAATATGTATGGACTAAAATTAATATCTATGTTTAAACTATGGTTATTAGTATTGTGTAGATGTTGTGTGAGCTAAATCTTTGCATCCAAGGAGTTGGAGTAAGCAGACTATAGCCCACAACAACTAAGGGGTGCAACCCACAACCAAAGGAGTTTCAAAAAAGGATGCAGGGGAAGTTCTAGAATAAGCAAAGCACATCAATTACAAAATTAGAGGCATCTATTTTTCAGGAAGATTGTGATTCACCATGTCATTAAATAAAACTACTAAAGGATAAGAGATCTACCATGATTGGGAATCCAACGAGAATATTTTTTATAGTCCATGTTTCAATTTTACCATTGTAGCAGAGTTGCAATCC
The DNA here is from genome assembly GCA_007258455.2 of Sequoia sempervirens. Classification (NCBI taxonomy): domain Eukaryota; kingdom Viridiplantae; phylum Streptophyta; class Pinopsida; order Cupressales; family Cupressaceae; genus Sequoia; species Sequoia sempervirens. Next base: position 322,851,950 of record VDFB02086081.1, read on the forward strand.
TATTCAAATTCTTCTACCTTTTCAGTTGTGTTTTTAGTTACTTAGAATTTGTCACGCTATTTATTAGAGAGTGGCAATTTGCATTTAGATTTGCATTTTGATTCCTTATTTCAATAAAACTCCCTCGCATCTATATATATGGTTTGGTGGTTGAGGTGAATAGTTAGTTGGTGAAAAAACAAATGCAACAAATATAGCAGATAGATATGTTTAGTTAGTTTCATGTTTTAACACATATAATTTTTGTTCCAATCATGTTCTTATGAATAAGAGATCCCAAAAGATTCTTATCAAATTGTGATATCTTTAGTTATGCAATAAAGAGGTTTTTAGTTACTATTATGTTGAATTAATCTAAGGAGCTAGATTTGAGTTTATCTTGTGGAGACAGTGACTTGAGCAAGGGCCACTCAAGGTAATCGTTCCCCACTTTACTTTCTGCATATTTATTTCTATTGTTACAGTAGTTACTTTCATGGTTGTATTTTTCTTAAATAGATTCTTCATGTTGTAAATGTGAATGAAATCGTGAATAAGATCTTGTCCTATATTCATGTTTTATTTGTTTCCATGCATTGTCCTTCAGAGTGAGTCAATTTAATCAAGTTAATCAAGTTATAAGTATTGGTTATTTATATAATTCATTTCTTGACAATGACTTAGTCACAATCTTTAGCTGTAGGCACCCATACAAATAGTTTCAGCACTACTTTTCACTGTTATGCAATTTATGTGTTTTAGCATGTGTAAACACCTATACTAAGATGATATAGGTAGTATAGAGTCTCTAAATGCACAAACATTGCTAGCATCATTACAAGATTACATTAGCCCTGGTTGATAACTAAATGAAGGCCTTTCAAGGGTTTAATGAACTATTTAGTTAGGACCCCTCTGAATTGTGTTTCTAACACCAAGTTTATTGAACATTAGTGGGCCTCTATATTTTTGGTGCCATTTATGGGGATTGTGCATAGGAGCTGTTGATACACAAAGTCACACCTATTGTATGTGGAGGTAGCAAGATGCCTTGGGAAGATTTCTCTCCTCATCACACAAAGCTATAGAGGATATTGGTAATCACACTGATCAGAGCGAGGGTATTTCTAAAGAAGAACTTTCCCTTTCACCACCATCCATTGCAAACACATAGGATACCTTACAAACTATGGATGATGTAGTGGTGGATGACCCACCAAAACATGTAACTTTTGAGTTCCCCATTTCCAACCAGGAGAGAGCAACTATTTTGAAGAATACACCTCCTTCAACATTGCTTGTCTTCTATGGCTTGGTTACTAAGGATCCAAATACCTTCTTGTTTGAGTTTGATGTATTGCGTAGAAGTTACGATTACACAAAACATGCACACAAGCTCAAACTATTTCCATCAATCTTGAAGGATGTTGCCTTAAGATGGTTTATGGGCTTGGGAAGAGATGTTGTTCTAGATTGGGACACTATGAAGACAAAGCTCTTGGAGAAATACCACCTGACTATTGCAGAGGAGTTGATAGAAGAAGAGATGACATTTTCAAGATGTCTCAAAAAGAAGATGAACCATTGGAGGACTATGTAAAAAGGTTCTAGTTCTTCTTGAAGAAGAATCCATAAAATAGACTTTCAGAAGAATCCTTGAAGTTGGTGTTTTTAAGAGGATTTAATGATGATTGCATGAATTCCCTTAACCTTATTGGGTTAAGAGATGTATCACAATTAACTTTTGAAGAAATATGCAAGGTCTATAGAAACTATTCAAGGACCTTTACTAAGAGGACAAAAGGAGAAATAACATCTTCCATCAGCAAGACATCTAATGGATTCTTTAATGTGGAATTAAGTAACTTTTTGTCCAACATAAAAGAAGATATCATAATCCATTTGGCTACCCAATTGGACACTCTACATGTAAAGAAAAAGCTAAGAAGATGTAGAGGTAATCCTTACTGAATACTACCCTAAATACAAGCATAGATTTAAGCTAATTGCAAGTGTAAAAGAGTAGCAAGTATTACAGAGGATAGACTAGGGAAAACAAAATTTCAAGCACTAGAGGATGAATATGGCCAACTATTCTACATTGCACAAAGCAGGCCATGACAACCAATATAAGGTATGCCTCAAGATCCTTTGAATTTCAATACACCATTTCTAGTTAGCAATCAAAATTTCTCTAGTTGGAACCCTTAGCCTTGTGCAAACACGCAAAACCAATAGAAAAATCCTCAACCAAACTGGAACTATCAACAACAAAACATGAGGCCACAAAAAAAAATTCAAGGATCTAACTAGAACCCCTAATGGCCACAACAAAATTAATGGCAACCTCAATGTAAAAAGGGACAGCAATGGCAAAACCAAAATATGAATTACCAGCAACCACAATAGGAAGCCAGCATGCCCAATCAAACAAATCCACCATCTTAGTCACTAAGAGCACCTCAACTACTAGCCCAACCTACATCTAACCCAAATAACAAGTCTATGCAACATTCCTACACTAACAAGTCTATTTAATACCCTACTTATGGGACAGAGGTGAGTGATGTCCACCTTAGGTCAGGGAAAACATTGGCTAGGCCTTCATCCCCTCATATAATTGTGTTGGTAGATGAGGAACCCTTAGCAAAAGCCTTAGACAATCCATCTATGGAACTTGAGTTAAATCAGGTAAACCAAACCACTTCAAGTCCATAGCCTCCATTCCCTAATTGATTAGCTATTCAAAAACATCAGAACCAAGATGAAACTAACTTATTAGGGCAGCTTTAGGATGTGTGTATAAAGATACATTTGATTCAAGACATCAAGGAAATTCCCATTCGCACAAAAATAGTGAGAGAAATTTATCTTAAAAGACCAAGAAGAAAGAGAAAAGACCCTCAGACTGCACGTCTTAGGGAACCTTGTTGACATTATGTTAGGAAATATAATTGTCCTTAAGTATACAAATCATGAAAGTCCAGTGGTAGATGTTAAGATAAATGGTACCCTCATAAAAAATACCTTGATTGACTTGGGGTGCAACCATTAATGTGATGACTAAGGAAACAATGTAGCTATTGTTGTTAGTAAACCTTAGACCTACACCCACTATTTTATAGTTGGAAAATAGGTCAACAATGAAACCTGAGGGAATCATTGAGAAATTGGTCATAGCTTTGGATTCATGGGAGTACCCTACAGATTTTATAGTACTGCAACCAAAGGTTAACCTTGTAGGCTATCCTCTTGTTTAGGAAGACCATGGTTAGCAAAAACTGATGTATTTATAGGTTGTAGGTCTAGAAACATGATTATCTCAAATGGAACTGTGACCAAGAAGTTGGTCCTTTATCCACCAACCCAACCTCATGCATATTTAGAGCAGATCATTTGGCCTACTCTAGATGAAGAAGACCAGTATTCCTTGCAAACTCTCATGACTATTCAATGATGCCCTTTGTTGAGCAACCAAGATGAAAATGATTTAATTGCACACATTATACATAATAATTGCAGTAGGAACCTACAACAACAGGATTGTATGTCATGTCTGTAGGATCCTTTGTAGAATATTATACCTTTCAATTCATCAGAATAAATATCACAACTTTTCCATTCTTTATTGCCACAACAGTGTGCCCTAGATATTGTTGGACTTGACCTTTCATTTGTATAATCAACATCCAAGACTTTAGAAATCAAGCCAGGTAAAATGCTAAATGTTAGCAGTGGATTAACTACTGAGCAAGAAAATTCCCTAACCAATGTACTACAGGAACATGTAGCCGCCTTTGCATGGGACTATCATGACATGAAGGGGATTGATCCAGACCTGTACATGCACAAGATCTACATTAATGATGGTTTTAAACCAATTCGACAACCCTAGAGGAGAATAAACCCTACACTAAGAGACATAGACTGAGTTACACAAATTGCTTGATGTAGGTTTCATTTACCCTATTTTTGATAGTCAATGGGTGTCACCTCTGTTTATTGTCCCAAAGAAAGGGGGGAAATGGAGTGTGTGTGTGGACTATAGAGAACTAAACACAACCACTAGAAAATGTTGGGAAAAAGTGTCTCAACCTTGCAATTATATAAGGTTTATTGTTGATAGGATATATATATATATATTTCCTATTTACAACGATAGGTGTATACATTGGTAGCACAGAGTGAAATGCGAGTGTTTTAATAAAAACTCCTAAATGATTGACATACATTAAATAATGATATATTATAAATCTAGACCGTTAATAGGTTTTAGATTTGATGGTAGATATTTTGTTGGCCTGTCTTGCCCTAGAATCTAATCCTATTTTATGAGGGTGTTGTATTACGGCTGTGGCAGTGTGATGTTTTATGAGAGTTTGATAGTGGTCATGTTGTCTCTTGATCTCTAGTGGTGATACTCCTAAGAGAGGATTGATCTCCAGGTATATTGTAATCTTTGTGATTTCTAAATAATATATTGGGCGACTTTTGGAGTGTGGGGTTTTTCTCTCGAAAGGGTTTTCCCCACGCAAATCACTCTGTCATGGTATGCATGATATTTGTGTTTATTCTTTTGAGTTTCTATAACTATTAAAGATCTATAAAGTTTTGCATTATTCTCCTCTCAAGATTAGTGTATGAAATTGTTTCGCTACCTTAGCTTCCTTAGAAGTGGTATCAAAGCCCAATCACCATTGGTTTCAGCTGTGGATTGTTCAATTTTTTGAACTAATCCAGATTTGAGTGGGAGCTTGTGCAAAAGACACTTTGTGATCTTGTTGCAGAAATTTTCAAATAGAAAATTCATCAGGGAGAATAGAAGTGGAGAAATATTTTGGAAATAATTTTGAGATGTGGAAGCTAAAGATGGAGGATATGTTAATAGATTGAGATCTATGGGATGTTGTTGATGAGATGTTTCAAGGCCTGCATATCCTACTCAGGCTGCTCAATATGATTTTATGGGCCATAAAGCTAAGGGTCTAAAAATAATTTTCTTAGAAAACTCTGTTTTAAACAATGTCCATGAGGAGACCTTTGCACAAAAACTATGCAAGAAACTTGGTGAGATGTATCAAGCCAAATATTTAGTGAACAAGATTTTCTTGAGGAAGAAATTGTATTCCTTGAGAATGGAAGAGGGTGGACGAATCACAACCACCTAGAGGCATTCAATATGTTGGTGGCTCAATTGGAATCATTTAGTGTCAAAATGGCTGAGGAGTAGAAATTTCAGATCTTGCTTTGTTCTTTGCCTAATTCGTGGGATTCTCTTGTTATGGTTATTGGGAGTACTTCTGTTATTTTGAAGACTGAAGATGTGGTGGGTTCTTTGCTTTCTGAAGAGATGAGGAGGAAGGTATCCATCATTGCCAAGGAGGCCCTAAATGTTTGCAGAAGACCTAAGGAAAAAGAGAAGAAGAATGAGAAGCATGACAAATCCAAGTCCAAGGGGAGATCTAAATCTCTTGGAAAGTCCAAAGTTATTTGTTGGAACTGCGATAAGCCTGGACATGTTTGTAAGGAATGCAAAGAAGAAAATAAGAAGAAAAATAAGAGATTTGATTCAAATTATGAGTCCAAGAAGGAAGATGGTGATGAATTCATTGCAGCTTTGGCAACTCATGCAGGTAATGATGCATGGCTAATTGACTTAGGTGCATCTTTTCATATGACATTTAATAGAAACTGGTTTCTTGAATATGAAGAATTTGATGGAGGTAAGGTGTACTTGGGCGATGATTCTTATTTAAATATTGTTAGTAGTGGTAAACTTAAAATCACGTTTCCTAACGGTAGAATTAAAAGGATTAATGGTGTGTTGCATATCCCTAGATTAGCACAAAATTTTTTATCTGTGAAAAAACTAATAGATACGGGTGTGTAGGTAGTGTTTTTTGATGTAGGATGCAAGATGGTTAGAGGTTCTATGGTGATTGCTAGAGGTGTTAGATATGGCACATTATATAAGCTTGATGCATGCACTATTGAGCACAATAGTACTTTTGTGAAAAGCAAGTCTGTGGAAGAGGTGAGGGTTTCTTCTTCAACAAATGGTCATGGCTTTTGGGTACTCAAGGGTGCTCTTTCTTCTGAGTCAAAGTTACCTACAAATACAACTATGTTATGGCACCAAATACTTGACCACATTGGAGAAAAGGGTCTAAGGACCTTAAAAAATAAAAACCTTGTTGAAGGTTTGTTTGATTGTAATCTTGAATTCGATTTCTGTGAGCATTGCATTTATGGAAAACAAAATTGTGTCTAGTTTTACTCGAGTTCTCATAGATCTTGTGGTGTATTGGATCTTATTCATTTTGATGTGTTTGGTCCTGTAGATGTTCCTTCAATTGGTAAATCCACATATTATGTTTCATTTATTGATGATTATAGTAGAAGGACATGGGTATATTTTTTATAGAGTAAATTTGAAGTTTTCAGTCGATTTAAAGAATTTAAAGCAATGGTTGAGTTGCAGATTGGAAATAAAATAAAATGTTTGAGGATTGATAGTGGTGATGAATTTTTCTCTAATGATTTTGAAAGATTTTGTAAAGATTGTGGTATTCATAGATAGAAGACAACTTCATATTCTCCACAACATAATGGAGTTAAAAAAAGAATGAACAAGACACTGACGGAGAATGCTAGGAGTATGTTGAGTGGTTCTGGTCTAGAACAAAGGTTTTGGGTTGAAGCTGTTGCCACTTCTTGTTACCTGATTAACAAGTCTCCTACATCAACTCTTGTTGATAAGATGCCTATAGAGGCATGATTAGGTCGCAAGCCTTTATTAAGACATCTTAGAGTTTTTGTTTGTGAGGCATATGCACATGTGCCAAAGGAGAAGTGAATAAAGTTTGAGAATAAGGCTGTGAAATGTATCTTCATCGGATATAGTTATGGTGTGAAAGGATACAAGCTTTGTGATCCTGTTACATGAAAGATAATATATAGTAGAAGTGTGATATTTAGAGAAACTAATCCTTCTTCTATTACATTGCATCCAGAACAAAGTAAACATGAAGATGCAATTCAATTTCCTTCGACACCTGAGAAATTTGAATCGAGGCCCATGGATAAACAAGAAGTTAAGGAGAGCTATCTCACTCTGAATCATTAGAAGAGGAGGAAGAACCTCCAACTTAACTTGTTTATAGGTCTACAAGACATATATAACCACTTGAAAGGTATTCACCTAATGATTGGAGATGTATTTTTTCTTTGAATACTAACATGGATGAACCCAATTCTGTAGAAGAGGCACTAGGTATGCATGATGCAAAATCCTAGAAGATTGTTATGGATGAAGAAATGACATCTTTGAAAAAGAATGATACATGGGATCTTGTACCATTTCCTGGAGGATGAAAACCTGTGGGTTACAAATGGGTGTTCAAGAAAAAGATTGGTTCAGATGGAGGTATTGATAAGTACAAATCAAGGTTGGTTGTGAAGGGTTACTCTCAAGTCGAGGGTGTTGATTATGGTGAGATATTTTCTCTTGTTGCAAAAATGACATCCATTAGATTTTTGGTTTCTATTGCTGCTGCTTATGATTTAGAGGTTGAGAAAATGGATGTGAAAACTACTTTCTTTCATGGTGATTTGGAGGAGGATATTTATATGACACATCCAAAGCACTATGTGGTGGAAGGTAAAAGTAAGTTGGTTTGCAAATTGAAGAAATCATTGTATGGCTTAAAACAAAGTCCTAGGATGTGGTACCGAAAATTTGATACATATGTGTTGAGTTTGGGATTTGAGCTTTCTAAATTAGAACATTGTGTTTATTATAAAATTAATGGTGATTATTTCCTATTTATTGCATTATATGTTGATGATATGTTATTTATTGACAAAGGGAAAGGTATAATTTCAAAACTGAAATCTTGATTTATTGCTAAATTTAAAATGAAAGATCTTGGTACAACTAGAAACATTCTTGGGATGGAAATTAAAAGAGATAGAGTAAACATAAAATATATGGTTTGGCCAAAGTAAGTATGTCAATCCAATTTTACAGAAATTTAACATGCAAGACTGTAGACCATTGTGTGTTCCCTTTTCAGTTGGAACAAAGTTATCTATTTCAGATTGTCCAACATCTCCATCAGAGATAGGAGACATGAGAAAAGTGCCTTACTAGAGTGTAGTTGGAAGTTTAATGTATGTTATGGTTTGTACAAGACCAAACATTACCAAGCAGTGGGAGTTCTTTCTAGATATATGTCTAATTCTGGTAGAATTCATTGGGATTTAGTTAAAAGAGTCTTCAGATATTTGTGTGGCACCTCAAATTATTCCTTATGTTATCATAGTAATACGATTAAACATGATATTTCCCTTGATATCATGGTTATGTGGATTCAGACTGGGCAAGTGATGTTGATAGGAGACGATCCACCAATGCTTATGTGTTTACTTTATTTGGTGGTGTGATTAGTTAGATGAGAAAGCGATAGGTTGTGGTTGCTTTGTCTACTATTGAAGTAGAGTATATGGCAACTACTCATGCTTGTAAATAAGCAATTTGGCTTGAAATATTGTGTTCAAATATTAAAATAAAAAAGGTGCAATGATAATTTATTGTGACAATCAGAGTGCAATATGTTTAGCTAAGAACCTGACATTTCATGTTGGGACCAAGCACATTGATGTACAATATCATTTTGTTAGATATGATCAAAGATGGAAGGGTGAAGCTGGTTATAGTAGAGACTTTGATGAATGTTGTTGATTCTTTAACTAATATTGTGAGCACAAAGAAGTTCATATGGTGTTTAGAGATTGTGGGCCTTTTGACCCCTAGCAATTAAAGAGGTGATGTTACACCCTCTCATTGTTCTTGCAAGGTGTTTGACAAGTGGGAGATTTTTTGGGAAAATGTGTCTCAACCTTGCAATTATATAGGTTTATTTTTGATAGGATGCATATATATATATATATATATTTCATAGTTACGTCGATAGGTGTATACATTGGTAGCACAAAGTGAAATATGAGTGTGTTAACAAAAACTCCTAAATGGATGACATACATTAATTAATGATATATTGTAAATCTAGACCATTCATTATTAGGTTTTAGATCTAATGGAAAATATTTTGTTGGCCTGTATTGCCCTAGAATGTAACCCTATTTTATGAGGGTATTGTATTACGACTGTGGTAGTGTGATGTTTTCTGAGAGTCTATTAGCGGTCATGTTTTCTCTTGATCTCCAGTTGTGATAATCCTATGAGAAGCTTGCTCTACAAGTATATTGTAATCTTTATGATTTCTGAATAATATATTGGGCGACTTTTGGAGTGTGGGGTTTCTCTCTCGAAAGGGTTTTCCCCATGTAAATCATTGTGTTGTGGTATGCATGATATTTATGTTTATTCTTTTTAAGTTTTTGTATTTGTTAAAAATCTATAAAGTTTTGAATTATTCTCCTCTCAATATTAGTGTGGGAAGTTGTTCCACTACCTTAGCTTCGTTACAGAGAAGACCACTTTCCACTACCTTTCATTGATCAAGTGCTTGACTCCCTAGCAGGTAAAAAGTACTTCCCTTTCTAGATGAATTCAATGGATACTTGACTAGATTAGAATAGCTCTAAAGGACATGATAAAACCACCTTTACATGCCCTTGGGGCACATATGCCTATTTTGTTCTTCCATTTGGACTATGTAATGTTCCAACCACTTTCTAAAAGGTAGTGCTAAGAATTTTCTCAAATTTTGCAAATGACCCCATGGAAATCTACATGGATGATTTCACAACCTATGGAAAAATTTATGATGAAACACTTAATAACCTAGAGAAGGTCTTGAAGAGATTTCAAGAACACAATATGTCCCTAAGTCGTGAGAAATGTTTCATGATGATGACCCAAGGGATTGTTCTAGGACATCTTGTATCAAGTGAAGGAATTCAAGTGGATCCAAATAAGATTGAGATAATCTCCACACTCCTTGTGCCACAAAAGAAAAGAGATGTAAGGAGTTTTCTAGGACATGTTGGCTACTACAGAAGATTTATTTAGGACTTTAGAAAAATTGCAACACCATTAATTGTTTTACTCACAAAGGATATAGAGTTTGAGTGGACCACAAAATACCAACACTCTTTTGAAGAACTCAAGATAATTTTGACCAAAGCACCTGTCTTGAGAGGACCAAATTGGACTTTTTATTTCCACTATTTCTATGAGGTTGGATTTGGATAGTAGCTCCAAGCAACTCTTCGCTTTGTGGTATTTCCCATTTTTGGTTTCTACATATATCTGGTCTTCTCATGTGTTGATGTGTGATTGTATTTACCATTTGAATATTTTTCTTAATGATAGAGTAAGATTTGAAATGATACTTAGGTTAATTTGGATTTGAATTTGATATTTTTCATATACTGATTCACCCCCCTTTCTCAGTATATTTTGTGCCCTTCAAAGGGTGTAAAGCGGGATCAAGGCCATCTTCAATAGAGCCATGAGTTTGGTTTGAGCTTGAGGTTGGAGTAAATATCTTATGTAGAGGTAGAGGACATTGACTAATTCCTTTTGTATCATCAACTGGTATTTGTTCCAAGAGAGTGTGGATTTCATGTTCATTCTTTATGTCACAACCTTGTTTAGCAAGAATATTAAATCCTTGGCCATAAAACTTTTCAAAACTAATGGGTGTATCAATCATTTTGTTTTTATGGTATGGAGAATCATATTTGGGCATGGGATCATCTTGATTGGAATTAGCAAGGGATTTCATGTGTAATGGGTGAGGTATAAATTATAAATCACTCTCATTGTGAGATGAGGAAGACATATCAAGTTAAGGTATGGTAGGCTTTTCTGATTGTTAACAAGGGTGAGTAGGCAATATCAGTGAAGGATAAAGGAAAATTTTGGTTTCAAGGGTAGGTATTGTATTGTTTAGGAAGTCTTACATGATCACTCATATCACATCAAGATATCCTCACTAGGAAGTGAAACATAGAAAAATAGGGGGGTCCTAGGGTTTCCAAAAATGAAAAAGTGGATCCAAAGAGGGGAAAGGTGTCCTACTTCTCTAATTTCATTAGGAAATGAGGTCCCCACAATGAGATGACTATCAACCTTTAGGTGAGTCAAGTCAAAGTGTGAATCTACAAATTTCTTGTTTTTGCAAGGACGGGAGTCTAGGTCAAACAACATGTTGGGGAGAAAGATTAAAAATATTAAATCAACTCCAAGTTGCAATATATCACTTGGATCTAATAGATTATGCATAAAACTCAAGGAACCAACAAAGTTTTTGGAAAATCTGAGAGGAATAAATGTTGGACTCATTCGGGCTAGGGAAAATGGGTCATGGCAAACTTTTCCAAAAAACTTTGAATCTGAGATTGAATACTGAGACATGCAATTCTTCCCTATAACTTTGTACCTTTTCTCTCGGATCTAGATCTAAGAAAAATCTACAAAAACAAAATTGTTGTTTGTTGGTGGATAGGGGTTTTCCTTGATCAAACCCCAAGTTTGGTAATTAAACCTTGATGAAAAACATAGATTTGAAACATGAAATGTGTGTGCAATCCTAACCTTAAGTTTGTCTAAGATTAAGAAACAAATGATGAAAATAAACCCCTCAATTGTGTTAGAATATAGGATCCCTAAATGAACATGCACAATGATGAAGACCTACATTGGGAGATCTCAAATCACCCTACTAAGTCATAAGATTGAATATACCTTCCTTTAGGCTGAAAGTAGAATGATAATAGAAGATGGAATACCCTAGGGAACAAGTCATTAGGCTTTGTTGAATGTCTTGTGCATCTCCCAAAACCTAGAATCCATTATGATACTCTATAGGTATCTATCATCACTCCTTTGGAAATGCTTGATCTTGATATCAAAATGAGCTTAAAGACCTACAAAAACAACTAAAATGTTGCTCCAAGACTTCTCTTTTTAATGCTTCTCCTTGCTCTTGAATATGAATGCTTGATCTCATGTGAATTTATCTTGCTAGTGTAAAATGAATGTGAGACTTAGTTTTATAGGCTTCCTTTCTAATTTTCCAATTATCAGATCCCAAAAGCTGACATGTGTGAAATTTGAATTTGAAAGCTTGAAATGCCACCAAAAACCTATCAAAAGTTGACTGTAAGGCACTTAATGAGGACCCATTCACCCATGGGCGAATGGGTCCTGACCTAAAAATTCAAGACTCCATAAATGTCAGGGCATTAATTTAATCCATAACATTTGTTCAATGAGGGTTGTGGTGTTGGGAATTAAATAAAATTAAGTAAAATAGGACTTGGGATACATAATAAAGGGCTATTAGGGGCCTATTAATGAGTTTTTTAAAATGCATTAATGAGGTCACCAAAATAGGTCCAAATAAGTGTGAATTGTACTTTCTCCTAAAAATGGATACAATTTTCTACACTACATGATGATGCATTGGGAGATAAAGAGATATATAGGATTCATCACTTGTGGGAGAATCATTACCAAAGACACAACATGAAACATCAACCAAAGATCGTAACAAAGACATCATTTTACCAAAGCACTTGCACATTATGAAAGTGTACTATTTACAAATATATTCACCGAGATAATGATTGTTACAATATAGTAAAAATAGAAACTGAAAGTAGATTTGGACAAAAGACTTGAGAGACTACTGTCACCAAAATTTGAGCAAAAATAACTTGGACAAGGGCATAGGTTGTCTTAGACCAGTAAATTACTTATTTAAAATTCAAAAGCTAGAAATGCAATACAATGTTTGAATAGTCTAATTTGTAACCGTTCAGGCCCGAGAATAAGAAGACTTCTAATAATGCATAGAATTGTAATTTTGTTATGTGTAACACAATAGTGCATGTAATTTTCAAAATTTTCAATCAATAATTGTATTTCAAAATGTGATTTTTAGATTGCATAGTACAAAAATTGACTAATCCTAAGTTGAAAAATATGGAAATTAAAATCTTTCTATCTTTTTGCCACAATAACAATGCAATTGTTCACTTTTTCACTATATGCATATACCTAAATAATCACTTTAAGCACTTTCAAATGTTATTTTTAGTTTTGCTATGACCTAATGCAGATTTATCAATGCAAGTATAAGCTAGATCTACTTTGCAAGGATTGAAATAAACCTTAGTTATCTTATGAATGCAAAATGCAATGTATGTTTTTTTTAAATTCAACGATTTTTATGATAATTATGTATGCACAAATAATGAATTCACAAAACCTAAGACCAAACTAAAATTTTAAAAAGATATGCTTCATATTTCAGAAGATTTAAAGTGTAAGAAATAGTCAAGGTCACCAAAATGTTTGATTGGGAAAAGGGATCTAAGTTGTAAATCACACTTCTCCCAATTAGGTTGGATTAAAAATGATCTCAATACCCACTAGGCTACAAACCTCAATGAAAGAGCCAAAATGGTGGATCAGGGTTTTAATCCATTATTTTGTTATGCACGATGATGATTTGATTAATTGATTGTTAATTGACTAAATTTTAAGATGCAATGATGTTCCTAGGTAAACTATGAAAAGGCAACAAATTGAGATAAATTTTGAGAAATACATAACAAAAATATATAAATTGATTCCATAAATGTAGAGGTGATGCAGTAAGAGAGAAAGAAAACTCACTTTCATAATCTTTTTTAACAATTCTCAAAACATCCTTGACTGTTCTATCAATTAGGACTTCACAAACCCTTGTTTTCAATACATCAAAACAAAGAATAATGCATAAACCACTTATTGATTCCTCAAATCACCTTAGACAACATCCAAAAGTTTGGCACAAATCCTTTTCTTCAACCCAAACAACTAAATCAAGAGACTCTTTCAAACAAACTGTCCTAAATCAACACTTAGGTTCTTTTAGACCACGCCAACACCTAAGTATACAAAATCAAGCCCATCTCACCTTTCTAACAATACAAAAAAATGCAAATAGGTCTGCACAATAATATTATTCAATCCTCAAATCCTTATTCATAAGACTTCAAGAAACATGTATCCTAAACCTTCAGGTTTTGTCTTCAAGGGATGACTGTTGCAAATTTGTCAAGCAAGATTAACATTCAAGTGAGAAAAATGAGCTTTAGATCACCCAAATCTTGATTTGATAGTCTTCAATACAAACCACTATAACCTTCCAACTTACTACCATCTAAATAGATCATCTTTTGCATCACTAAACATAGGATTCTTGACTGGCCTTAATGTTTTGCCAGAATAGGGCAGTCAACTAAACAAAGGCCACAACTTATCAATACTCCAAACCAAGTCAAGGAAAAGACTTACATACACCCAATCACCCCTTTAAATCAATATAACTCATGAAAGGTTTTAAAATTCACAATCAAACCTCATAAAACCTTACTGTCCACAGTTTTCTTTATTAGTCATTCACATTAACAGTCCTAGGGTTTATTGATTATACTAACTCCAAACACAAAATCACTTAACCAAACACTCAAGCACTTTTATTTATACCTGCAAAAGCTTAGAAATCCATCAGATATACATTTCCATAAGCATTCCCATAAACCCTAAGTCAAATCCACAAGCCTCCCTCTGTTTTACCAGTCTGTGAACAAATTGCAGACTTAAAACTCCATTCTCCATGCCTTAATCCTTATTCATCTGGTCTAAAACTTCAAAAATATGAAAGAAAATGCTGCAAAGTATATTCTCAACAAATATGAGCAAGTTTTAATGCTTAAAATGGGAGAAACATAAAGTTTACAAGTTGTTGTTTACCCTAACCAGGGTTTTTCCAATTTTCAAAGAAATTACCATAACTAACTCATAACTCCACCAATCTGCATGAAACAAAAAGGAATGGGAAGGTGATTGAAGTATCTAACAAATAAAAACAATCAGAAAACACTCCTTTCCCGTACAGGGCCATACAAGATCTGATAACAGGAAAATTTTGTAGAAAATGAATAAAATAGAGCTTTCCAATGATCAACTTCTTTTATTCAATCACCCACCCATACAAAAATGCATTCAAGGCCTCTTTAAAGGAATCTCCAACTGTCTCTTCACCTCCTAACTAATTTCTAACTTCTTCCCAATGCCTAAAACCCAAGTGACCTTTCATATTCCCTATTTTTACATCTTTTGCAAGTATGACAACTTTTGAATATGTTGACATCCTTTTTTTTACATTTTGCAAAATTTAATTCAAATGACCTTATAATGACCTAAAGATGTACAAAATGACTCATTTAACCCTATTACATAGTAAAGATGCCAAATTTTATCACTTTTCAAGAATTTCCAAAATGGAGACATGATTTTGCAAAGGCGCTCCTGCACCAAGAGGGAAGACACAAAAGAACCTGGAATAGCAATTTGGTGTTGAATTGACTAGTTAGGGGTGTGGGATGCCATAGAATATCTTCCTTGTTTTTAGGGTCTGATTTCACTTTCTTGTAGCTCCAAATCTACAAGTTTTGTTCTCCTTGGGTCATTGTCGAAACTTTATCTATTACTGTTAAAATCCACTTTCCTTGACTTCGAAACTTGTAGGGATTGAATGCATGAATGAACAATTAGTCTTAAATATTCCTCCAATTTCCTTCAGATCTAAAAACATGCACACATGAAAAAGGAGGAAGAGTTATGCCATATAGGGGCTTGCCTAATTTAAACCACGTTTGTTATTTTTACCTCCACAATGGCTATGATGTTCAATTTTTAGGATTTCTTTAAGGATGTTCAATTTTTCCTAATGAAAGTGCTAGGAATGAAATGGAAAAAATGATTTGTATTTATATGCAATTCTTCTAATTTCTTAAAAATTAAATGTTAATAGCCAACAAATGAATTTAAATTTTTAAATAATAAAATATCAACACTGATATATCCAAATTGGAGCCAAAAAGGGCTATAAAGGGTGTGGGTTTCCCTAGTCTAAACCCATTATTTTTGGAGCCTTAAGCATCAAGGGTAAATATTAAATTCTTACTTTCATTCCAATTGTTTGATTTTCCAAAGATATTTATAAAATAGGTAATTAAATGCATAATTAGGTCCAAGAACGTAGGGCGGAGCTAAACCTAGTGTGAAATTGTCAAGGGTGACAATTTTTGACACTACAACTCCTAACTTTATTAATATATTGTGTTGAAGATACATAATACTAGAATGCTAAAAAAGTTGTTATAGTACTAGTCACAAGGTCCAATCTTGATATTGTGAATTTCATTGTGAAAGTGCCAAAGAGATCCAATGTTAGGAATTTACATCAAAGAAAAATTATAACTATTAGTATTATGAGACGACTAAATATTATGGTCATTGAAAAATTCCAAATCTAAAACTATCTCCATATTTCACTAGCAATATGAAAATGGGTAATTTGGTCTTTAGTGTATGGGAATTTTGTATGTGAATACCTTTTAGGTAGTTGTATGCACCTATAGACCTTTGAAAAAGATTATTTGGAGGTTCTTCCTCCTCTTTTGAAGATTTATATCTAGATGAGCTCTTTTCAACTTCAGATTGTCTATCTAGGGGTCTCGGTTCAACTTTCTTAAGTGTAGAAGGAAGTCAAATGATATTTTTATGTTCGCTTTATTTTGGTTTCAATGTAATAGAAGAAGACTTAGTTTCTATAAAATAACACTTCTACTATATATTATCTTTTGTGCAATAGGACCCCAAAGCTTGTATCCTTTCACACCATAAATATACACGATGAAGATACACTTCATTGCCTTGTTATCCAACTTTGTTCACTTTTTCTTTGGAACATGCACATATGCCTCACAATCAAAAAATCTAGGACGTCCTAGTGAATAATTGTGACGCAACCACGTATCCATAGGTTTTTTATCAAAAAAGTTGTAGGATATTTTTTAATCAGGTAGCAAGTAGTGGTAATAAATTCATCCAAAAACCTTTGTTCTAGACCAACAACACTAAGCATACTCCTAACTTTCTCCATCTGTGCCTTGTTCATTATTTCTATAACTTTATTCTACTATGGAGAATATAGAGTTGTCTTTTGTCACTGATTTCCACAATCTTTACATAATCTATCAAAATCATTAGAGAAAAACTCACCACCATTTTTAGTCCTTATTTTTTTCTACTTGGCAACTCAAATGTTTCTTTAAATTATTTAAATCAATTGAAAAATTCATATTTACTCAATGTCCTATAATCATCAATAAATATAATATAATATATGGACTTTCCAATGGAAGGAATGTCTATAGGACCAAAAACTTTAAAATTAATAAGATCCAATACACCACATGATTTATGAGAACTTAACTAAAACTAAAAACAATTTTCTTTACCATAAATATAATGCTCACAAAAATAAAAATCAAGATTACAATTAGTCAATCCTTCAACAAGGTTTTTATTTTTCAAGGTCTTTTGATCATTTTCTCCAATGTGGCCAACTCTCTGGTTCCATAACATAGTCCTCTCTGCAATTATTTTTTATTTAGAAGTAAGAGCTCCCTTGGGTACCAAAAATCCATGACCATATTTTTGATATGAAACCCCCACCTTTTCCAATGGATTAGTGACATACTTTCTTTTTATAGAAGTATTATCCCACTCAACAATACATGCATCAACATTATACAATGTCATATCTAACACCTCTGATAATCACCATAACACCTCTAAACATCTTGCATCCTACATTAGAACAAACTACTTACACACCCTCATCTATTAGTTTTCTCAAAATTAATAGTTTTGGTGCTAATCAAGGGATATGCAACACATAATTAATCATTTTTATTCTACCATCAGGAAACTCGATTCTAAGTTTACAAAAGATTCTAATATTTAAATAAGAATAATCACCCAAGTACACTTTACCTCCAACAATTTTTTTATATTCAAAAGGCCATCTATATTAGAGGTCATATGGAAAGGTACACTTGACTCAATGAATCATGCATAATTACCTACACGAGAGGCAAAATTTATAATGAATGCATCACCATCGACCTTCTTTAAGGGGAACTTTGAGGGAACTTTGGGTGGAGAGTTAGTTTCCCTTGTCAAAGGAAGGGGAAGGATGAACAAAGAAGTGTTGGAAATATGTGTCTCAATCCCACAGGCTGGAATCTCTGAAAGGGCCAAGTCGGTGTGACATCGTTTGTGTCTGGCTGACTAGCAGTTGAAACCTTGTTGAAATTATTCAGGTCGTTGTGACCTTGCTTTTGTCTCACCGAAGGAGCCTATCGCTGTGACATTTCATTTGGTATAACCTCTCACCACCTGTGGAAACCTCTTGTCGACTATTGGCATTTATCGGATATCAGGGAGAGTCTTGGATGTTCACTATGAGCTCTCAGCGATATGAATGTCTCACCGACAGCGTTTTCTGTTGAAGTCTTCGGGGAGAGTCTTGGGTGTTCGGTAAGAAGTCTTATCGATATGGATGTCTTGCCGAAAGTTTTATCCTGGAGACATCAGGGTGACTTGAACACTCGGGAAGAACTCTTGGCGACAGTTGGTGTATCTCACCGACGGTATACACTCAAAGTAGCTCAAGGCAATCAGTAAGAAGTCTTGGTGACTCATGGGGTCTTTTCGATAAGTAGTATGGCTTCAGAGTAATATAAGAAATCTCGATGAAACCTCTTGGCAACAGTCGAATGTCTTAGCGATAGATGGGTGTCGATGGAAATGCTAATGTTTTGGTATGACTTAGAACCTTGGTATGAAATCCTGGCGAAAGCGATGAGTCTCACCGATCGGTGCATGCACTTGGATTAACTTGAAGGCTCAGTGTGAGGTCCTAGCGAGAGCGGTATGTCCTACCGATAGAATGTCTCTTCGGTGTGACTTAGGATATCAATATGTGGTCTCATCGAAGAGCGATAGTCTTTCCGAAAGGAAAACTCATGTCTATGTGACTTATGGAGCTTCGGTATGACGTCTCACTGATAGCGATGACTCTTGGTGATAACGATACATGTCAAGAACTTTGGTATGAGGTCTCAGCGACATGATGAAGTCTTAGCAATAGCTCTTTGGACTCGATGTAACATCTTGGCGATAAGGATGACTCTTGGCGATGTCGATGGTGAAGCCTTTGGGCATCGGGGAGACACTTCTTGTGTCTCACTGTCATGCCAACATAGGTTGATCGCTCTGACCGAGAGAAGACCATCCTACGTGGTGAATCAATAGCCAATCAGAGGAGCCGAATGGGAACCGCTAGCAATAGGACTGTTGTGGCCGTTACTGAGAGGAAGCTCGACAGACAGGGGTGACATGGTTATACTCTGTGATCACAGATTGTGATGGGTTTGATGAATCAACGGATTGCTGTGACTGTATGATCAGTGGATGAATTCTATTTTGTGAAGACTGTAACGTGAATGTTCTATAACAAGGTTGTTCATGGTGAATGCTGCTATAAACTGACATCAGAAAGATAAGTCAGATATCTATATGTAATCTTTATTACTATAATACAAAGTGACTTCTCTTGGTGTGGTGGGTTTTTCTCCCGTAAGGGTTTTCCCACGTAAATCTGGTTTTCATATGTGTTTGTCATTACTCTGTTTCTGTTATCTCTTTCACGTGCATCTTAATTGGACTATAATTGTAAAATTTAAAAGGTATCTCTACATTCTTCCTTGAGGTTTTGACGTTAGGAGAGATGCTTCCGCATCTAGCTTTCCTTACAAGAAGATGATTAGAGATTTTATGGAAATGGTGGGGGGGTGGGAGATTGGTGCCAATACTTAGCAGGTACCTAGACATACCATATTTGTATTGGTTGAATATGAATGTTAGGATGTCTTTGCGATTAAGAGTGTTAATAGTGGAGTTTTGATCTTGGCAGGTGGGTTATGGGTGATTGAAAAAATAATTGGAGGAAGAGGGGATTTATTATTAGTCCAAAAGACTCCCATTATTGCCATAGGGATCATATTTAGGCTAGTTAAAAATATTGACATCATCATCATCATCAAATATGGTAGGGGAGTTATAGAATGAAGACATGATTGATTGAGATGAAGGATCGATTTCTTAATATCATCATCAAATATGGGAGGAGACATATAGAATTAAGAAAATGGTGTTGCATGGGACTGAATGAGGATGAGTTTGATTGGATGGTTGGATGAGATGGAGGATTGATTTCTGAAAGCTCAAATTTTGGATTTGATTAAGCTCATATTTGGATAGACTAGTTGGACTGGAAGAAGGATAGAGTGGATTGGGGATTAGATTAGGAAAATGGTTGGTGTAGGATTAGAAGATGATATTTGATTATATTTGCGATGGGAATTTGAATTATAAATTGGATTAGAAGACTAGGGATGGATTGTTGGTTGATTAAGATTTAGATGAAGTTGAGTGTAAATTTGGAAGGATAGGACTTAAGAAAATTAAGATGAAGGATGAAAGGAGATTTGGATTAGAAGTAGATAGATTGTACTAGGATTTGGATGAATGAATAAGGAGGATAATATAAGATGTATGTAGAAAAACTTAGAATTGATTTAGAAAAAAATTAGATTAGAGGAAGATTCATGAAATTGTTAAAATGTTAAGGTATTGAACTATGCAAGTGCTGAAAACTAGGGTGAAGGTGCTAAACTAAAAGGATTGAGTGAAACTTATATTTTGGATAGGGTGTAGATTTGATTTTTTTATGGAGGATTGGATTGGATAGAATTTGAATTTGGATGGATGAAGAATTAAATTAAAGGAATGAATAAAGGATTTGGAGGAAAATATTGAATGGTTGATTTAGGATGAAGGTTTATTTTCTTGAAAAAGGGTTGGATTTTAAAGCACACCAAAAAAAAAAATTTGGATTGAGGGGATTTAGGTCGATAAGCATGCACTCATTTTGCACAAGAAGATAAACCAAAATATTACACAATCCTTTATTATTCAAGTAGAAGTGTCACCTTTTGTGGGTCCAAATTTATTCTAACCACCAAGGTCATGAACCACCTATATAGCCTTTACCTTGGAGGCTTATATTCTTACCCAAAGTGAGATGTACCTTAGATGCTCAAAAGTAAATTATGAATAACTTCTTGACCCTAACTAATATTCAACACACCACAAAGGAGACAATCCAAAGGTCTTAAGCTAGGATGAGAAATGGTTACTAGGGAGTCCTCTATATACCCTGAGAGTACATGAGGGAAAACCTATAGATACAAGGGGAAAATGCAAAACAATTAGGAGGATAGGGTAACCAACTCTCCACCTTCACTTTTGAAAGGTATAAAATTCTTATGGGTTTAGAAATCATTGAAAAAATTCCACTTCCAAGAGCCATTCAGTTCAATTTACCATCCATTTTAATGCTTCATTAAAACACAAGAGTTATTGTTGTCCCTGAGGGTGATAAAATGCCTACATAGACCTAGAAGGAATGATCCAAGTGATTTTTAGCACCTAATATCACATGAATCACAAGGGGAGAGCATATACATGTAGGGATACTTAAGATTAAAACGAAAAGAAAAGAGTGTAAGTGGTGTTTTTGATCCTCAATATCACATAAAGGCATAAGAGGAGAGCAAACAACCACTCAAAAAAAGACGTTTAAAATAATTTTATTTTCCCACTACTCCAATTTTAGTGCAACTAAAATTAGTAGATAAAAAAGAATCTTGAGCATCCATAAACCTAAACTAAATAGATTAGTAGTTTGATTAATGGTGTTCAAAAAGTATAGATAGTTGCACCACTTAGTTAGAGCAACAAATAAAATTAGGGAATTAGAATGAAGATCAAGAAAATAAAAAATAAATAGAAAAATAGAAAAAGTGAGCCTACATAGAGAAAAATCAGTGTTTTGAAAAGGCATTGATATGCACAAGCATCGATCAATGAATTCTTTAATCCATGTGTGCATTGATATGTGTATCCACTAAAACACAATGTAAGTGTTGAAATATGATTCTATAGAAAATGGAAAACAAACTTTACTAACTACCCCTAAAAATAGTAGAAAGCTACAAAATATAATGTTAGCAATGATGAAAATAACATGGATGCATGTTGGAAAATAGATAGGAAGTAAAAAACCAAAATGACAAAGCACAAAATCATATAAATAGAAAGAACTATCCTTAGACATGAAAGTTCCAAATGACATCGTGGAAGCACCGATCTATTTAAGCGCCAATCTTGAGAGTATAAGAATTAAAAAAACGTATGCAAGAAAACATGTTATCTTGCAAACATAGGGCTAGACAATGATGAAAAATTATGAAATTAGACTAATGAATTGCACAAAAAACAAAAAATATGAAAAACAAGAAATAAAAGACATGGAACAATAAAATTGTGGAAGTGTCAATTTATATGTAGGTACTGATTTGGGTAGCACAAGCACTAATTTATAATGTGTATGCATTGAAATATGAACCTACACATAAAACACAAACAAATATTAGTGATAGGGATGTGGGTCTCACCAAGCATGCTAGAATGAAGAGAAGGGAAAAAATAAAGGATGCAAACATAAGGATTCAAATGCAATAAATGTACCCTTAAACTTTTTTTTTCTTTTCTCCTCTGTTGAGTTGATGTACACTGCACCCAACTCTCCACATGATGTATTCTTTGTGATGTATTGATGGTGGAATGTGGTTGCTTAGTGAACCAACAACATGACTTTGGAATGAGATGATTTTAAAAAAATGGAAACATGATTATAGTATGAAATTAGATGATTAATTGATAGCATAAGGCTCAAATATGAAGTGATGATCCAAATGGAAGAGGGGGGATCCAATTTATAGATTTTCTATGGGGAACATAGATGACCAAGATGTAATATTTAATGGGGGGCTAGGATTTGAGAAATATGGAGGCATGGATTGAATTCTTAGCCTTGTGGAAAGATCACAAGAGAGAGAGAGAGGCTTAACATTCCCACATATGTGCAAGCAAGATGGCATGTGTGGGATATATGCTCACACATGTGTGAGAATAGGAGTGGAGATAAGTAAAAAGGTCAAGGGGTGATGTGGAGGATTGGCATGCCTCCAAGATAGCATACTCACACATGTGGAAGAATGAGAGGGTTGGGATGGAAGTCAAAGATGCTTCCAAGAGTGCATGCTCACACATCTATGAGTAATGATTTGGATAAGGTGGGGTATTCACATGTGCTCAAGCATGATGATAGGGATGCATGGAAGATGATGGTGGAGTTATAATATAATCTATGTATATGGATTTAACAGCTAGGACTAAAAAGATAACAATAAAAAATGAAGTGGATTTAAGTGACATGTTAATGAAAAGTGATATGATGTAATGATATTTTAATGCAAAGTGATATGATGTAATGATATGATAATATGAATGTATGATGCTATGCAAGTATGTATGCGAATGAATTATTTATAATGCTTATATACGTATTGTTTATGATTGTGCCGTATGTGGTAATGGTGAAATGATTATGAAATGCTTATGCAAACGTTATGCGATGATTTTGTGATAGATGTAATATGATGCAAAGAATGGATGCAATGTAATAAAATGGATGCACTTTTATAATATGGTGGAAATGCAATGCATATGTTCCGTATATGTTATGTTGATGCAATATGCTAATGATTTGTGGATGCAGGATTAATGATGATAGCGATGGTGATGGTGATGATCACCTGTCATAGTACCTTGTTAGTGTGGTTAGAAAGAAAAGAAGAAGTCACTTCAACAAGACACAAGATGATGCAAATGCAAATGATGATGATGATGATTACTTGCCTAGGAATTGGGATTTTCAAAGGGCCAAATTTTCTTATTTTTTAATAACACACGTGGTTCGATGCATCAAGGTATAGAAAACCAGGATGGCATTGTACCTAGTGAGATGGACTTTGGCTTGACAAGAAGATAGGAGTATTCTTGCTCACACCTGACATACTGAAACCTTGCTAGGATGTACTTTAGAAGTTTCAAACACCTCGGGCCAAAACACGGAAAGGTAAACCTATCCATGCAATAGTCAACAAGTTTTCCAAGACCTCCTCCATACATACCTAACAAAGCAAGTATTTGCCAAGTTATATTACAAGAACATCCAACAAGCACAATAGACAAAAGATAATGATCGTTGCCCCATTCCTATCTCTCTAGATCTTTCGTTCGGATATCATCGAGAGGTCCTTGGAGTGAGTGCAATAAGATAAATCAAAATAAAAGATCAAGTACGCAAACAAGCCAATGTTCTTCAATACCGCTTAACCAAAGGAGGATGTGTTTTCTAAGGATAAGAACCGAAACTTATTGCCAAAAGATAATGTCCATTGTAGGAAGGATTCGTCCTAGGACATGTTAGTGGATGGTGGCACGTCATTTCGTTTACCCAAAGTGTTTCTAAAAGATGATTGATATGGGACCGATTGGATGATGAGTTATCGATACAAAGAGATGACCAACTTGCTTATGCACTAACTTAGACCTAAGACTTGTCGTTTTGAGTTTTCTCTTTCGACCTACTAGACTTGTTTCTAACTGTTTCACCAAAGGTTGAGGGTGACAATCAATTTATTATGAGTGATGTTATTGCGGGTGCACGCGAGATGAGGTGGATGGATTTTTTTTAATTTTAATTTTAATTTTTTTTCAAATATTTGGATTTTTTTTTGGGGTTTTGCAATGTTCTGAGGCTGTTTCTTTTGGTATTTTTCAGGATTTTCAAATGTTTTGATTTTCGATTTTCCAATGTTTTGGGATTTTCTAAAATTTTGACCAAGAGACTAACCTAAAGACCTATTCTAGGGGCCTTGGGGGCTGATCAACAGATTAGCCTTGCCTATGTTATACACGCAGAGACCACATAGTTCGACTGACTACTTGAACGATTTATAGATGAAGATATACATGATGGACTGTCAATTTATTATGACAGACTCCTAAAGGACTGACCTAAGTGTCTCGGGGGATGATCAAAGATCAACCTTGCCTACGTTCAAGCTCAGAGATGACGTAGTTTGACAAGATGACTCTATTTTTTAGTTTTTGACTGACTTTTTAACTTGTTTTGGGATTTTGATATGTTTTGATTTTTTTTTTTGGATTTTCTGATGTTTTGATTTTTTGAATTTTTTTATTTTCTGATGTTTTTGGATTTTCTAATTTTCTGATGTTTTTGGATTTTCTGATTTGAGGACTTTAAGATCATACACAAATCCGATCAAAAGAAAACATGCCCCTAGCATGATTCGATAGACTACTCTGATAAAGGCAGGACAAATTGACCTTGAGGATGAGCCGAGTAGTACTAGGAGGGATCCTGATACTAAAACAAGACCAAGCTATGGTGCAGATGCAAGTGGATGAGTGATGGATGGAGACCTGGATGCAATGGATGATAGAAGCGTACTGGATAGATGATGCAGAACAAGCCATACAAATCTTGGTGGATGGAAAGTGCTTATTTACTCAAGGCGCCTATTTGCCGGGTTTTCACCAAGGTACTTGTGCAAAGTGCCACCGAAGTGGTTTTCACTAGAGGACAATTTTTTTTCTTTACTATTTTCAATCCTTTTTCTGATTTTTTGGATTTTTGGGTTCTATACCTTGAAATATTTAGGCATAAAACTTTTTGAGATGAGAGTTATTCATGGGCGCTTGTAGAGGTTCCCCTTCGGGTGTTGATAGCTGATATGCCCATGATTTGTAACTTGCTGTGATGACGAAAGGTCCTAACCAATTAGGTTCAAACTTTCCTTTGCTATTTGGGTTTGGGACATTCTTCTCATTTTCTTTTAAGACCAGTTCTCCGACTTGGAACGCCTTGCTTCTAATTTTCTTATTGTAGCTCCTTTTGAGTCTATTCTGATAGACTTGCAAATGATTCAAAGCATCTATATGTTGCTCATCCAGTAGCTCCAGCTCATTTAGTCTTGAAACTCGGTAGTCTTCATCAGTGATGAGGTTTTGCAGTGATATCCTGAGTGATGGGATCTCGATCTCAATGGGGAGTACTGCTTCTGATTTGTAGACCAGGGAGAAAGGAGTGGCGTCAGTGGGTGTGTGGATGCTGGTTCGATAGGCCTAGAGGGCGAGATTAAGCTGCAGATGCCAGTCACGACCTGCGTCATTGACTGTTTTCTTGAGGATTTTTAGAATGGTTTTGTTTGTAGCTTCTGCTTGGCCATTGCCTTGGGGATAATATGGGGTGGAGAAGCGATGTTGGATTTTGAATTTTTCACATAAGTCACGGACATCCTGATTTTTGAATGGTGTCCCATTATCTGAGATAATGGCTTGTGGGACACCATAGCGGCAAATGAGATAGTTCAGGATGAACTTTGAAATCTGCTTCCCAGTTATGTACATCATGGGTATGGCTTCCACCCACTTAGTAAAGTACTCTGTTGCAGTTATGATGAATTTGTGGTCATTAGATGAAGTGGGAGTGATTTTTCCAATGAGATCAAGTCCCCACTGCGAAAAGGGCCACGGTGTGACAATAGGATGAAGCTCTTGAGCTGGAGCATGGATGAGGTCCCCAAGCTGCTGACATTGTAGACACTTTATGACATAATCATGTGCTCATTCCATTGTGGGCCAATAATACCCCATCCTCAACAATTTCTTAGCTATGGTCGTTCCACTCGAGTGTGAACCACAAATACCGTTATGAACTTCAGTTAGAACGGTTAATGCTTCCTCAACATTTAGGCAGCATAGTAGGGTTCCTTCTATGCTCCTACGATATAGGGTATCACCTAGGATGAAAAATTTGGATGCCTTTTTAACAAAGGTTCATTTTAGGTTTGAAGGTAGGTCAGCGGGTATGACTCCTATTCGAAGGTATGTGTAAATGTCATGATATCAAGGATCGCCAAGACCATTGATTTTACACACATATTCTGATTCTGGTACCTCGAATGCAGGTACGAGAATTTTCTCAATCAAGAATTCATACTTTGGAATGTTGTGGGGGATATCGAACAAGGATCCAATTGTTGCCATGGAGTCTGCTGCTCTGTTGTTAGTTCTAGGAATCTGCTCAAATGTTATTTCAATGAAAGATTCTTTGAGAGTCTCCACCAACTTCTTGTATGGAGTGAGCTTGTCATCCTTGGTCTGGTATTCACCGTTCACTTGATTTATGATCAATTGAGAGTCTCCGTACACTTTGAGAGCTATGATGTTCCATTGTACTGCTATCTTGAGACCTATAGTCAAAGCCTCGTATTCCGCGATGTTATTGGTGCAAGGAAATGCTAGTTTGTAGGACCTTGCTATGAAATCCCCTTATGGGGTGATGAAGAATATGCCAACTCCTGATCCATGTTGTGTGCATGAGCCGTCGAAGTATAGTTTCCAGTGGTTAGCTATGTTGAGATTGAAAATGGATTCATCTGGAAACTCTGAGACAAGAGGATTCTCAAAATAGATAGGTGCTTCTGCCAATTGATTTGTGATGACTTGGCCTTTGATTGCTTTCCGCTTCACATATTCGATATCGTATTCTGACAGTATCATTACTCATTTTTCCATTCTTCCTGTGAGCATTTCCTTTGATAGTAGATACTTAAGAGGGTCAATTTTGGCAATGAGTTTTATTTTATGTGTCAACATGTAATGTCTAAATTTTTGTGATGCAAATACTACTGTGATGCATGCTTTCTCGATGAATGAATAGTTTAGCTCATGCCCAACCATTGTCCTGTTGATGTAATATATAGCCGTTTCTGTTCCATTTTCATCATGCTGAGCTAGAAGAGCTCCAAGCGTTGTTGTTGTTGCTGACACGTATAAGATCAATGGTTTCTTTGGGATGGGTGGCACTAAGACTGGTGGTGTTAGTAGATATTCTTTGATTTTGTTAAATGCCTCTTCACACTTGGTATCCCATTTGTACGCTACTCCCTTGTGGAGTAGGTGAGAATATGGGTTATGTTTGTCTGCCAGTTGTGCTATGAATCTTCGAATGGATTGGAGTTTGCCTTGGAGACCTTTTAGTTGCTTTAATGTTTTCAGTGCCTCCATCTCGAGGATTGCTTTTACTTTTTCTGGATCCACCTCGATACCCCTCATTGACACTATATATCCTAGGAGCTTTCTTGATTGTACGCCGAAGATGCACTTCTTTGGGTTTAATTTGACCTTGTATTCCTCCAGTCTGTCGAAGATGGCACTTAGGGTTGCTATGTGATCTTTTCTTTTTCTGGATTTGGCTAGAATGTCGTCAACATAGTCTTCAATCATCTTGTGGATCATGTCATGGAATATCAATGTAATGGCCCTTTGGTATGTTGCTCCTGCGTTCTTTAAGCCAAATGGCATCATGTTCCAACAATAGGTCCCCCATGGGCAAGTGAAAGTTGTTTTATGCTGGTCCTCTTTAGCTATCATGATTTGATTATACCATGAGAATCCATCCATTAGTGACAACATCTCATGTCCCGCTGTCATGTCTACTATCATGTCAATGTTGGGGAGAGAGAAGTCATCTTTTGGACATGCCTTGTTCAAATCTCTGAAGCCTGTGTAGATTCTAATATTTTCGTCGGGTTTTAAAATAGGTACCAAGTTTGACACCCATTTTGGATAATCGATTGGTTGGATGAATCCTACATCTAATAGCTTTTTTAGCTCCATCTTGACTAATAGAGCGATATGAGGGTGCATTTTTTGAAGGTTTTGTTTGACAGGATTTGCTTCTGGATATACTGCTAAGTGATGAACCATAGTCTTTGGATCAAGCCCTGGCATGTCAGCATAACTCCATGTGAAGTTTATTTGTCTTTCTCTTAGGAATGCTGCTAGGAGCTCTTGCTCTTTTGGTAGTAGGGATTCTGCATAGAATGTGATATGTGGGGTTGCCTCTATTTCTAGGTTGACCGGATTGCATTTTTCGGCCAAGACTATTGACTTTTCTTGATGAATAGCTCTTAAAGGAAGATTGAATCCCCCATCCTCGGGCTCCTCGGAGAGGTTTTCACCGTTGGATACGTCCTTTCTTTTTACTTTTTTCTGGTTAGAGAGTGCCACAGTGTGGTTTTCACTCAAGGACTTGGATATTATTCTTAGTTTCTCACTTTTGCGACTGAAGGATTCAATTGTTTCCCCATAATAGGCATGTGTGTCTAACTCTATTATAAACCCTGCTTTATGATCTCCATCTGGAATGTTATCCCACAATCCCATGAATTCTGAGAGCGCCTCATCATTTTTGAATGTATCAAGAACTGGTGGTCCTCATTGGTTGTAGTCGATGAGTTGGGGATATACTAGGTGCATCTCATGATTTTGTTGGTCTGGTTCGAAGGGTAGGGTACTAATAATGCAAAGAGTGGTATCCTCAAATAGCCTAGGTAGATTGGTCATGGTATCCTCGTCATTGCGACTATTATAAATGTCAGTTATAAAGTTATGTATGTCTCTACCTGTGGATATTGGTAAGCGTACTTCTACTGCGGTTGGCTGAGGAGGAATATTAACCGTTCTAACTAGAGGACTTCGGTCATGTATGGTTATACTCGGAGGGGTACATCCAAGGCCAAGATTTGTTATCAGTCGCATCTCTGAAATGATAGGTATTATGAGCCCATTGTCATTTTGTCCCAGTCTTTGATTTCTATCGTAGCCCATTGCGAGCATCATTTGCAGACCCTTTCTTCGGTCATCCATTGGTACATCCGCTACTGGTCTTTCATCTTGATATAACATATGAGATGGATCTACCTCAATAACTTCTCACCCAAGATCTCCCTAGCTTGTGAATTCGGGATAGTTTTTAGGTGACATTTGGGATGTGGTACCCTCATTTATTTGCGGGCGTCCTCGTGATCTAGGATATTGTGGTAATTCTCCTACCACAAAAGCATTATTAGGTATTTTTTAGTTTCCACAACCATTATCTTGGATGATGAGCTTGATTTCAGAGATGGTGGGAATGGCGGGTGTCTCTGTCGCAGAAGTGGATGCGAGAGTGGCAAGGTCGATGTATGGTGTGGATGGGCCCTCATCATTTTTTGGTACTTGGGGGATTTTGTAATACTTTGCTTCAAGATTTTTGCAATAGGAGAAGGGTTCAGGATCTCCATGGATGGTAACTTCTTGTTCGTTATGTGTAAATTTCACACATTGGTGGAAAGTTGATGCTACTACTTTCATCGCATGGATCCATGGATGTCCTAGGAGGATGTTATATGGCAAGTCAAGGTCCAAGACCTGACAAGTGGTTTCCATGATGGTAGGCCCTACTTGAATAGGGAGTTTGATCATGCCCTGAGACACTCTTTCTTGATCATCATATGCTCTTATTATGATACCCATCCCTTTGTCGATGGAATCCTTTGATATTTTCAATTGCTTGATGAGACTTAGGGAACAAATATTCAAACCTGCACCTCCATCTACCAAGACCCTTTTGACTTTGCTCTTATGCACGATGGCTTCCAAGTGAAGCGCTTAGTTGTGAGATGGTTGAATGGGGAAATCTTGGTCAGAGAATGTAAGAATATTAGGCATAATGATATTTCCGACCATAGCTTGGAATTGCTCCGCATCAAGATCTGCGGGGACTGTGGATGAGGCCAACGCTTCTTCAAGGATTTTCCTATGGGAAGATGATATTTTTAGCAACTCCATGATGGAGATTTGTGTTGGCGTTCTCTTGAGTTGATCTAGGACATTGTAGCCATTAGGAACTGATCTAGATGTAGGGACTTTGTTTGGCTGGGATGACCCTGTGATGGTGACTTTTCTGCCTCTTGTGGTGACTCCACAATCTTTGGCATAGGCGCCCTTGATAGTAATGACCATGCAGTTTTCATCTACGAAGGAAACAACTGTTTCATACACATGATTTACGTTTGAGTGGGTGCCTTTCCCTTTATCATTTTTATTCCCTTTGTTGCCATGATTCGACATCGAATTTGTATATATCTTAAGATCTTGATTTCCTGTAGGTTGTTCCACGTTTATGATTCTTTTATCGATGAGATCTTGGATGATGTTTTTCAGTCTCATGCAACTGTTTGTGGTATGGCCTTTGATTTTATGGAATTCAAAAAGTTGTTTTTCATTATACCAAGGAAGTTTTACATCTGGTTCTTGGAAATTCTCAAATGTAGGAGGCTTGATGAGTTTTTCGTTTATCAACTTTTTCATTATGTCCTCAAGTGGTTCCCCCAAAGTGGTGTATTTTCGCTTGGGATAACACTTGCATTGAGGTGGTCCTCTTTGCTCATTGAGATTGTTGATTTTTGGATTGTTGTTTGGTTGGTGTGTTGTGTGATGAGTGTTTTGGTGTTGTGTTTGGATTTGTGGTGTAGGTGTATGTGTGAGGAGCACTAATGACCACCTTGGCATCGATGACACCATCATTAGTAATGTTTTTGTTCCTTGCCCACGTGCGAGGTTTATCATTGTAATTGGATGGTGGGCGGTTGTTTTGTTGTTTGGGGTATGATGTTGATTCCACGGGTTGATTCATAAGGGATCTTTCGATGCTAAGTGCCTTGGGGATCAACTAATCATATGTGGTGATGCCCTAAACCTTGAGATGAAATTCCAAGCGGCCTTCAAGGTTGGCTATGATGGTGCAAACTTGTTGTTCTTCTGGCATGGTCCACTTGCTCCGATTGGCCATGGATCGCCATCGTTGTAGGAATGAAGTGAATGATTCACCCTTTCCTTGTTTCAGAGCTGAGAGTTCTTCTAGACTAACATCCATTGCAATGTTACATGCATAATTTTTAATGAATGCGTCCATAATTTATTGGAATGTTCTAATTCCTGAAGGTAGACAAGAGAACCATTCCATAGCGTGCCAGCCAAACACCTAGGAAATAGTCACATCAAATAAGTATCGTCGTATGCGACTTCTATGCAATGAACCTAGAATTCCCTTATGTGATCTTCAGGGTTTCCCATCCCTCGATATTTGTCAAATTTTGGGATCTCAAATCCCTTGGGGAATGGTTTCATCATTAGGCTCCTATCAAATGGATACAGGCACAAGTTGCTTGGTGTCTTTGTGGTTCGCTTTGATTGAAGATCAAGCACTTGTTGCGAGAGCAACCTGATTTGTGTCGTCACATCATTTTGCGGATCAGGGGGTGGGATGAAAGTGTTTTGGGGTGTTTCGATTATGGATTGGATGGGTGGGTTGGTCGATGTGTTGTTTGATGGTATTTGTATGTTTTGCCGAGCTAGGTAGGCTTCCACCTGCTTTTGTATGAACAACGCCTGTTGTTGATCTTGTTGTTGTTGCGCTTGTTGTTGTTCCAACAACGCTTGTTGTTGTGCTTGCTGTTGTTCCAACAATGCTTGTTGTTGGGCTGCCAATTCAACTGCTTCTTTCCACTCTTGATATTGCTTTATTGCTTGCTGGTATGCTTGAAATTGTGCTGCTTGTCTTTGTGCAAGAAGTTATGCTTGTGCTTGCACTTGTTGTGCTTGATATTGGGCGTTTTCCTGAGCTTGAGCTTGCACTACTTGTTGTAATAGAGCTTGTGCTTGAGCAGTCTTTTGTGATTGTAATGCTTGAGAGGCTTGGGTGGCTTCTTGTTGTTGTTGTTGCAATAAAGCTTGGGCTTGTTGCGCTTGTAAGGCGACTTGGGCTGCTTGTGCAACTTGCACAGCTTGAGCAGCTTGTTGAGTAGGTAGTTGTACAACTTTTTGTTTTTGCACTTGTTGGTATCCCCTTTGAAAAGCAGCTTGCAATTCCGCGTTGTATTGACTTGATGTGGTGGAAGTTGGTGGTGGTGGTGGATTCGGAATGGCATTCATGGTGGTGGTGAATGGTGATGTCGTTGTAATGATTTGAGTGGTAGATGATATTGTTGATGTGGTGGTTTGAGTGATAAGTGGTGCTATTGATGTGATTGGCCCTTGAGAGACCATGCTTTGCAATGTTATGGGGGTGTTTGATGATGTTGCAATTGCTTGTGCGTTTGTCGTCTGTTGTTGCAATGTCGATGACAAATTTTGAATGTTTGGCATAATGCTTTGATGGGTATTTGGGATAGCGGTTTGATTGATACTTGGTAGAGGGGGAAGCCCTAAACCAAGGAGTGATGTGGATGATGATTACAATGGTGGAAGAGGTGGGAATGTGAGGGGTACACGTTCTTGTGAAAATGGTGTGGTGTCAAAGATACCCCCTGGTCCGAACATGTCTCCTTCCTCTTGCGAATTTGTGAGTAGAGGAGTTTGAGGCGTTGCGCGGAAAAATGATGATGATGGATCATGATGGAAAGTGAGAGCAACATTCTTATGTAATGGGTTTTCAAATACGTTTTATTCTAAGGTGGTATTTGCATCCAAGTTTTGGTTATTAACAAGGGGGTGTGCTTGAATAGCATTTATAAATGCATTTCCCTTATTAACATTGTGTTGGGTTGGAGCAAAAGATGTCATGATTTGCGGAATTTTTGCGTGATGTTTTGGGATGGGGGTGTAGATGAGATGGGAATGGTGGATGAAATGGGAGGAAAATATGTCTCCACTATGGTGCTCACATCAAAATCCGAAGGTATTTTGGCCCCTTGTTTTGCTAATTCAAGCATGTACAACGAAGGGTTAAGTCTCATCATGATGTTGATGATTCTATGGTTGTCTGGATTTTGGAGCATTTCAGTTATTTCTTCGTGAGACATCCCAAAGGTAAGATCTTCTCCTTGGGTTTCTTGCGGATTTTGGGATGATGAGATGGTCAACAGATTGCTTGATTCGACGAGATTCATTTCAACGTTTGTTTGACTAAGATCACTTGAAGCGGGTGTTTCTTTGTTGGCTTCCATACTCTTCTTGTATTGAGATCTAGTTTGAACCATAAAACAAGGATCAATTTTCAAGAATAGGAGAGATGAATCTCTTGGTTCTTTTGGATTGATCTTTACTTTATGCCCAAAGTAGAAAATTTTAGGATATCTTAAGGATCGAAAGGTGATATGATGATGATGCGGATGTATGATGTGGATGTTATGGTCTTTTGGTAAATCTTGAATGGAGATACTAGGATTTTCGAATTTTTGGATATGTTTCATATTTTGATTTTGATTTGATTTTGGCTTTGGGATTTGTCCTTGATTTTGATTTTGATTGCTTTTGATTTTGAGCAAAAAGACCCTAAGATGTTGGATGATGATCTAAGGGATAAGTTTTTTCAAAGGATGATAATTTGAACATGTGGGGAGAAGGATGCATCTACCCACACCTATTCAAAACAAGATGATAGTTTCACTAAGAATATGAAGAAGGATTCATCCACATATACTAAGCTAAACAAGATGATTTTGATAACTTCTACTAAGCATATGCAAAAGGATGCATCTACATATACCTAGCCAAAGGTGATTTTGATAAAGTTTTCAAGGATTTAATCTCAAGGATTTTGATGATTTTGATTTTTCCAAAAAAGCCTAGCATAAGGATGATATCAAGATTTTCCAAAAGGTGATGGTGAGATGATTTTTGTTTTGATGTTTGAAGGGTGGATGAAAAGATTTTGATTTTCTTTGATCTTAAGATGAACCTAAAAAAGACACTTTGTTTGCCTAGACCTAAGTATTGAAGAACATGCAAATGCTTCCTATAGACCTTTGTGACCAAGAAGTGATTTCTTTTGAACACACATTTTTTGGATTTTGAACTTTTGTTTTGGGATTTGGACTTTTTGAGAATTGAGAGTCTTCAACACACATGAAATTTCATTTTGCTTAGCTTTGCTTAATGGTTTTATTTTACCAAAAACACTTTCTTTGATTAAGTTTTTAAACTAAGATGTCCAATTTCTTAATTTCCTCAAACCCCACAAAGCATGTTATGTGGAAATTCGATGAACTTAAGGCAAGGGTTTTCCTATTGTTTACTTAAGTAGACAAATCGAGATGTAATCCAATGTTTAGAAACCTCTAAGGATGTAAGTCCCAAGGGAAAACAATAACATATGGATTAAGTCAATTGTATTTGTCTCCAAAAGGGTTTGAAATTTGGAGGATGATGTTAAGTGTTTATTTTCAAGATGTTTTCGATTAAGCAATGCATTTTGTAACCCAAGAATAAGTACAATCCTATGGATGTGTAAGCCAATATTTGTTGGATTCCCACTTGGACAAGTCCAGCTACGCTTATCTTTAGTGAATGGTTAGATGCTTGACCCCACTAGCTCCCCTGCACGACACTCACTTATATGGGGCAGCCAAGCATCAACACCCATGAAAATCCCATGACATGTTTTCCGTTTCTACTAGAAGACTGTAAAAGTGTGGGGTGGCTTCAGAACGACCGTTCTTGCACCAACAAATAGAGTAAAGGATTTTGGAAAATTCTAGCACATGGGTTTTAATAAGGACTTTTCATTCGTGGAGATTGACCCATACGACAAGAGTCCCCTTTCGGATCCATCTTGTCAGAATCAACCGCGTGATATTGGCGTTTACTCCATTTCACAGCGGTGCCCTCACAGTGTCGCTTGCCAGTTAGCGTCGCTATGTGTCGAGACAGAGAGCTCAACTGTGTCGCACTTTTCGCCCAGCGTCACAGTTTTCTTCTAGCGTCGTAGTTTGATCTTTTTGAAATATTCTGTGAGTCAACGATTCCAGCAATGGAGTTTATAATTCAAATTTTCTTGGCAGGATGAGTCCAACGTCGCACTTTGAGTCTCTCGCGGTGCTATATAGCGACGTTGAAGAGATAACGGTGCCAAAACAGAGACGCTGAGCTCCCAGCGTTGGAAATTTTTGTGTAAGCAAAAAACACAGAAATTTTAAGAAAAGATGATAAAGAATGATATCCAACCCTCCTTCTAGCGCCAAATGTGTGAACCCTTTTCCTAGTACCTCCAAAACAACATGAATAAACAAATTAAACCAGAGATTGCACGCTAAAACAAGGATTCCCCATGAAATCCATTTACAACACTCAAATTAGGAAGAAAATAGTGAAGAACACAATGGAAATGACAAAACAAAGATTGAATCCTAATTTAAATGTGCAAACTCATGATCCCATGGGGGAATTGGTGCCAATTTGATGTGAAAATTGGCCCTTTCCCAATTCCTAAGATGCAAACTTGATATGTTGATGGAGATTGATCCACTTTGATGGTGAAGAGTGAGAGCTCCAAGCCAAAATCTGCAAAAACGTAGCTAAGCACTCAAGATTGATGGATGAAAATGGCTAAATATTTTAGCATAATAACTTTGCATAATTTGTGGATGATCAAATGAGGATATGAGCTCTTTATTTATAGAATGCCAAGATGGATGAATGTCCAAATTTGAGCAATGTGGGACTCCAATGGCATGATGCCACTTGCCAATCTATGAATGGATGAAGGATGTGCAAGATTTGGGGATTGTGCCAATAAATGCATATTTTTGAATTTCAAATTTGTTGAAATGACTTGCAAGAGGGAAGGGAAATTTCAATAAATTCCACTTGGCTCAAGACAAAGGACATGTAAGATGAAGTTATTTCCTTGTTGGATGTACATGTTGACTTGGATTTTTTTTGAATTCAAATTGAGAGAATATTCCAAAAGATGCCTTGTGAGGAAAATGAAGATTTAATAAATGAATTAAATCTATTTTCATGTGCAACTTGCAAAATCTAGAGGATGGGACATGAGATGAGATTAAATTAATCAAGGGTTAATTAATTTAATGAGAGGTTAAATTATGTAACCTATTTGACTCAAATTTATGGATTTATTTAAATCAAATAAGAGAGGAATATGATAAGACATTAATTAAATAAGGATTTTGATTTATTTAATTAAAAGAGACGGTGTTAGATTAAATCAAATAAGGTTTTAATTTATTTAATTTAATGGATAAACTTTAGAGATTTAATAAATAAAATTAATTATTTAATTAAATAGGGATAATTAGATCAGATGGATTGATTTAATTAACAAAGAAATTGACTTAATTAGATAAAATGATTTATGCAATTAAGAAAGGCATATTGATGAATTTAATCAGATAAAGAGATTTGATTAAATGGTTAGACCGAGGGATGATTCAGGAAGAAACGATGTTAGTAGGTCGGGATCAAGTGCACAATGTCAATTAGTATATTTTACGTGTCTACACATACCATATTTGTATTGGTTGAATATGTATGTTAGGATGTCTTTGCAATTAAGAGTGTTAATAGTGGAGTTTTGATCTTGGCAGGTGGGTTATGGGTGATTAAAAAAATCATTGGAGGAAAAGGGGATTTATGATTAGTCCAAAAGAATCCCATTATTGCCATAGGGATCATATTTAGGCTAGTTAAAAATATTGACATCATCATCATCATCAAATATGGTAGCGGAGTTATAGAATGAAGACATGATTGATTGAGATGAAGGATTGATTTCTTAATATCATCATCAAATATGGGAGGAGACATATAGAATTAAGAAAATGGTGTTGCATGGGATTGAATGAGGATGAGTTTGATTGGATGGTTGGATGAGATGGAGGATTGATTTCTGAAAGCTCAAATTTTGGATTTGATTAAGCTCATATTTGGATAGACTAGTTGGACTAGAAGAAGGATAGAGTGGATTGGGGATTAGATTAGGAAAATGGTTGGTGTAGGATTAGAAGATGATATTTGATTTTATTTGCAATGGGAATTTGAATTATAAATTGGATTAGAAGACTAGGGATGGATTGTTGGTTGATTAAGATTTAGATGAAGTTGAGTGTAAATTTGGAAGGATAGGACTTAAGAAAATTAAGATGAAGGATGAAAGGGGATTTGGATTAGAAGTAGATAGATTGTACTAGGAT
Source organism: Sequoia sempervirens (assembly GCA_007258455.2). Taxonomy (NCBI): domain Eukaryota; kingdom Viridiplantae; phylum Streptophyta; class Pinopsida; order Cupressales; family Cupressaceae; genus Sequoia; species Sequoia sempervirens. The sequence goes on from VDFB02086081.1 coordinate 322,889,687, forward strand.
TTGGATGAATGAATAAGGAGGATACTATAAGATGAATGTAGACAAACTTAGAATTGATTTAAAAAAAACTAGATTAGAGGAAGATTCATGAAATTGTTAAAATGTTAAGGTATTGAACTATGCAAGTGCTGAAAACTAGGGTGAAGGTGCTAAACTAAAAGGATTGAGTGAAACTTATATTTTGGATAGGGTGTAGATTTGATTTTTTTATGGAGGATTGGATTGGATAGAATTTGAATTTGGATGGATGAAGAATTAAATTAAAGGAATGAATAAAGGATTTGGAGGAAAATATTGAATGGTTGATTTAGGATGAAGGTTTATTTTCTTGAAAAAGGGGTGGGTTTTAAAGCACACCAAACAAAAAATTTGGATTGAGGGGATTTAGGTCGATAAGCATGCACTCATTTTGCACAAGAAGACAAACCAAAATATTACACAATCCTTTATTATTCAAGTAGAAGTGTCACCTTTTGTGGGTCCAAATTTATTCTAACCACCAAGGTCATGGAACACCTATATAGCCTTTACCTTGGAGGCTTATATTCTTACCCAAAGTGAGATGTACCTTAGATGCTCAAAAGTAAATTATGAATAACTTCTTGATCCTAACTAATAGTCAACACACCACAAAGGAGACAATCCAAAGGTCTTAAGCTAGGATGATAAATGGTTACTAGGGAGTCCTCTATATACCTCGAGAGTACATGAGGGAAAATCTATAGATCTACAAGGGGAAAATGCAAAACAATTAGGAGGATAGGGTAACCAACTCTCCACCTTCACTTTTGAAAGGTATAAAATTCTTATGGGTTTAGAAATCATTGAAAAAATTCCACTTCCAAGAGCCATTCAGTTCAATTTACCATCCATTTTTATGCTTCATCAAAACACAAGAGTTATTGTTGTTGCTTAGGGTGATAAAATACCTACATAGACCTAGAAGGAATGATCCAAGTTATTTTTATCACCTAATATCACATTAATCACAAGGGGAGAGCATATGCATGTTGGGATACTTAAGATTAAAACAAAAAGAAAAGAGTGTAAGTGGTGTTTTTGATCCTCAATATCACATAAAGGCACAAGAGGAGAGCAAACAACCACTCAAAAAAAGACGTAAAAAATAATTTTCTTTTCCCACTACTCCAATTTTAGTGCAACTAAAATTAGTAGATAAAAAAGAATCTTGAGCATGCATAAACCTAAACCAAATAGATTAGTATTTTGATTAATGGTGTTCAAAAAGTATAGATAGTTGCACCACTTAGTTAGAGCAACAAATAAAATTAGGGGATTAGAATGAAGATCAAGAAAATAAAAAATCAATACAAAAATAGCAAAAGTGAGCCTACATAGAGAAAAAGCAGTGTTTTGAAAAGGCATTGATATGCACAAGCATCGATCTATGAATTCTTTAATACATGTGTGCATTGATATGTGTATCCACTAAAATAGAATGTAAGTGTTGAAATATGATTTTGTGAACCATGATCCTAATACCTGCAAAACACATCAAACAAACACATTAGAAGATTGAAATGCAAGTTAGAAACATGATTCCTCAAGAAATCCATTTATCAATGCTCTAAATAGGAAAATGAAAACAATACAATGAGAAATCAACAAAAGAGATTAAATCCTATGAAAGCAATGTAAATCCTTGATCTCTTGAGGGAGTTGGTGCCAATTTGATGTGAAAATTGGCCCTTTCCCAACTCCAATGCTAGCTTTGATGATTTGATGAAGATTGTGATCCACTTTGATGAAGATTGATGAATGCTTCAAGCTAAAATCTGCAAAAAACCTAGCTATGATTCAATGAGATGGATGAGAATTGCTAAGTATTTTAGCATGGTAACTTTGCTTGAGATGTGGATGATGAAATAAGGATATAAGCTCTTTATTTATAGATTGATAAGTTGAAGAGATGTCCAAATTTGATCAATGTGGGACAAAGATTCAACCAATGATATGATGCCACTTGTCAACATGTGAGAGGATGAAGGTTGAGCAAGTTTTGAGGAATGTGCCAAGTTTGAAATTTGAATTTGATGAGATGACATGTTTAGGGGATGAAAAATGAGTTAAATGCCAAGTGGGGAGACATGTAAGAGACAATGTAAGAGCTTTAAATGCTTTGCTGGATGGACAAGTCCTTTTGGGGGGAGATTTCAAATTTGAGGAATATTCCCACTTAGATGCCTTTTTTGAATGTAAATAGGGAATTATTAAATCAAATAAATGATTTAATTGTGCAAGTTGCAAAATCTAGAGGATTTGAATGATTAGGATTAAATTAATCAGGATTTGATTAATTTAAGGGGATATTTAGCTAATTTGACAATTTGATTTAGATTTTTGGATTAATTTAAATCAAAAAGAGAGGAATATGATAAGAGGCTAATTAAATAAAGATTTTGATTTATTTAATTAAAAGGGATGGTGTTAGATTAAATCAAATAAGGTTTTAATTTATTTAATTTAACAGATAGACTTTAGAGATTTAATCAAATAAATTGATTATTTAATTAAATAGGGATAATTAGATCAGATGAATTGATTTAATTAACAAGGGAAAGTGACTTAATTAGACAAAATAATTTATTTAATTAAGAGATGAATATTGATGAATTTAAATAAGGGAATTTGATTAAACAGTTAGACCGAGGGATGATTTAGGAAGAAACGTTGTTAGTAGATCAGAGTGTGATATCAATCTGTATATTTTCGATGTCTACATTTTGCCCCTCTTTGAAGCGATGCACTTGTTGCGTTGGTTCAAAGAATAATCTTGTTGATATCAAAGTTCAAAATTCTTTGATTTTTATGATGCCCCACTGTTGCCCCAACAAGAAGAATTATGCTAGTATATTGCCCCCTCGAGAGATCGGGCGAAGAGGTTTGATTTGAGGGTCAATCTCTTGACAAAGAGGTTCAAGATCATCAACTCATGTGTTTGATGTAGACAGATTTGATGATGTAGACAGTCATCAACCATGGGTAGTCTCATGCCTATTTTGATATATTACACACACTTGATCCTGATTCGTACCATGACATTAACATTATTGATGATGAGATGATTATGATGTTTGGGTGATATGATGATGCATGGATGATATGATGGATGCACATGATTTGATATGATGATGTTTTTATGATTATGCAGATAGATGATAAATGTATGGTTTATGAGATGTTTAGAATAACTAATATATATTATGCGATGATGGGGATGAATGCATGTGGTATGATTAATGTTTTCTATATGGTATTATATGCATTATGCAGTATGCTGATGGTTTGTGGATGCAAGATGGATGCAATGGTGATGATTTATGATTAACTGTCATGGTACCATGTTAGTGCGAAAAATAAGAGATAGAAGAAAATAAGAGATTCCAACAAGACATGAGATGATGATGATGATGATGATGATTTCTTGCCAAGGAGTTGGGATTTTCAAAGGGCCAAATTACCTTATGTTTGATAACACACATAGGCACGATGCATCAGGGTATAAAGAACCAAGATGGCGTTGTACCTAGTGCGATGGACTTTGACTCAACAAATAGATAGGAGTATTCTTGTTCACACCTGACATACAGGAACCTTGCTAGGATGTACTTCAGAAGTTTCAGACATCTCAGACCAAAACACGAAAAGGTAAACCTATCCCTGTAATAGTCAACAAGTTGCCCTAGACCTCTTCCATATATGCCTAACAAAGCAAGTATTCGCCAAGGTTATATTACAAGAACATCCAACAAGCACAGCAGACAAAAGATAATGATCGTTGCCTCATTCCTATCTCTCTAAATCCCTTCATTGGGGACATCATTGAGAGGTCCTTGGAATGAGCACAATAAGATAAACCAAAAGAAAAGATCAAGTACGCAAACAAGCCAATGTTCTTCATACCTTCAGCCAGAGGGATGTGTTTTGATAAGATAAGATCCAAAGTGATATCCAAAATGATGCCCGTTGTCGGAATGATATATCCTAGGACATGCATTGTATAGGATGATGATGGTTTGATAAGTTGATTGGTAGGTTGTTGATATAAGGTTGACTGACATGTTTGCAACTAATCAAGAGTTTGATTTTGTTTTAATGATTTGCTGTTTCGATTTAGATTTTACGATTGAAGTTTGCTATTGTTGACTGCTATGATTGTTTCAGTTTGTGTTGCCAAAGGATGAATGTGATGATCAGTTTATTATGGATGATTGATTATTGCGGGTGCAAGCGAGATGAGACGGATGGATTTTTTTCAAATATTTGGATGTTTTTGACGTTTTTGGAATGTTTTTGGATTTTGATGTCTCAGGGACTAATCAAAGATTAGCCTTGCCTGCGTTTAAGCTCAGAGACGACGTAGTTCGGATTCCAATGCTTTTTTTATGTTTTCTATTTTTATGACTGTTTTTGGATTTTTGCATGATTTTGACGATTTTGATATGGATGTGATATCGGTGCTCTATTTGAGGATTTTGCTAAAAACCAAGCTCAGGTTAATTGATTGGATTGATGGATGGATGATGATGATAACATTGTTCAGGATACACAACAATGCAAGGATTGGTTGATCAGGATTGATGACGATTGATGATGATAACATTGTTGAGGATTCACAACAATGCAAGGATTGATAATGGAGTGATTGGGATTGATGATGATAACATTGTTGAGGATGCACAACAATGAAAGGATTGATTGATCAGGATTGATGATGATAACATTGTTGAGGATGCACAACAATGCAAGGATAGTGTTTAAGAAACACAATGATATCCTGAGATGATGATTTTTTCCCTTCTAGAATATGCAAAACTAAAACATAAGGTAATTTGGCCCTTTGAAAATCCCAACTCCTTGGCAAGAAATCATCATCATCATCATCATCTCATGTCTTGTTGGAATCTCTTGTTTTCTTCTATCTCTTATTTTTCGCACTAACATGGTACCATGACAGTTAATCATAAATCATCACCATTGCATCCATCATGCATCCACAAACTATCAGCATACTGCATATTGCATATCATATCATACAGAAAGCATTAATCATACCACATGCATTCATCCCCATCATCGCATAATATATATTATTTATTCTAAACATCTCATAAACCATACATTTATCATCCACTGCATAATCATAAAAGCATCATCATATCAAATCATGTGCATCCATCATATCATCCAAGCATCATCATATCAAATCACGTGCATCCATCATACCATCCATGCATCATCATATCACCTAAACATCATAATCATCTCATCATCAATAATGTCAATGTCATGGTACGAATCAGGATCAAGTGTGTGTAATATATCAAAATAGGCATGAGACTACCCATGGCTGATGACTGTCTACATCATCAAATTTGTCTACATCAAATATTTGAGTTGAACTGATCTTGAACCTCTTTTTTCGAGAGATCGACCTTCAAATCAAACCTCTTCGCCCGATCTCTCGAGGGGGCAGTATACCAGCATAATTCTTTTCGCTGGGGCAATAGTGGGGCATCCAAAAAAAAAAAAAAATCAAAGAAATTTTGACTTTTGATCATGGCAAGATTATTCTTTGAATCAACGCAACAAGTGCATCGCTTCAAAGAGGGGCAAAATGTAGACATTGAAAATATACAGATTGATATCACACTCTGATCTACTAACATCGTTTCTTCCTAAATCATCCCTTGGTCTAACTGTTTAATCAAATTCCCTTATCGATTAAATTCATCAATATTGTCTCTTAAATAAATTATTTTGTCTAATTAAGTCACTTTCCTTGTTAATTAAATCAATTCATCGATCTAATTATCCTATTTAATTAAATAATCAATTTATTTTGATTAAATCTCTAAAGTCTATCTGTTAAATTAAATAAATTAAAACCTTATTTGATTTAATCTAACACCATCCCTTTTTTTAAATAAATCAAAATCTTTATTTAATTAGCCTCTTATCATATTCTTCTCTTTTTTATTTAAATTAATCCAAAATCTAAATCAAATTGTCAAATCGGCTAAATGTCCTTAAATTAATCAAATCCGATTAGTTTAATCCTAATCCTCAAATCCTCTAGATTTTGCAACTTGCACAATTAAATCATTTATTTGATTTAATAATTCCTATTTTCATTCAAAGGCATCTAAGTGGGAATATTCCTCAAATTTGAAATCTCTCCCCAAAAGGACTTGTCCATCCAACAAAGCATTTAAAGCTCTTACATTGTCTCTTACATGTCTCCCACTTGGCATTTAACTCATTTTTCATCCCCCCTAAACATGTCATCTCATCAAATTCAAATTTCAAACTTGCACATCCTCAAAACTTGCTCAACCTTCATCCTCTCACATGTTGACAAGTGGCATCATATCATTGGTTGAATCTTTGTCCCACATTGATCAAATTTGGGCATTCATCCATCTTGAAATCCTATAAATGAAGAGCTCCTCTCCTCATTTTATCATCCACATTCTAAGCAAAGTTACCATGCTAAAATACTTAGCAATTCTCATCCATCTCATTGAATCATAGCTAGGTTTTTGAGATTTTAGCTTGGAGCATTCATCAATCTTCATCAAAGTGGATCACAATCTTCATCAAATCATCAAAGCTAGCATTGAGTTGGGAAAGGGCCAATTTTCACATCAAATTGGCACCACTCCCTCAAGAGATCAAGAATTTACATTGCTTTCATAGGATTTAATCTCTTTTGTTGATTTCTCATTGTATTGCTTTCATTTTCCTATTTAGAGCATTGATAAATGGATTTCTTGAGGAATCATGTTTCTAACTTGCATTTCAATTTTCCAATGTGTGAAATTTACACATAACGAACAAGAAGTTACCATCCATGGAGATCCTGAACCCTTCTCCTATTGCAAAAATCTTGAAGCAAAGTATTCCAAAATCCCCCAAGTACCAAAAAATGATGAGGGCCCATCCACACCATACATCGACCTTGCCACTCTCACATCCACTTCTGCGACAGAGACACCCACCATTCCCACCATCTTTGAAATCAAGCTCATCATCCAAGATAATGGTTGTGGAAACTAAAAAATACCTAATAATGCTTTTGTGGTAGGAGAATTACCACAATATCCTAGATCACGAGGACGCCCGCAAATAAATGAGGCTACCACATCCCAAATGTCACCTGAAAACTATCCCGAATTCACAAGCTAGGGAGATCTTGGGTGAGAAGTTATTGAGGCAGATCCATCTCACATGTTATATAAAGATGAAAGACCAGTAGCGGACTTACCAATGGATGACCGAAGAAAGGGTCTGCAAATGATGCTCGCAATGGGCTACGATAGAAATCAAAGACTGGGACAAAACGACAATGGGCTCATAATACCTATCATTTCAGAGATGCGACCGATAACAAATCTTGGCCTTGGATGTACCCCTCCGAGTATAACCATACATGACCGAAGTCCTCTAGTTAGAATGGTTAATATTCCTCCTCAGCCAACCGCAGTAGAAGTACGCTTACCAATATCCACAGGTAGAGACATACATAACTTTATAACTGACATTTATAATAGTCGCAATGACGAGGATACCATGACCAATCTACCTAGGCTATTTGAGGATACCACTCTTTGCATTATTAGTACCCTACCCTTCGAACTAGACCAACAAAATCATGAGATGCACCTAGTATATCCCCAACTCATCGACTACGACCAACGAGGACCACCAGTTCTTGATACATTCAAAAACGATGAGGCGCTCTCAGAATTCATGGGATTATGGGATAACATTCCAGATGGAGATCATAAAGCAGGGTTTATAATAGAGTTGGACACACATGCCTATTATGGGGAAACAATTGAATCCTTCAGTCGCAAAAGTGAGAAACTAAGAATAATATCCAAGTCCTTGAGTGAAAACCACACTGTGGCACTCTCTAACCAGAAAAAAGTAAAAAGAAAGGACGTATCCAACGGTGAAAACCTCTCTGAGGAGCCCGAGGATAGGGGATTCAATCTTCCTTTAAGAGCTATTCATCAAGAAAAGTCAACAGTCTTGGCCGAAAAATGCAATCCGGTCAACCTAGGAATAGAGGCAACCCCACATATCACATTCTATGCAGAATCCCTACTACCAAAAGAGCAAGAGCTCCTAGCAGCATTCCTAAGAGAAAGACAAATAAACTTCGCATGGAGTTATGCTGACATGCCAGGGCTTGATCCAAAGACTATGGTTCATCACTTAGCAGTATATCCAAAAGCAAATCCTGTCAAACAAAACCTTCAAAAAATGCACCCTCATATCCCTCTATTAGTCAAAATGGAGCTAAAAAAGCTATTAGATGTAGGATTCATCCAACCAATCGATTATCCAAAATGGGTGTCAAACTTGGTACCTATTTTAAAACTCGACGAAAATATTAGAATCTACACAGGCTTCAGAGATTTGAACAAGGCATGTCCAAAAGATGACTTCTCTCTCCCCAACATTGTCATGATAGTAGACATGACAGCGGGACATGAGATGTTGTCACTAATGGATGGATTCTCATGGTATAATCAAATCATGATAGCTAAAGAGGACCAGCATAAAACAACTTTCACTTGCCCATGGGGGACCTATTGTTGGAACATGATGCCATTTGGCTTAAAGAACGCAGGAGCAACATACCAAAGGGCCATTACATTGATATTCCATGACATGATCCACAAGACGGTTGAAGACTATGTTGACGACATTCTAGCCAAATCCAGAAAAAGAAAAGATCACATAGCAACCCTAAGTGCCATCTTCGACAGACTGGAGGAGTACAAGGTCAAATTAAACCCAAAGAAGTGCATCTTCGGCGTACAATCAGGAAAGCTCCTAGGATATATAGTGTCAATGAGGGGTATCGAGGTGGATCCAGAAAAATTAAAAGCAATCCTCGAGATGGAGGCACTGAAAACATTAAAGCAACTAAAAGGTCTCCAAGGCAAACTCCAATCCATTCAAAGATTCATAGCACAACTGGCAGACAAACATAACCCATATTCTCACCTACTCCACAAGGGAGTAGCGTACAAATGGGATACCAAGTGTGAAGAGGCATTTAACAAAATCAAAGAATATCTACTAACACCACCAGTCTTAGTGCCACCCATCCCAAAGAAACCATTGATCTTATACGTGTCAGCAACAACAACAACGCTTGGAGCTCTTCTAGCTCAGCATGACGAAAATGGAACAGAAACGGCTATATATTACATCAACAGGACAATGGTTGGGCATGAGCTAAACTATTCATTCATCGAGAAAGCATGCATCGTAGTAGTGTTTGCATCACAAAAATTTAGACATTACATGTTGACACATAAAATAAAACTCATTGCCAAAATTGACCCTCTTAAGTATATACTATCAAAGGAAATGCTCACAGGAAGAATGGAAAAATGAGTAATGATACTGTCAGAATACGACATCGAATATGTGAAGCGGAAAGCAATCAAAGGCCAAGTCATCGCAAATCAATTGGCAGAAGCACCTATCTATTTTGAGAATCCTCTTGTCTCAGAGTTTCCAGATGAATCCATTTTCAATCTCAACATAGCTAACCACTGGAAACTATACTTCGACGGCTCATACACACAACATGGATAAGGAGTTGGCATATTCTTCATCACCCCATAAGGGGATTTCATAGCAAGGTCCTACAAACTAGCATTTCCTTGCACCAATAACATCGTAGAATACGAGGCTTTGACTATAGGTCTCAGGATACCAGTACAATGGAACATCATAGCTCTCAAAGTGTACGGAGACTCTCAATTGATCATAAATCAAGTGAACGGTGAATACCAGACCAAGGATGACAAGCTCACTCCATACAAGAAGTTGGTGGAGACTCTCAAAGAATCTTTCATTGAAATAACATTTGAGCAGATTCCTAGAACTAACAACAGAGCAGCAGACTCCATGGCAACAATTGGATCCTTGCTCGATATCCCCCACAACATTCCAAAGTATGAATTATTGATTGAGAAAATTCTCGTACCTGCATTCGAGGTACCAGAATCAGAATATGTGTCTAAAATCGTTGGTCTTGACGATCCTTGATATCATGACATTTACACATACCTTCGAATAGGAGTCATACCCGCTGACCTACCTTCAAACCTAAAACAAACCTTTGTTAAAAAGGCATCCAAATTTTTCATCCTAGGTGATACCCTATATTGTAGGAGCATAGAAGGAACCCTACTATGCTGCCTAAATGTTGAGGAAGCATTAACTGTTCTAACTGAAGTTCATAACGGTATCTGTGGTTCACACTCGAGTGGAACAACCATAGCTAAGAAATTGTTGAGGATGGGGTATTATTGGCCCACAATGGAATGAGCACATGATTATGTCATAAAGTGTCTATAATGTCAGCAGCTTGGGGACCTCATCCATGCTCCAGCTCAAGAGCTTCATCCTATTGTCACACCGTGGCCCTTTTCACAGTGGGGACTTGATCTCATTGGAAAAATCACTCCCACTTCATCTAATGACCACAAATTCATCATAACTGCAACAGAGTACTTTACTAAGTGGGTGGAAGCCATACCCATGATGTATAATCGGAAGCAGATTTCAAAGTTCATCCTCAACTATCTCTTATATTTGCCGCTATGGTGTCCCACAAGCCATTATCTCATAATGGGACACCATTCAAAAATCGTGATATCCTCAAGTGGACTTATGTGAAAAAATTCAAAATCCAACATTGCTTCCTCCACCCCATATTATCCCTCTGGCAAATGGCTAAGGTTTGAAAACAAAACCATTCTAAAAAATCCTCAAGAAAATGCAAATAAAATAATGACGCTAGGTCGTGGAGTGGCATCTCAGAGCTTAATCTCAATTCTAGGTTTCCATCAACCAAAAGATCCACACACACTCCACCGACGCCCACTTTCTCCCCGGTCTACAAATCAAGCAATACTCCTTAACAGACCGATCCCATCACCGTGATATCAATCGCAAAACCTCATCACCCATGAAGACCACCGAAGTTTCCAAGACCAAATGAGTCGAGCTACCGGATGAGCAACATATAGATGCTTTGAATCATTTGAAAGTTCATCAATAGACTCCTAAAAGGAGCTACAATAAGAAAATTAGAAGCAAGCATGCCCAAGTCTAAGAGAACTAGTCTTAAAAGAAAATTAGAAGAATGTCCCAAACCCAAGCAGCAAAGGAAAATTTGAAGCCAATTGGATGGGACCATTCATCATCACAACAAGTTATAAGTTAGGGGCATATCAAATATCAACACCTGAAGGGGAACTTCTGCAAGAGCCCATGAATAGCTCTCATATCAAAAAGTTTTAGGCTTAAATCTTTCAAGGTATAGAACCCAAAATCTAAAAAAAAATCGTAGTGTAAAAAAGGATTGAAAATAGTAGAGAAAAAATTGTCCCCCAGTGAAAAACTTACACTTCGGTGGCACTTTGACAAGTAATTGCAAAACCCCTACAAACAGCGCCTTTGAGTAAATAATAAGCACTTTCCATCCACCAAGATTTGTACGGCTTTGTTCTGCATCATCTATCCAGTACACTTCTATCATCCATTGCATCCAGGTCTCCATCCATCACTCATCCACTTTCATCTGCACCATAGCTTGGTCCTGTTTTAGTATCAGGATCCCTCCTAGTACTACTCGGCTCATCCTCAAGGTCAATTTGTCCTGCCTTTATCGGAGTAGTCTATCGAATCATGCTAGGGGCATGTTCTCTTTTGATCGGATTTGTGTATGATCTTAAAGTCCTTAAATCAGAAAATCCAAAAACATCAGAAAATTAGAAAATCCAAAAACATCAGAAAATCAAAAAATTCAAAAACATCAAAACATCAGAAAATCCAAAAAAAAAATCAAAACATATCAAAATCCCAAAATAGGTCAAAAAGTCACCAAAACTAAAAAATAGAGTCGTCTTGTCAAACTACGTCATCTCTGAGCTTGAACGTAGGCAAGGTTGATCTTTGATCATCCCCCGAGACACTTAGGTCAGTCCTTTAGGAGTCTGTCATAATAAATTGACAGTCCATCATGTATATCTTCATCTATAAATCGTTCAAGTAGTCAGTCGAACTATGTGGTCTCTGCGTGTATAACATAGGCAAGGCTAATCTGTTGATCAGCCCCCAAGGCCCCTAGAATAGGTCTTTAGGTTAGTCTCTTGGTCAAAATTTTAGAAAATCCCAAAACATTGGAAAATCGAAAATCAAAACATTTGAAAATCCTAAAAAATACCAAAAGAAACAGCCTCAGAACATTGCAAAACCCCAAAAAAAATCCAAATATTTGAAAAAAAATAAAAATAAAAATAAAAAAAATCCATCCACCTCATCTCGCGTGCACCCGCAATAACATCACTCATAATAAATTGATTGTCACCCTCAACCTTTGGTGAAACAGTTAGAAACAAGTCTAGTAGGTCGAAAGAGAAAACTCAAAACAACAAGTCTTAGGTCTAAGTTAGTGCATAAGCAAGTTGGTCATCTCTTTGTATCGATAACTCATCATCCAATCGGTCCCATATCAATCATCTTTTAGAAACGCTTTGGGTAAACGAAATGGCGTGCCACCATCCACTAACATGTCCTAGGACGAATCCTTCCTACAATGGACATTATCTTTTGGCAATAAGTTTCGGTTCTTATCCTTAGAAAACACATCCTCCTTTGGTTAAGCGGTATTGAAGAACATTGGCTTGTTTGCGTACTTGATCTTTTATTTTGATTTATCTTATTGCGCTCACTCCAAGGACCTCTCGATGATATCCGAACGAAAGATCTAGAGAGATAGGAATGGGGCAACGATCATTATCTTTTGTCTATTGTGCTTGTTGGATGTTCTTGTAATATAACTTGGCAAATACTTGCTTTGTTAGGTATGTATGGAGGAGGTCTTGGAAAACTTGTTGACTATTGCATGGATAGGTTTACCTTTCCGTGTTTTGGCCCGAGGTGTTTGAAACTTCTAAAGTACATCCTAGCAAGGTTTCAGTATGTCAGGTGTGAGCAAGAATACTCCTATCTTCTTGTCAAGCCAAAGTCCATCTCACTAGGTACAATGCCATCCTGGTTTTCTATACCTTGATGCATCGAACCACGTGTGTTATTAAAAAATAAGAAAATTTGGCCCTTTGAAAATCCCAATTCCTAGGCAAGTAATCATCATCATCATCATTTGCATTTGCATCATCTTGTGTCTTGTTGAAGTGACTTCTTCTTTTCTTTCTAACCTCACTAACAAGGTACTATGACAGGTGATCATCACCATCACCATTGCTATCATCATTAATCTTGCATCCACAAATCATTAGCATATTGCATCAACATAACATATACGGAACATATGCATTGCATTTCCACCATATTATAAAAGTGCATCCATTTTATTACATTGCATCCATTCTTTGCATCATATTACATCTATCACAAAAATCATCGCATAACGTTTGCATAAGCATTTCATAATCATTTCACCATTACCACATACGGCACAATCATAAACAATACGTATATAAGCATTATAAATAATTCATTCGCATACATACTTGCATAGCATCATACATTCATATTATCATATCATTACATCATATCACTTTGCATTAAAATATCATTACATCATATCACTTTTCATTAACATGTCACTTAAATCCACTTCATTTTTTATTGTTATCTTTTTAGTCATAGCTGTTAAATCCATATACATAGATTATATTATAACTCCACCATCATCTTCCATGCATCCCTATCATCATGCTTGAGCACATGTGAATACCCCACCTTATCCAAATCATTACTCATAGATGTGTGAGCATGCACTCTTGGAAGCATCTTTGACTTCCATCCCAACCCTCTCATTCTTCCACATGTGTGAGTATGCTATCTTGGAGGCATGCCAATCCTCCACATCACCCCTTGACCTTTTTACTTATCTCCACTCCTATTCTCACACATGTGTGAGCATATATCCCACACATGCCATCTTGCTTGCACATATGTGGGAATGTTAAGCTCTCTCTCTCTCTCTTGTGATCTTTCCACAAGGCTAAGAATTCAATCCATGCCTCCATATTTCTCAAATCCTAGCCCCCCATTAAATATTACATCTTGGTCATCTATGTTCCCCATAGAAAATCTATAAATTGGATCCCCCCTCTTCCATTTGGATCATCACTTCATATTTGAGCCTTATGCTATCAATTAATCATCTAATTTCATACTATAATCATGTTTCCATTTTTTTAAAATCATCTCATTCCAAAGTCATGTTGTTGGTTCACTAAGCAACCACATTCCACCATCAATACATCACAAAGAATACATCATGTGGAGAGTTGGGTGCAGTGTACATCAACTCAACAGAGGAGAAAAGAAAAAAAAAGTTTAAGGGTACATTTATTGCATTTGAATCCTTATGTTTGCATCCTTTATTTTTTCCCTTCTCTTCATTCTAGCATGCTTGGTGAGACCCACATCCCTATCACTAATATTTGTTTGTGTTTTATGTGTAGGTTCATATTTCAATGCATACACATTATAAATTAGTGCTTGTGCTACCCAAATCAGTACCTACATATAAATTGACACTTCCACAATTTTATTGTTCCATGTCTTTTATTTCTTGTTTTTCATATTTTTTGTTTTTTGTGCAATTCATTAGTCTAATTTCATAATTTTTCATCATTGTCTAGCCCTATGTTTGCAAGATAACATGTTTTCTTGCATACGTTTTTTTAATTCTTATACTCTCAAGATTGGCGCTTAAATAGATCGGTGCTTCCACGATGTCATTTGGAACTTTCATGTCTAAGGATAGTTCTTTCTATTTATATGATTTTGTGCTTTGTCATTTTGGTTTTTTACTTCCTATCTATTTTCCAACATGCATCCATGTTATTTTCATCATTGCTAACATTATATTTTGTAGCTTTCTACTATTTTTAGGGGTAGTTAGTAAAGTTTGTTTTCCATTTTCTATAGAATCATATTTCAACACTTACATTGTGTTTTAGTGGATACACATATCAATGCACACATGGATTAAATAATTCATAGATCGATGCTTGTGCATATCAATGCCTTTTCAAAACACTGATTTTTCTCTATGTAGGCTCACTTTTTCTATTTTTGTATTTATTTTTTATTTTCTTGATCTTCATTCTAATTCCCTAATTTTATTTGTTGCTCTAACTAAGTGGTGCAACTATCTATACTTTTTGAACACCATTAATCAAACTACTAATCTATTTAGTTTAGGTTTATGGATGCTCAAGATTCTTTTTTATCTACTAATTTTAGTTGCACTAAAATTGGAGTAGTGGGAAAATAAAATTATTTTAAACGTCTTTTTTTGAGTGGTTGTTTGCTCTCCTCTTATGCCTTTATGTGATATTGAGGATCAAAAACACCACTTACACTCTTTTCTTTTCGTTTTAATCTTAAGTATCCCTACATGTATATGCTCTCCCCTTGTGATTCATGTGATATTAGGTGCTAAAAATCACTTGGATCATTCCTTCTAGGTCTATGTAGGCATTTTATCACCCTCAGGGACAACAATAACTCTTGTGTTTTAATGAAGCATTAAAATGGATGGTAAATTGAACTGAATGGCTCTTGGAAGTGGAATTTTTTCAATGATTTCTAAACCCATAAGAATTTTATACCTTTCAAAAGTGAAGGTGGAGAGTTGGTTACCCTATCCTCCTAATTGTTTTGCATTTTCCCCTTGTATCTATAGGTTTTCCCTCATGTACTCTCAGGGTATATAGAGGACTCCCTAGTAACCATTTCTCATCCTAGCTTAAGACCTTTGGATTGTCTCCTTTGTGGTGTGTTGAATATTAGTTAGGGTCAAGAAGTTATTCATAATTTACTTTTGAGCATCTAAGGTACATCTCACTTTGGGTAAGAATATAAGCCTCCAAGGTAAAGGCTATATAGGTGGTTCATGACCTTGGTGGTTAGAATAAATTTGGACCCACAAAAGGTGACACTTCTACTTGAATAATAAAGGATTGTGTAATATTTTGGTTTATCTTCTTGTGCAAAATGAGTGCATGCTTATCGACCTAAATCCCCTCAATCCAAATTTTTTTTTTTGGTGTGCTTTAAAATCCAACCCTTTTTCAAGAAAATAAACCTTCATCCTAAATCAACCATTCAATATTTTCCTCCAAATCCTTTATTCATTCCTTTAATTTAATTCTTCATCCATCCAAATTCAAATTCTATCCAATCCAATCCTCCATAAAAAAATCAAATCTACACCCTATCCAAAATATAAGTTTCACTCAATCCTTTTAGTTTAGCACCTTCACCCTAGTTTTCAGCACTTGCATAGTTCAATACCTTAACATTTTAACAATTTCATGAATCTTCCTCTAATCTAATTTTTTTCTAAATCAATTCTAAGTTTTTCTACATACATCTTATATTATCCTCCTTATTCATTCATCCAAATCCTAGTACAATCTATCTACTTCTAATCCAAATCTCCTTTCATCCTTCATCTTAATTTTCTTAAGTCCTATCCTTCCAAATTTACACTCAACTTCATCTAAATCTTAATCAACCAACAATCCATCCCTAGTCTTCTAATCCAATTTATAATTCAAATTCCCATTGCAAATAAAATCAAATATCATCTTCTAATCCTACACCAACCATTTTCCTAATCTAATCCCCAATCCACTCTATCCTTCTTCCAGTCCAACTAGTCTATCCAAATATGAGCTTAATCAAATCCAAAATTTGAGCTTTCAGAAATCAATCCTCCATCTCATCCAACCATCCAATCAAACTCATCCTCATTCAGTCCCATGCAACACCATTTTCTTAATTCTATATGTCTCCTCCCATATTTGATGATGATATTAAGAAATCGATCCTTCATCTCAATCAATCATGTCTTCATTCTATAACTCCCCTACCATATTTGATGATGATGATGATGTCAATATTTTTAACTAGCCTAAATATGATCCCTATGGCAATAATGGGAGTCTTTTGGACTAATAATAAATCCCCTCTTCCTCCAATTATTTTTTTAATCACCCATAACCCACCTGCCAAGATCTCCACTATTAACACTCTTAATCGCAAAGACATCCTAACATTCATATTCAACCAATACAAATATGGTATGTCTAGGTACCTCCTAAGTATTGGCACCAATCTCCCACCCCCCCACCATTTCCATAAAATCTCTAATCATCTTCTTGTAAGGAAAGCTAGATGCGGAAGCATCTCTCCTAACGTCAAAACCTCAGGGAAGAATGCAGAGATACCTTTTAAATTTTACAATTACAGTCCAATTAAGATGCACGTGAAAGAGATAACAAAAACAGAGTAATGACAAACACATATGAATACCAGATTTACATGGGAAAACCCTTATGGGAGAAAAACCCACCACACCAAGAGAAGTCACTTTGTATTATAGTAATAAAGATTACATACAGATATCCGACTTATCTTTTTGATGTCAGTTTACAGCAGCATTCACCATGAACAACCTTGTTACAGAACATTCACGTTACAGTCTTCACAAAATAGAATTCATCCATTGATCATACAGTCACACATCAATCTGTCGATTCATCGAACCCATCACAATCTGCGATCACAGAGTATAACCATGTCACCCCTGTCTATCAAGCTTCCTCTCAATAACAACCGCAACAGTCCTACTGCAAGCGGTTCCCATTCAGCTCCTCTGATTGGCTATTGATTCACCACGTAGGATGGTCTTCTCTCGGTTAGAGTGATCAACTTGTGTTGGCATGTTAGTGAGACACAAGAAGTGTCTCCCCGATGCCCAAAGGCTTCACCATCGACATCGCCAAGAGTCATCCTTATCGCCAAGATGTTACATCGAGTCCAGAGAGCTATCGCTAAGACTTCGTCATGTTGCTAAGACCTCATACCGAAGTTCTTGACATGTATCGCTATCGCCAAGAGTCATTGCTATCAGTGAGACGTCATACCGAAGCTCCATAAGTCACATAGACATGAGTTTTCCTTTCGGCAAGACTATCGCTCTTCGGTGAGATAGCATATCGATATCTTAAGTCACACCGAAGAGACATTCTGTCGGCAGGACATACCGCTCTCTCCAGGACCTCACACCGAGCCTTCAAGTTAATCCAAGTGTATGCACCAGTCGGCGAGACTCATCGCTTTCGCCAGGATTTCATACCGAGGTCCTAATTCATACCAAAACATTAGCATTTCCATCGACACCCATCTATCGCTAAGACATTTGACTGTCGCCAAGAGGTTTCATCGAGATTTCTTATGTTACTCCGAAGCCATACTACTTATCGACAAGAACCCATGAGTCACCAAGACTTCTTATGTATTGCCTTGAGCTACTCTAAGTGTATACCATCGATGAGATACACCAACTGTCGCCAAGAGTTCTTCCCAAGTGTTCAAGTCACCCTGATGTCTCCAGGATAAAATTGTCGGCAAGACATCCATATTGGTAAGACTTCTTACCGAACACCCAAGACTCTCCTCGAAGACTTCAACAGAAAACATTGTCGGCAAGACATTCATATCGTTGAGAGCTCATAGCGAACATCCAAGACTCTCCCCGATATCCGATAAACGCCAACAGTCGACAAGAGGTTTCCACGGGCGGTGAGAGGTTATACCAAATGAAATGTCACAGTGATAGGCTCCTTCGATGAGATAGAAACAAGGTCACAACGACCTAAATAATTTCAACAAGGTTTCAACTGCTAGTCGGCCAGACACAAACGATGTCACACTGACTTGGCCCTTTTAGAGATTCCAGCCTGTGGGATTGAGACACATATTTCCAACACTTCTATTGTTCATCCTTCCCCTTCCTTTGACAAGGGAAACTAACTCTCCACCCAAAGTTCCCCTCAAAGTTCCCCTTAAAGAAGGTCGATGGTGATGCATTCATTGTAAATTTTGCCTCTTGTGTAGGTAATTATGCATGGTTCATTGAGTCAAGTGTACCTTTCCATATGACCTCTAATATAGATGGCCTTTTGAATATGAAAAAATTGTTGGAGGTAAAGTGTACTTGGGTGATTATTCTTATTTAAATATTAGAATCTTTTGTAATGTTAGAATCGAGTTTCCTGATGGTAGAATAAAAATGATTAATTATGTGTTGCATATCCCTAGATTAGCACCAAAAATATTAATTTTGAGAAAACTAATAGATGAGGGTGTGTAAGTAGTTTTTTCTAACGTAGGATGCAAGATGTTTAGAGGTGTTATGGTGATTATCAGAGGTGTTAGATATGACATTGTATAATGTTGATGCATGTATTGTTGAGTGGAATAATACTTCTATAAAAAGAAAGTATGTCGCTAATCCATTGGAAAAGGTGGGGGTTTCATATTAAAAATATGGTCATGGATTTTTGGTACCCAAGGGAGCTCTTACTTCTAAATAAAAAATAATTGCAAAGAGGACTATGTTATGGAACCAGAGAGTTGGCCACATTGGAGAAAATGATCAAAAGACCTTGAAAAATAAAAACCTTGTTGAAGGATTGACTAATTGTAATCTTGATTTTTATTTTTGTGAGCATTATATTTATGGTAAAGAAAATTGTTTTTAGTTTTAGTTAAGTTCTCATAAATCATGTGGTGTATTGGATCTTATTAATTTTGAAGTTTTTGGTCCTATAGACATTCCTTCCATTGGAAAGTCCATATATTATATTATATTTATTGATGATTATAGGACATTGAGTAAATATGAATTTTTCAATTGATTTAAATAATTTAAAGAAACATTTGAGTTGACAAGTAGAAAAAAATAAGGACTAAAAATGGTGGTGAGTTTTTCTCTAATGATTTTGATAGATTATGTAAAGATTGTGGAAATCAGTGACAAAAGACAACTCTATATTCTCCATAGTAGAATAAAGTTATAGAAATAATTAACAAGGCACAAATGGAGAAAGTTAGGAGTATGCTTAGTGTTGTTGGTCTAGAACAAAGGTTTTTGGATGAATTTATTACCACTACTTGCTACCTGATTAAAAAATGTCCTACAACAACTTTTGTTGATAAAAAACCTATGGATACGTGGTTGTGTCACAATTATTCACTACCGACATCCTAGATTTTTTGATTGTGAGGCATATGTGCATGTTCCAAAGAAAAAGTGAACAAAGTTGGATAACAAGGCAGTGAAGTGTATCTTCATCGTGTATATTTATGGTGTGAAAGGATACAAGCTTTGGGGTCCTATTGCACAAAAGATAATATATAGTAGAAGTGTGATTTTATAGAAACTAAGTCTTCTTCTATTACATTGAAACCAAAATAAAGCGAACATAAAAATATCATTTGACTTCCTTCTACATTTAAGAAAGTTGAACCGAGACCCCTAGATAGACAATCTGAAGTTGAAAAGAGCTCATCTAGCTATAAATCTTCAAAAGAGGAGGAAGAACCTCCAAATAATCTTTTTCAAAGATCTATAGGTGTATACAACTACCTAAAAGGTATTCACATACAAAATTCCCATACACTAAAGACCAAATTACCCATTTTCATATTGCTAGTGAAATATGGAGATAGTTTTAGATTTGGGTTTTTTCAACAACCATAATATTTAATGGTCTCATAATAGTAATAGTTATAATTTTTCTTTGATGTAAATTCCTAACATTGGATCTCTTTGGCACTTTCACAATGAAATTCACAATATCAAGATTGGACCTTGTGACTAGTACTATAACAACTTTTTTAGCATTCTAGTATTATGTATCTTCAACACAATATATTAATAAAGTTAGGTGTTGTAGTGTCAAAAATTGTCACCCTTGACAATTTCACACTAGGTTTAGCTCTGCCCTACGTTCTTGGACCTAATTATGAATTTAATTACCTATTTTATAAATATCTTTAGAAAATCAAGCAATTGGAATGAAAGTAAGAATTTAATATTTACCCTTGATGCTTAAGGCTCCAAAAATGATGGGTTTAGAGTAGGGCAACCCACACCCTTTATAGCCCTTTTTGGCTCCAATTTGGATATATCAGTGTTGATATTTTATTATTTAAAAATTTAAATTAATTTGTTGGCTATTAACATTTAATTTTTAAGAAATTAGAAGAATTGCATATAAATACAAATCATTTTTTCCATTTCATTCCTAGCACTTTCATTAGGAAAAATTGAACATCCTTATAGAAATCCTAAAAATTGAACATCATAGCCATTGTGGAGGTAAAAATAACAAAACATGGTTTAAATTAGGCAAGCCCCTATATGGCACAACCCTTCCTCCTTTTTCATGTGTGCATGTCTTCATATCTGAAGGAAATTGGAGGAATATTTAAGACTAATTGTTCATTCATGTATTCAATCCCTACAAGTTTCAAAGTCAAGGAAAGTGGATTTTAACAGTAATAGATAAAGTTTCGACAATGACCCCGGGAGAACAAAACTTGTAGATTTGGAGCTACAAGAAAGTGAAATCAGACCCTAAAAACAAGGAAGATATTCTATGGCATCCCACACCCCTAACTAGTCAATTCAACACCAAATTGTTATTCCAGGTTCTTTTGTGTCTTCCCTCTTGGTGCAGGAGCACCTTTGCAAAATCATGTCTCCATTTTGGAAATTCTTGAAAAGTGATAAAATTTGGCATCTTTACTATGTAATAGGGTTAAATGAGTCATTTTGTACATCTTTAGGTCATTATAAGGTCATTTGAATTAAATTTTGCAAAATGTAAAAAAAAGGATGTCAACATATTCAAAAGTTGTCATACTTGCAAAAGATGTAAAAATAGGGAATATGAAAGGTCACTTGGGTTTTAGGCATTGGGAAGAAGCTATAAATTAGTTAGGAGGTGAAGATACAGTTGGAGATTCCTTTAAAGAGGCCTTGAATGCATTTTTGTATGGGTGGGTGATTGAATAAAAGAAGTTGATCATTGGAAAGCTCTATTTTATTCATTTTCTACAAAATTTTCCTGTTATCAGATCTTGTATGGCCCTGTATGGGAAAGGAGTGTTTTCTCATTATTTTTATTTGTTAGATACTTCAATCACCTTCCCATTCCTTTTTGTTTCATGCAGATTGGTGGAGTTATGAGTTAGTTATGGTAATTTCCTTGAAAATTGAAAAATCCCTGGTTAGGGTAAACAACAACTTGTAAACTTTATGTTTATCCCATTTTATGCATTAAAACTTGCTCATATTTGTTGGGAATATACTTTGCAGCATTTTCTTTCATATTTTTGAAGTTTTAGACCAGATGAATAAGGATTAAGGCATGGAGAATGGAGTTTTAAGTCTGCAATTTGTTCACAGACTAGTAAAACAGAGGGAGGCTTGTGGATTTGACTTAGGGTTTATGGGAATGCTTATGGAAATGTATATCTGATGGATTTCTAAGCTTTTTCAGGTATAAATAAAAGTGCTTGAGTGTTTGGTTAAGTGATTTTGAGTTTGGAGTTAGTATAATCAATAAACCCTAGGACTGTTAATGTGAATGACTAATAAAGAAAACTATGGACAGTAAGGTTTTATGAGGTTTGATTGTGAATTTTAAAACCTTTCATGAGTTATATTGATTTAAAGGGGTGATTGGGTGTATGTAAGTCTTTTCCTTGACTTGGTTTGGAGTATTGATAAGTTGTGGCCTTTGTTTAGTTGACTGCCCTATTCTGGAAAAACATTAAGGCCAGTCAAGAATCCTATGTTAAGTGATGAAAAAGATGATCTATTTAGATGGTAGTAAGTTGGAAGGTTATACTGGTTTGTATTGAAGACTATCAAATCAAGATTTGGGTGATCTAAAGCTCATTTTTCAAACTTGAATGTTAATCTTGCTTGACAAATTTGCAATAGTCATCCCTTGAAGACAGAACCTGAAGGTTTAGGATACATATTTCTTGAAGTCTTATGAATAAGGATTTGAGGATTGAATAATATTATTGTGCAGACCTATTTTCATTTGTTTTGTATTGTTAGAAAGGTGAGATGGGCTTGATTTTGTATACTTAGGTGTTGGCGTGGTCTAAAAGAACCTAAGTGTTGATTTAGGACAGTTTGTTTGAAAGAGTCTCTTGATTTAGTTGTTTGGGTTGAAGAAAAGGATTTGTGCCAAACTTTTGGATGTTGTCTAAGGTGATTTGAGGAATCAATAAGTGGTTTATGCATTATTCTTTGTTTTGATGTATTGAAAACAAGGGTTTGTGAAGTCCTAATTGATAGAACAGTCAAGGATGTTTTGAGAATTGTTAAAAAAGATTATGAAAGTGAGTTTTCTTTCTCTCTTACTGCATCACCTCTACATTTATGGAATCAATTTATATATTTTTGTTATGTATTTCTCAAAATTTATCTCAATTTGTTGCCTTTTCATAGTTTACCTAGGAACATCATTGCATCTTAAAATTTAGTCAATTAACAATCAATTAATCAAATCATCATCGTGCATAACAAAATAATGGATTAAAACCCTGATCCACCATTTTGGCTCTTTCATTGAGGTTTGTAGCCTAGTGGGTATTGAGATCATTTTTAATCCAACCTAATTGGGAGAAGTGTGATTTACAACTTAGATCCCTTTTCCCAATCAAACATTTTGGTGACCTTGACTATTTCTTACACTTTAAATCTTCTGAAATATGAAGCATATCTTTTTAAAATTTTAGTTTGGTCTTAGGTTTTGTGAATTCATTATTTGTGCATACATAATTATCATAAAAATCGTTGAATTTAAAAAAAACATACATTGCATTTTGCATTCATAAGATAACTAAGGTTTATTTCAATCCTTGCAAAGTAGATCTAGCTTATACTTGCATTGATAAATCTGCATTAGGTCATAGCAAAACTAAAAATAACATTTGAAAGTGCTTAAAGTGATTATTTAGGTATATGCATATAGTGAAAAAGTGAACAATTGCATTGTTATTGTGGCAAAAAGATAGAAAGATTTTAATTTCCATATTTTTCAACTTAGGATTAGTCAATTTTTGTACTATGCAATCTAAAAATCACATTTTGAAATACAATTATTGATTGAAAATTTTGAAAATTACATGCACTATTGTGTTACACATAACAAAATTACAATTCTATGCATTATTAGAAGTCTTCTTATTCTCGGGCCTGAACGGTTACAAATTAGACTATTCAAACATTGTATTGCATTTCTAGCTTTTGAATTTTAAATAAGTAATTTACTGGTCTAAGACAACCTATGCCCTTGTCCAAGTTATTTTTGCTCAAATTTTGGTGACAGTAGTCTCTCAAGTCTTTTGTCCAAATCTACTTTCAGTTTCTATTTTTACTATATTGTAACAATCATTATCTCGGTGAATATATTTGTAAATAGTACACTTTCATAATGTGCAAGTGCTTTGGTAAAATGATGTCTTTGTTACGATCTTTGGTTGATGTTTCATGTTGTGTCTTTGGTAATGATTCTCCCACAAGTGATGAATCCTATATATCTCTTTATCTCCCAATGCATCATCATGTAGTGTAGAAAATTGTATCCATTTTTAGGAGAAAGTACAATTCACACTTATTTGGACCTATTTTGGTGACCTCATTAATGCATTTTAAAAAACTCATTAATAGGCCCCTAATAGCCCTTTATTATGTATCCCAAGTCCTATTTTACTTAATTTTATTTAATTCCCAACACCACAACCCTCATTGAACAAATGTTATGGATTAAATTAATGCCCTGACATTTATGGAGTCTTGAATTTTTAGGTCAGGACCCATTCGCCCATGGGTGAATGGGTCCTCATTAAGTGCCTTACAGTCAACTTTTGATAGGTTTTTGGTGGCATTTCAAGCTTTCAAATTCAAATTTCACACATGTCAGCTTTTGGGATCTGATAATTGGAAAATTAGAAAGGAAGCCTATAAAACTAAGTCTCACATTCATTTTACACTAGCAAGATAAATTCACATGAGATCAAGCATTCATATTCAAGAGCAAGGAGAAGCATTAAAAAGAGAAGTCTTGGAGCAACATTTTAGTTGTTTTTGTAGGTCTTTAAGCTCATTTTGATATCAAGATCAAGCATTTCCAAAGGAGTGATGATAGATACCTATAGAGTATCATAATGGATTCTAGGTTTTGGGAGATGCACAAGACATTCAACAAAGCCTAATGACTTGTTCCCTAGGGTATTCCATCTTCTATTATCATTCTACTTTCAGCCTAAAGGAAGGTATATTCAATCTTATGACTTAGTAGGGTGATTTGAGATCTCCCAATGTAGGTCTTCATCATTGTGCATGTTCATTTAGGGATCCTATATTCTAACACAATTGAGGGGTTTATTTTCATCATTTGTTTCTTAATCTTAGACAAACTTAAGGTTAGGATTGCACACACATTTCATGTTTCAAATCTATGTTTTTCATCAAGGTTTAATTACCAAACTTGGGGTTTGATCAAGGAAAACCCCTATCCACCAACAAACAACAATTTTGTTTTTGTAGATTTTTCTTAGATCTAGATCCGAGAGAAAAGGTACAAAGTTATAGGGAAGAATTGCATGTCTCAGTATTCAATCTCAGATTCAAAGTTTTTTGGAAAAGTTTGCCATGACCCATTTTCCCTAGCCCGAATGAGTCCAACATTTATTCCTCTCAGATTTTCCAAAAACTTTGTTGGTTCCTTGAGTTTTATGCATAATCTATTAGATCCAAGTGATATATTGCAACTTGGAGTTGATTTAATATTTTTAATCTTTCTCCCCAACATGTTGTTTGACCTAGACTCCCGTCCTTGCAAAAACAAGAAATTTGTAGATTCACACTTTGACTTGACTCACCTAAAGGTTGATAGTCATCTCATTGTGGGGACCTCATTTCCTAATGAAATTAGAGAAGTAGGACACCTTTCCCCTCTTTGGATCCACTTTTTCATTTTTGGAAACCCTAGGACCAATGGAATGGAAATGGAATGGAATGGAATGATGGACCCTGACACCGAACGGAAAATCAGCTTACTCCAATCAAGATGATCCCATGCCCAAATATGATTCTCCATACCATAAAAACAAAATGATTGATACACCCATTAGTTTTGAAAAGTTTTATGGCCAAGGATTTAATATTCTTGCTAAACAAGGTTGTGACATAAAGAATGAACATGAAATCCACACTCTCTTGGAACAAATACCAGTTGATGATACAAAAGGAATTAGTCAATGTCCTCTACCTCTACATAAGATATTTACTCCAACCTCAAGCTCAAACCAAACTCATGGCTCTATTGAAGATGGCCTTGATCCCGCTTTACACCCTTTGAAGGGCACAAAATATACTGAGAAAGGGGGGTGAATCAGTATATGAAAAATATCAAATTCAAATCCAAATTAACCTAAGTATCATTTCAAATCTTACTCTATCATTAAGAAAAATATTCAAATGGTAAATACAATCACACATCAACACATGAGAAGACCAGATATATGTAGAAACCAAAAATGGGAAATACCACAAAGCGAAGAGTTGCTTGGAGCTACTATCCAAATCCAACCTCATAGAAATAGTGGAAATAAAAAGTCCAATTTGGTCCTCTCAAGACAGGTGCTTTGGTCAAAATTATCTTGAGTTCTTCAAAAGAGTGTTGGTATTTTGTGGTCCACTCAAACTCTATATCCTTTGTGAGTAAAACAATTAATGGTGTTGCAATTTTTCTAAAGTCCTAAATAAATCTTCTGTAGTAGCCAACATGTCCTAGAAAACTCCTTACATCTCTTTTCTTTTGTGGCACAAGGAGTGTGGAGATTATCTCAATCTTATTTGGATCCACTTGAATTCCTTCACTTGATACAAGATGTCCTAGAACAATCCCTTGGGTCATCATCATGAAACATTTCTCACGACTTAGGGACATATTGTGTTCTTGAAATCTCTTCAAGACCTTCTCTAGGTTATTAAGTGTTTCATCATAAATTTTTCCATAGGTTGTGAAATCATCCATGTAGATTTCCATGGGGTCATTTGCAAAATTTGAGAAAATTCTTAGCACTACCTTTTAGAAAGTGGTTGGAACATTACATAGTCCAAATGGAAGAACAAAATAGGCATATGTGCCCCAAGGGCATGTAAAGGTGGTTTTATCATGTCCTTTAGAGCTATTCTAATCTAGTCAAGTATCCATTGAATTCATCTAGAAAGGGAAGTACTTTTTACCTGCTAGGGAGTCAAGCACTTGATCAATGAAAGGTAGTGGAAAGTGGTCTTCTCTGTAACGAAGCTAAGGTAGTGGAACAACTTCCCACACTAATATTGAGAGGAGAATAATTCAAAACTTTATAGATTTTTAACAAATACAAAAACTTAAAAAGAATAAACATAAATATCATGCATACCACAACACAATGATTTACATGGGGAAAACCCTTTCGAGAGAGAAACCCCACACTCCAAAAGTCGCCCAATATATTATTCAGAAATCATAAAGATTACAATATACTTGTAGAGCAAGCTTCTCATAGGATTATCACAACTGGAGATCAAGAGAAAACATGACCGCTAATAGACTCTCAGAAAACATCACACTACCACAGTCGTAATACAATACCCTCATAAAATAGGGTTACATTCTAGGGCAATACAGGCCAACAAAATATTTTCCATTAGATCTAAAACCTAATAATGAATGGTCTAGATTTACAATATATCATTAATTAATGTATGTCATCCATTTAGGAGTTTTTGTTAACACACTCATATTTCACTTTGTGCTACCAATGTATACACCTATCGACGTAACTATGAAATATATATATATATATATGCATCCTATCAAAAATAAACCTATATAATTGCAAGGTTGAGACACATTTTCCCAAAAAATCTCCCACTTGTCAAACACCTTGCAAGAACAATGAGAGGGTGTAACATCACCTCTTTAATTGCTAGGGGTCAAAAGGCCCACAATCTCTAAACACCATATGAACTTCTTTGTGCTCACAATATTAGTTAAAGAATCAACAACATTCATCAAAGTCTCTACTATAACCAGCTTCACCCTTCCATCTTTGATCATATCTAACAAAATGATATTGTACATCAATGTGCTTGGTCCCAACATGAAATGTCAGGTTCTTAGCTAAACATATTGCACTCTGATTGTCACAATAAATTATCATTGCACCTTTTTTATTTTAATATTTGAACACAATATTTCAAGCCAAATTGCTTATTTACAAGCATGAGTAGTTGCCATATACTCTACTTCAATAGTAGACAAAGCAACCACAACCTATCGCTTTCTCATCTAACTAATCACACCACCAAATAAAGTAAACACATAAGCATTGGTGGATCGTCTCCTATCAACATCACTTGCCCAGTCTGAATCCACATAACCATGATATCAAGGGAAATATCATGTTTAATCGTATTACTATGATAACATAAGGAATAATTTGAGGTGCCACACAAATATCTGAAGACTCTTTTAACTAAATCCCAATGAATTCTACCAGAATTAGACATATATCTAGAAAGAACTCCCACTGCTTGGTAATGTTTGGTCTTGTACAAACCATAACATACATTAAACTTCCAACTACACTCTAGTAAGGCACTTTTCTCATGTCTCCTATCTCTGATGGAGATGTTGGACAATCTGAAATAGATAACTTTGTTCCAACTGAAAAGGGAACACACAATGGTCTACAGTCTTGCATGTTAAATTTCTGTAAAATTGGATTGACATACTTACTTTGGCCAAACCATATATTTTATGTTTACTCTATCTCTTTTAATTTCCATCCCAAGAATGTTTCTAGTTGTACCAAGATCTTTCATTTTAAATTTAGCAATAAATCAAGATTTCAGTTTTGAAATTATACCTTTCCCTTTGTCAATAAATAACATATCATCAACATATAATGCAATAAATAGGAAATAATCACCATTAATTTTATAATAAACACAATGTTCTAATTTAGAAAGCTCAAATCCCAAACTCAACACATATGTATCAAATTTTCGGTACCACATCCTAGGACTTTGTTTTAAGCCATACAATGATTTCTTCAATTTGCAAACCAACTTACTTTTACCTTCCACCACATAGTGCTTTGGATGTGTCATATAAATATCCTCCTCCAAATCACCATGAAAGAAAGTAGTTTTCACATCCATTTTCTCAACCTCTAAATCATAAGCAGCAGCAATAGAAACCAAAAATCTAATGGATGTCATTTTTGCAACAAGAGAAAATATCTCACCATAATCAACACCCTCGACTTGAGAGTAACCCTTCACAACCAACCTTGATTTGTACTTATCAATACCTCCATCTGAACCAATCTTTTTCTTGAACACCCATTTGTAACCCACAGGTTTTCATCCTCCAGGAAATGGTACAAGATCCCATGTATCATTCTTTTTCAAAGATGTCATTTCTTCATCCATAACAATCTTCTAGGATTTTGCATCATGCATACCTAGTGCCTCTTCTACAGAATTGGGTTCATCCATGTTAGTATTCAAAGAAAAAATACATCTCCAATCATTAGGTGAATACCTTTCAAGTGGTTATATATGTCTTGTAGACCTATAAACAAGTTAAGTTGGAGGTTCTTCCTCCTCTTCTAATGATTCAGAGTGAGATAGCTCTCCTTAACTTCTTGTTTATCCATGGGCCTCGATTCAAATTTCTCAGGTGTCGAAGGAAATTGAATTGCATCTTCATGTTTACTTTGTTCTGGATGCAATGTAATAGAAGAAGGATTAGTTTCTCTAAATATCACACTTCTACTATATATTATCTTTCATGTAACAGGATCACAAAGCTTGTATCCTTTCACACCATAACTATATCCGATGAAGATACATTTCACAGCCTTATTCTCAAACTTTATTCACTTCTCCTTTGGCACATGTGCATATGCCTCACAAACAAAAACTCTAAGATGTCTTAATAAAGGCTTGCGACCTAATCATGCCTCTATAGGCATCTTATCAACAAGAGTTGATGTAGGAGACTTGTTAATCAGGTAACAAGAAGTGGCAACAGCTTCAACCCAAAACCTTTGTTCTAGACCAGAACCACTCAACATACTCCTAGCATTCTCCGTCAGTGTCTTGTTCATTCTTTTTTTAACTCCATTATGTTGTGGAGAATATGAAGTTGTCTTCTATCTATGAATACCACAATCTTTACAAAATCTTTCAAAATCATTAGAGAAAAATTCATCACCACTATCAATCCTCAAACATTTTATTTTATTTCCAATCTGCAACTCAACCATTGCTTTAAATTCTTTAAATCGACTGAAAACTTCAAATTTACTCTATAAAAAATATACCCATGTCCTTCTACTATAATCATCAATAAATGAAACATAATATGTGGATTTACCAATTGAAGGAACATCTACAGGACCAAACACATCAAAATGAATAAGATCCAATACACCACAAGATCTATGAGAACTCGAGTAAAACTAGACACAATTTTGTTTTCCATAAATGCAATGCTCACAGAAATCGAATTCAAGATTACAATCAAACAAACCTTCAACAAGGTTTTTATTTTTTAAGGTCCTTAGACCCTTTTCTCCAATGTGGTCAAGTATTTGGTGCCATAACATAGTTGTATTTGTAGGTAACTTTGACTCAGAAGAAAGAGCACCCTTGAGTACCCAAAAGCCATGACCATTTGTTGAAGAAGAAACCCTCACCTCTTCCACAGACTTGCTTTTCACAAAAGTACTATTGTGCTCAATAGTGCATGCATCAAGCTTATATAATGTGCCATATCTAACACCTCTAGCAATCACCATAGAACCTCTAACCATCTTGCATCCTACATCAAAAAACACTACCTACACACCCGTATCTATTAGTTTTTTCACAGATAAAAAATTTTGTGCTAATCTAGGGATATGCAACACACCATTAATCCTTTTAATTCTACCGTTAGGAAACGTGATTTTAAGTTTACCACTACTAACAATATTTAAATAAGAATCATCGCCCAAGTACACCTTACCTCCATCAAATTCTTCATATTCAAGAAACCAGTTTCTATTAAATGTCATATGAAAAGATGCACCTAAGTCAATTAGCCATGCATCATTACCTGCATGAGTTGCCAAAGCTGCAATGAATTCATCACCATCTTCCTTCTTGGACTCATAATTTGAATCAAATCTCTTATTTTTCTTCTTATTTTCTTCTTTGCATTCCTTACAAACATGTCCAGGCTTATCGCAGTTCCAACAAATAACTTTGGACTTTCCAAGAGATTTAGATCTCCCCTTGGACTTGGATTTGTCATGCTTCTCATTCTTCTTCTCTTTTTCCTTAGGTCTTCTGCAAACATTTAGGGCCTCCTTGGCAATGATGGATACCTTCCTCCTCATCTCTTCAGAAAGCAAAGAACCCACCACATCTTCAGTCTTCAAAATAACAGAAGTACTCCCAATAACCATAACAAGAGAATCCCACGAATTAGGCAAAGAACAAAGCAAGATCTGAAATTTCTACTCCTCAGCCATTTTGACACTAAATGATTCCAATTGAGCCACCAACATATTGAATGCCTCTAGGTGGTTGTGATTCGTCCACCCTCTTCCATTCTCAAGGAATACAATTTCTTCCTCAAGAAAATCTTGTTCACTAAATATTTGGCTTGATACATCTCACCAAGTTTCTTGCATAGTTTTTGTGCAAAGGTCTCCTCATGGACATTGTTTAAAACAGAGTTTTCTAAGAAAATTATTTTTAGACCCTTAGCTTTATGGCCCATAAAATCATATTGAGCAGCCTGAGTAGGATATGCAGGCCTTGAAACATCTCATCAACAACATCCCATAGATCTCAATCTATTAACATATCCTCCATCTTTAGCTTCCACATCTCAAAATTATTTCCAAAATATTTCTCCACTTCTATTCTCCCTGATGAATTTTCTATTTGAAAATTTCTGCAACAAGATCACAAAGTGTCTTTTGCACAAGCTCCCACTCAAATCTGGATTAGTTCAAAAAATTGAACAATCCACAGCTGAAACCAATGGTGATTGGGCTTTGATACCACTTCTAAGGAAGCTAAGGTAGCGAAACAATTTCATACACTAATCTTGAGAGGAGAATAATGCAAAACTTTATAGATCTTTAATAGTTATAGAAACTCAAAAGAATAAACACAAATATCATGCATACCATGACAGAGTGATTTGCGTGGGGAAAACCCTTTCGAGAGAAAAACCCCACACTCCAAAAGTCGCCCAATATATTATTTAGAAATCACAAAGATTACAATATACCTGGAGATCAATCCTCTCTTAGGAGTATCACCACTAGAGATCAAGAGACAACATGACCACTATCAAACTCTCATAAAACATCACACTGCCACAGCCGTAATACAACACCCTCATAAAATAGGATTAGATTCTAGGGCAAGACAGGCCAACAAAATATCTACCATCAAATCTAAAACCTATTAACGGTCTAGATTTATAATATATCATTATTTAATGTATGTCAATCATTTAGGAGTTTTTATTAAAACACTCGCATTTCACTCTGTGCTACCAATGTATACACCTATCGTTGTAAATAGGAAATATATATATATATATCCTATCAACAATAAACCTTATATAATTGCAAGGTTGAGACACTTTTTCCCAACATTTTCTAGTGGTTGTGTTTAGTTCTCTATAGTCCACACACACACTCCATTTCCCCCCTTTCTTTGGGACAATAAACAGAGGTGACACCCATTGACTATCAAAAATAGGGTAAATGAAACCTACATCAAGCAATTTGTGTAACTCAGTCTATGTCTCTTAGTGTAGGGTTTATTCTCCTCTAGGGTTGTCGAATTGGTTTAAAACCATCATTAATGTAGATCTTGTGCATGTACAGGTCTGGATCAATCCCCTTCATGTCATGATAGTCCCATGCAAAGGCGGCTACATGTTCCTGTAGTACATTGGTTAGGGAATTTTCTTGCTCAGTAGTTAATCCACTGCTAACATTTAGCATTTTACCTGGCTTGATTTCTAAAGTCTTGGATGTTGATTATACAAATGAAAGGTCAAGTCCAACAATATCTAGGGCACACTGTTGTGGCAATAAAGAATGGAAAAGTTGTGATATTTATTCTGATGAATTGAAAGGTATAATATTCTACAAAGGATCCTACAGACATGACATACAATCCTGTTGTTGTAGGTTCCTACTGCAATTATTATGTATAATGTGTGCAATTAAATCATTTTCATCTTGGTTGCTCAACAAAGGGCATCATTGAATAGTCATGAGAGTTTGCAAGGAATACTGGTCTTCTTCATCTAGAGTAGGCCAAATGATCTGCTCTAAATATGCATGAGGTTGGGTTGGTGGATAAAGGACCAACTTCTTGGTCACAGTTCCATTTGAGATAATCATGTTTCTAGACCTACAACCTATAAATACATCAGTTTTTGCTAACCATGGTCTTCCTAAACAAGAGGATAGCCTACAAGGTTAACCTTTGGTTGCAGTACTATAAAATCTGTAGGGTACTCCCATGAATCCAAAGCTATGACCAATTTCTCAATGATTCCCTCAGGTTTCATTGTTGACCTATTTTCCAACTATAAAATAGTGGGTGTAGGTCTAAGGTTTACTAACAACAATAGCTACATTGTTTCCTTAGTCATCACATTAATGGTTGCACCCCAAGTCAATCAAGGTATTTTTTATGAGGGTACCATTTATCTTAACATCTACCACTGGACTTTCATGATTTGTATACTTAAGGACAATTATATTTCCTAACATAATGTCAACAAGGTTCCCTAAGACGTGCAGTCTGAGGGTCTTTTCTCTTTCTTCTTGGTCTTTTAAGATAAATTTCTCTCACTATTTTTGTGCGAATGGGAATTTCCTTGATGTCTTGAATCAAATGTATCTTTATACACACATCCTAAAGCTGCCCTAATAAGTTAGTTTCATCTTGGTTCTGATGTTTTTGAATAGCTAATCAATTAGGGAATGGAGGCTATGGACTTGAAGTGGTTTGGTTTACCTGATTTAACTCAAGTTCCATAGATGGATTGTCTAAGGCTTTTGCTAAGGGTTCCTCATCTACCAACACAATTATATGAGGGGATGAAGGCCTAGCCAATGTTTTCCCTGACCTAAGGTGGACATCACTCACCTCTGTCCCATAAGTAGGGTATTAAATAGACTTGTTAGTGTAGGAATGTTGCATAGACTTGTTATTTGGGTTAGATGTAGGTTGGGCTAGTAGTTGAGGTGCTCTTAGTGACTAAGATGGTGGATTTGTTTGATTGGGCATGCTGGCTTCCTATTGTGGTTGCTGGTAATTCATATTTTGGTTTTGCCATTGCTGTCCCTTTTTACATTGAGGTTGCCATTAATTTTGTTGTGGCCATTAGGGGTTCTAGTTAGATCCTTGAATTTTTTTTTGTGGCCTCATGTTTTGTTGTTGATAGTTCCAGTTTGGTTGAGGATTTTTCTATTGGTTTTGCGTGTTTGCACAAGGCTAAGGGTTCCAACTAGAGAAATTTTGATTGCTAACTAGAAATGGTGTATTGAAATTCAAAGGATCTTGAGGCATACCTTATATTGGTTGTCATGGCCTGCTTTGTGCAATGTAGAATAGTTGGCCATATTCATCCTCTAGTGCTTGAAATTTTGTTTTCCCTAGTCTATCCTCTGTAATACTTGCTACTCTTTTACACTTGCAATTAGCTTAAATCTATGCTTGTATTTAGGGTAGTATTCAGTAAGGATTACCTCTACATCTTCTTAGCTTTTTCTTTACATGTAGAGTGTCCAATTGGGTAGCCAAATGGATTATGATATCTTCTTTTATGTTGGACAAAAAGTTACTTAATTCCACATTAAAGAATCCATTAGATGTCTTGCTGATGGAAGATGTTATTTCTCCTTTTGTCCTCTTAGTAAAGGTCCTTGAATAGTTTCTATAGACCTTGCATATTTCTTCAAAAGTTAATTGTGATACATCTCTTAACCCAATAAGGTTAAGGGAATTCATGCAATCATCATTAAATCCTCTTAAAAACACCAACTTCAAGGATTCTTCTGAAAGTCTATTTTATGGATTCTTCTTCAAGAAGAACTAGAACCTTTTTACATAGTCCTCCAATGGTTCATCTTCTTTTTGAGACATCTTGAAAATGTCATCTCTTCTTCTATCAACTCCTCTGCAATAGTCAGGTGGTATTTCTCCAAGAGCTTTGTCTTCATAGTGTCCCAATCTAGAACAACATCTCTTCCCAAGCCCATAAACCATCTTAAGGCAACATCCTTCAAGATTGATGGAAATAGTTTGAGCTTGTGTGCATGTTTTGTGTAATCGTAACTTCTACGCAATACATCAAACTCAAACAAGAAGGTATTTGGATCCTTAGTAACCAAGCCATAGAAGACAAGCAATGTTGAAGGAGGTGTATTCTTCAAAATAGTTGCTCTCTCCTGGTTGGAAATGGGGAACTCAAAAGTTACATGTTTTGGTGGGTCATCCACCACTACATCATCCATAGTTTGTAAGGTATCCTATGTGTTTGCAATGGATGGTGGTGAAAGGGAAAGTTCTTCTTTAGAAATACCCTCGCTCTGATCAGTGTGATTACCAATATCCTCTATAGCTTTGTGTGATGAGGAGAGAAATCTTCCCAAGGCATCTTGCTACCTCCACATACAATAGGTGTGACTTTGTGTATCAACAGCTCCTATGCACAATCCCCATAAATGGCACCAAAAATATAGAGGCCCACTAATGTTCAATAAACTTGGTGTTAGAAACACAATTCAGAGGGGTCCTAACTAAATAGTTCATTAAACCCTTGAAAGGCCTTCATTTAGTTATCAACCAGGGCTAATGTAATCTTGTAATGATGCTAGCAATGTTTGTGCATTTAGAGACTCTATACTACCTATATCATCTTAGTATAGGTGTTTACACATGCTAAAACACATAAATTGCATAACAGTGAAAAGTAGTGCTGAAACTATTTGTATGGGTGCCTACAGCTAAAGATTGTGACTAAGTCATTGTCAAGAAATGAATTATATAAATAACCAATACTTATAACTTGATTAACTTGATTAAATTGACTCACTCTGAAGGACAATGCATGGAAACAAATAAAACATGAATATAGGACAAGATCTTATTCACGATTTCATTCACATTTACAACATGAAGAATCTATTTAAGAAAAATACAACCATGAAAGTAACTACTGTAACAATAGAAATAAATATGCAGAAAGTAAAGTGGGGAACGATTACCTTGAGTGGCCCTTGCTCAAGTCACTGTCTCCACAAGATAAACTCAAATCTAGCTCCTTAGATTAATTCAACATAATAGTAACTAAAAACCTCTTTATTGCATAACTAAAGATATCACAATTTGATAAGAATCTTTTGGGATCTCTTATTCATAAGAACATGATTGGAACAAAAATTATATGTGTTAAAACATGAAACTAACTAAACATATCTATCTGCTATATTTGTTGCATTTGTTTTTTCACCAACTAACTATTCACCTCAACCACCAAACCATATATATAGATGCGAGGGAGTTTTATTGAAATAAGGAATCAAAATGCAAATCTAAATGCAAATTGCCACTCTCTAATAAATAGCGTGACAAATTCTAAGTAACTAAAAACACAACTGAAAAGGTAGAAGAATTTGAATAGGATTGCAACTCTGCTACAATGGTAAAATTGAAACATGGACTATAAAAAATATTCTCGTTGGATTCCCAATCATGGTAGATCTCTTATCCTTTAGTAGTTTTATTTAATGACATGGTGAATCACAATCTTCCTGAAAAATAGATGCCTCTAATTTTGTAATTGATGTGCTTTGCTTATTCTAGAACTTCCCCTGCATCCTTTTTTGAAACTCCTTTGGTTGTGGGTTGCACCCCTTAGTTGTTGTGGGCTATAGTCTGCTTACTCCAACTCCTTGGATGCAAAGATTTAGCTCACACAACATCTACACAATACTAATAACCATAGTTTAAACATAGATATTAATTTTAGTCCATACATATTCACATATTAACCAAGCAATAGCTATCATACCATAATCACATTTCCATATTCTTAAAACCATGTTCAAGTTTGTATGATGATCATAAAAGATAGTAAAGTTTAGGAATATGCTTGAAATAAGTATCTAGATATGTCTAAAAGCATGTACTAAAACAACAAAAAACTAAATAATGATCGACCTCATCAACTTTATTAATATATTGTGTTAAAGATACATAATACTGGAATGCTAAAAGTGTTGTTATAGTACTATTCACAAGGTCCAATCTTGATAGTATAAATGTCATTGCGAAAGTTCCAAAGAGATCTAATGTTAGGCATTTACATCAAAGAAAAACTAGAACTATTAGTATTATGAGACCACTAAATAGTATGGTCTTTGAAAAAAACCAAATCTAAAACTATCTCCATATTTTACTAGTAGTATGAAAATGGGTAATTTGGGTCTTTAGTGTATGAGAATTTTGTATGTGAATACCTTTTAGGTGGTTTTCTACACCTTGTAGAGCTTTGAACAAGATGATTTGGAGGTTCTTCCTCTTCTTCTAAATATTTAGAGATAGATGAGCTTTTCTCAACTTTGAATTGTCTATTTAGGGGCCTCGGTTCAACTTTCTCACATGTAGAATGAAGTTGAATGATATTTTTTTGTTCACTTTATTCTGTTACAATGTAATATAAGAAGACTTAGATTCTATAAAATCACACTTCTACTATATATCACCTTTTGTACAATAGGATCCCAAAGCTTGTATCCTTTCACACCATAAATGTACATGATGAAGATACACTTCACTACCTTGTTATCCAGCTATGTTTACTTTTTCTTTGGAACACGTATATACACCTCATAACCAAAAAATATAGGATGTATTAGTGAAGGATTGTGACTCAACCACACATTTCATAGATGTTTTATCAACAAGAGTTGATGTATGAGATTTTTTAATCAGGTATCAAGCAATGGTAATAACTTCATAAAAAAAACTTTGTTCTAGACTAGCAACACTAAGCACACTCCTAACTTTCTCCATCAGAGTCTTTTTCATTATTTCTACAACTTTAATTTATTGTAGAGAATACAAAGTTGGCTTTTGTTACCGATTTCCATAATCTTTACATAAACTATCAAAATCATTAGAGAAAAACTCACCACCATTTTTAGTCCTCATTTTTTTCTAGTTGGCAACTCAATTGTTGCTTTAAATTATTTAAATCAATTAAAAATTTCATATTTACTCAATGTCTTTCTAGAATCATCAATAAATAAAACATAATATATATATATTCTAATGGAAGGAATGTTTATAGGACCAAATACATCAAAATTAATAAGATCCAATACACCACGTGATTCATGAGAACTTAAGTAAAAATTAACGTAATTTTCTTTACATTAAATACAATACTCACAAAAATAAAAATCAAGATTACAATTACTCAACCCTTCAAGGTATTTAGACTGATTTCTCCAATGTGGCCAACTCTCTGGTTCCATAAAATACTCTAGTCTTCTTTGCAATTAATTTTTATTTAGAAGAAAGAGCACTCTTGGGTGCCAAGAAGCTATGACCATATGTTCAATATGAAACTCCCACCTTTTCCAATGGAGTAGCTACAAACTTTCTTTTTATAGTAGTATTATTCCACTCAACAAAACATGCATCAAGCTTATATAATGTGTCATATCTGATACCTCTAGCAATCACCATAGCACTTCTAGCTATATTGCATCCTACATTAGAAAAAACTACTTGCACACTCTCATCTATTAGTTTTCTCACAATTAATATGTTTGGTGCTAATCTAGGGATATGCAACACATCATTAATAATTTTTATTCTACCATTTGGAAACCTGATTCTAACGTTACAATAGCTTCTAATATTTAAATAAGAATAATCGCCCAAGTACACCTTACCTCCAACAATTTCTTCATATTCAAAAATCCATCTATATTAGAGGTCATATGGAAAGATACACATGACTCGATGAACCATGCATCATTACCTATATGAGAGGCCAAATTTGCAATAAATGCATTACCATCTTCCTTCTTTGAGGGGAACTTTGGGTGGAGAGTTAGTTTCCCTTGTAAAAGGAAGGGGAAGGATGAACAATGGTTGCCTGAATGGTTCATGTGGTTCTTACATATTATGGTTTTAGGCCCCTTTTTTTATTGGGTTTAAGGTCCTGGTCAAAACCTTGTTGTATAGGGTTCAGGGTCCCTTAAAAACCTTTGTGCAGCTGGTGTAGTCTTGTATTTTTTGTTGGGAAAATGTGTCTCAACCTTGCAATTATATGCAATTTATTGCTGATAAAATGTATATATATATCCTAGTTACACTGATAGGTGCATACAATGGCAGCAAGGAGCAAACTGTGAGCGTGTTAACTTTTTTAAGAAACTTCTAGGCTCACATACATTAAATAAAGGATATATTATAAATCTGGACCGTTCGTTATTAGGTTTTAGATCTAATGGTAGATATTTTGTTGGCCTATCTTGCCATATAATGTAACTCTATTTTATGAGGGCGTTGTATTACGACTGCGGTACAAAGAGACGGTGATGATTTCTGAGAGTCTGATAGCGATCGTGTTGTCTCTTGATCTCTGAGTGGTGATAATCTTGTGAGGAGCTTGCTCTACAAGTATATTGTAATCTTTGTGGTTTACTGAATAATATATTGGGTGGCTTTTGGAGTGTGGGGTTTTTCTCCCAAAAGGGTTTTCTCCATGTAAATCATTATGTCATGGTATGCATGATATTTGTGTTTATTTCTATTTATTTTTTTGTAACTATTAAAGATCTGTAAAAGTTTTGCATTATTCTCCTCTCAAGATTAGTGTAGTTATTCCACTACCTTAGCTTCCTTACATTTTTTGTTGATGTTGTTGTTGTTGGGATGTTGATGGTTTGTGATTTATCTTTTTAGCAGCATGCTTTTCTTGGTCTAGGTTTCAAGTCCCTTCAAAACTTGTTTGCAATGGGTTTTAGGGCCCTATCAAAACCTGTTTTCCCCTAATCAAAAACATGAAGATCAAGAAAATAAAAATTAAACATAAAAATACCAAAAGTGATTTTGACATGTGGGTTATGGGTGATGGCCAACATCATTGGAGGATGAGGGGAGTTCTTATTAGTCCAAAAGGCTCCCATTATTTTTATAGGGATCATATTCAGGTTGGTAAAAAAGGTTGACCTCATCATCATTGAATATGGTTGGGGAGGTATAGAATGAAGACATGATGTTGGATGGGATTGATTGAGATGGAGAATTGATTTCTTAATATCATCATCAAATATGGCAGGGTACGTATAGAATTAAGAAACCATATTGGATGGGATTGAATGAGAATGGTTTGGATTGGATGGTTGGATGAGATGGAGGATTTATTTCTTAAAGCTCAAACTTTGGATTTGATTAAGCTTAGATTTGGATAGACTAGTTGGACTAGAAGAAGGATAGAGTGGATTGGGGATTGGATTAGGAAAATGGTTGGTGTAGGATTAGAAGATTATATTTGATTATATTTCAGATGGGAATTTGAATTATGAATTGGAATAGAAAACTAGAGATGGATTGATGGTTGATTCAGATTTAGATGAAGTTGAGTGTATATATGCCTCACAACCAAAAAATATAGGATGTATTAGTGAAGGATTGTGACTCAACCACACATTTATAGATGTTTTATCAACAAGAGTTGATGTATGAGATTTTTTAATCAGGTATCAAGCAATGGTAATAACTTCGTAAAAAAAACTTTGTTCTAGACTAGCAACACTAAGCACACTCCTAACTTTCTCCATCAGAGTCTTGTTCATTATTTCTACAACTTTATTTTATTGTAGAGAATACAAAGTTGGCTTTTGTTACCGATTTCCATAATCTTTACATAAACTATCAAAATCATTAGAGAAAAATCGCCACCATTTTTAGTCCTCATTTTTTTTCTAGTTGACAACTCAATTGTTGCTTTAAATTATTTAAATCAATTAAAAATTCCATATTTACTCAATGTCTTTCTAAAATCATCAATAAATAAAACATAATATATAGATTTTCTAATGGAAGGAATGTCTATAGGACCAAATACATCAAAATTAATAAGATCCAATACACCACATGATTTATGAGAACTTAAATAAAAATGAACGTAATTTTCTTTACATTAAATACAATACTCACAAAAATAAAAATCAAGATTACAATTACTCAACCCTTCAAGGTATTTAGACTGATTTCTCCAATGTGGCCAACTCTTTGGTTCCATAAAATACTCTAGTCTTCTCTGCAATTAATTTTTATTTAGAAGAAAGAGCACTCTTGGGTGTCAAGAAGCTATGACCATATGTTCAATATGAAACTCCCACCTTTTCCAATGGAGTAGCTACAAACTTTCTTTTTATAGTAGTATTATTCCACTCAACAAAGCATGCATCAAGCTTATATAATGTGTCATATCTGATACCTCTAGCAATCACCATAGCACCTCTAGCCATATTGCATCCTACATTAGAAAAAACTACTTGCACACTCTCATCTATTAGTTTTCTCACAATTAATATGTTTGGTGCTAATCTAGGGATATGCAACACATCATTAATAATTTTTATTCTACCATCTGGAAACCTGATTCTAACTTTACAATAGCTTCTAATATTTAAATAAGAATAATCACCCAAGTACACCTTACCTCCAACAATTTCTTCATATTAAAAAATCCATCTATATTAGAGGTCATATGGAAAGATACACATGACTCAATGAACCATGCATCATTACCTATATGAGAGGCCAAATTTGCAATAAATGCATCACCATCTTCCTTCTTTGAGGGGAACTTTGGGTGGAGAGTTAGTTTCCCTTGTCAAAGGAAGGGGGAGGATGAACAATAGAAGATGATTCAAGATTTTATGGAAATGGGGACAATGGGAGCTTGATGCGATTACTTAGGAGGTACCTAACCATACCATCTTTGTCTTGGTTGAATAGGTATTTTATGATGACTTTGCAATTAAGAGTGTTAATAGTGGGGTTGTGATCTTGACAGGTGGGTTATGGGTGATGGTCAACATCATTGGAGGATGAGGGGAGTTCTTATTAGTCCAAAAGGCTCCCATTATTTTTATAGGGATCATATTCAAGTTGGTCAAAAAGGTTGACCTCATTGTCATCAAATATGATTGAGGAGGTATAGAATGAAGACATGATGTTGGATGGGATTGATTGAGATGGAGAATTGATTTCTTAATATCATCATCAAATATGGCAGGGTACGTATAGAATTAATAAACCATATTGGATGGGATTGAATGAGAATGATTTGGATTGGATGGTTGGATGAGATGGAGGATTTATTTCTTAAAGCTCAAACTTTGGATTTGATTAAGCTCGAATTTGGATAGACTAGTTGGACTGGAAGAAGGATAGAATGGATTGGGGATTGGATTAGGAAAATGGTTGGTGTAGGATTAGAAGATTATATTTGATTATATTTCTGATGGGAATTTGAATTATGAATTGGATTAGAAAACTAGGGATGGATTGATGGCTGATTCAAATTTAGAGGAAGTTGAGTGTAAAGTTGGAAGGATAGGACTTAAGGATTAAGATGAAGGATGAAAGTGGATTTGGATTAGAAGGAGATAGATTGGAATAGGATGTGGATGAATGGATAAGGATGCCAATATAAGATGTATGTAGACAAACATAGAATGAATTCATAAAAAAATGGATTAGAGGAAGATTCATGAAATCGTTAAAATGTTAAGGTGTTGAACTATGCAAGTGTTGAAAACTAGGGTGAAGGTGCTAAACTAAAATGATGGAGTGAAATTTGTATTTTGGATAGGGTATAGATTTGATTTTGGTATGGAGGATTAGATTGGATAGAATTTGGTGATTTGGATGGATGGAGAATTGAATTGAAGGAATGAATAAAGGATTTGGAGGAAAATATTGAATGGTTGATTTAGGATGAAGGGTTATTTTCTTGAAAAGGGGGTGGATTTTAAAGCACACCAAATAAAAAAATTGGATTGAGGGGGATTTAGGTTGATAAGCATGCACTCATTTTTCACAAGAAGATAAACCAATAACTTACATAGTCCTTTATTATTCAAGTAGAAGTGTTGCATTTTGAGGGTCCAAATTTATACAAACTACCAAGGTCGTGGTTAGATAGGGAATACAAGGTCATGGACCACCTATATACCCTTTACCTTAGAGGATTAGATTCTTACCCAAAGTGAGATCTACCTTATATGATCAAGAGTAAATTGTGCATAACTTCTTGATCCTAACTAATATTCAATACACCACAAAGGAGGCAGTCCAAAAGTCTTAAGCTAGGATGAGAAATGGTTACTAGGGAGTCCTCTATATACCCCAAGGGTACATGAGGAAAAATATATAGATGAAAGGGAGAAATTCCAAACAATAAGGAGGATAGGGTCACCCACTCTCCACCTTCACTTTTGAAAGGTATAAAATTCTTAGGGGCTTAGCAATCATTGAAAAAAAATCACTTCCAAGAGCCATGTCTTTCTATTTACCACCCATTTTTATGCTCCATTGAAACACAAGAGTTATTGTTGTCCCTTAGGGTGATAAAATTCCTACGTAGACCTACAAGGAACGATCCTAGTGATTTTTATCACCTAATATCACATGAAGCACAAGGGGAGAGCATATGCATTTGGGCTCATTAAGATGAAAAAGAGAAGAGAAGAGCGTAAGTGATGTTTTTGATCCTCAAGATTACACAAAGGCATAAGAGGAGAGCATATGACCACTCAACAAAAGACATAAAAAATAATTTTCTTTTCCCACTACTCCAACTTTAGTTCAACTAAAACTAGTAGATAAAAAAGAATCTTGAACATGCATAAACCTACACCAAATAGATTAGTAGTTTGATTAATGGTCTTGCAAAAGTATAGATAGTTGCACCACTTAGTTAGAGCAATAAATAAAATTAGAGGATTAAAATGAAGATCAAGAAAAAAATATAGAAATAACAAAAGTGAGCCTACATAGAGCAAAAACATTGTTTTACAAAGGCATTGATATGCATAAGCACCGATCTATGAAAGCTTTGATCCATATATGAATTGATATGTGTATGCACTAAAACACAATGTGTAAATGTTGAAATATGACTCTATAGAAAATAACAAACAAATATCAATGATTTCTCCTAAAAATAGCAAAAACCTACAAAATGGAATACTAGCAATGATGAAAATAACATGGAGACATGCTGGAAAATAGATAGAAAGTGAAAAATAAAAAATGACAAAGCACAAAATCATAGAAATAAAAATAAACTACCCCTAGGCATGAAAGCGCTAAATGACATGGTGGAAGCACTAATCTATGTAAGCATCGATCTTGAGAGTACAAGCATCAAATGGAGCTAGGAGAAACTACATGCAAGAAAACATGTTATATTGAAAACATAGGGCTAGAAAATGATTAAAAATGATGAAACAAGGCTAATGACCTACACAACAAACAACTAGAATTTTAAAAATAACAAAAGTATGAAAAACAAGAAACAAAAGTCATGCAACAACAAAATT
Organism: Sequoia sempervirens; assembly: GCA_007258455.2. NCBI lineage: Eukaryota > Viridiplantae > Streptophyta > Pinopsida > Cupressales > Cupressaceae > Sequoia > Sequoia sempervirens. The sequence goes on from VDFB02086081.1 coordinate 322,934,396, forward strand.
GTGGAAGCGCCAATTTATACGTAGGTGTTGATTTGGGTAGCACAAGTGCTAATCCACAATGTGTATGCATTGAAATATGAACTTCAAACAAATATTAGTGATAGGGATGTGAGTCCAACCAAGCATGCTAGAATGAAGACAAAGAAAAAAGGAAGATTCAAATGCAATAAACATACCCTTAAACCTTTTTTTCTTTACTCCACTGATTGAGTTGAAGTAGAGTGCACCCAATGCTCTATTTGATGTTCTATTTATGATGAATTTATGATGGAATGTGGTATTCACACATGTGAGAGCATGAAGATAGGGACACATGACAGATGATGGTGGATTTATAAGAAAATGGAAACATGATTATAGCATGAAATTAGATGATTAATGGATAGCATAAGGTTCAGATATGATTAAATCTAATTCACCTTGAAGCTCCCCCTAAGGAATAAATTAAAACTTTATCAAAAGATGAAAACTTGTTTTGAAGCAACAACTAGAAGAGGAATGAGCTACAAATAAGGAATTTATAAGGCACCGATTATGTAAAAAGCAACATAGAGAATTATACCAAAATGAGCCACCCAAACATTGAAAATGTTACATGATGCACTTGGTGTACCTACAGAGTTAGATAGGAAGAAGAAAAGGTGGAGGGTTATGATAATTTTTAATAATAAAGTGGACATACATTTGTGATATTATATGGAAAAAGTGATTGAAAATGGTCAATATTAAATTTTGATATAAAAGCAACAGAATTACAAGCCTAATGGACTGACAAATGAAAGATACAATGCACCATAATCTGTAATTTCATAGTCGGTGCTCATTAAAAATTCAAAAAAATGGGAAATCTGTCAGAACTAGAAGAGGAATGAGCTACAAATAAGGAATTTATAAGGCACCGATTATGTAAAAAGCAACATAGAGAATTATACCAAAATGAGCCACCCAAACATTGAAAATGTTACATGATGCACTTGGTGTACCTACAGAGTTAGATAGGAAGAAGAAAAGGTGGAGGGTTATGATAATTTTTAATAATAAAGTGGACATACATTTGTGATATTATATGGAAAAAGTGATTGAAAATGGTCAATATTAAATTTTGATATAAAAGCAACAGAATTACAAGCCTAATGGACTGACAAATGAAAGATACAATGCACCATAATCTGTAATTTCATAGTCGGTGCTCATTAAAAATTCGAAAAAAGGGGAAATCTGTCAGAACGCTCCAAAGCCTTCACTGCTCGCTTAGAATCAACGGGCAGGACGTTCATCAGGAGGTCAGTTGCGGACAACAACCTCAGTATTCGCGCTCTGGCCTCAGAGCCTTATTTCATCTTCCAGATTTGTGTGCTTGTCTGTGTTTGATATGCAGATCAAGTAGTACAACCTTCAGAACGGATCCTGTTCAAGTAAGGTCGTGCTTTAAATCATTGTTTTCGCCCAATATAAATAACGGTTTTATCAAATGCGCTATAAAGGTGGGATATTACACACAAGAGGGCGGATTGGAAATACGCCGATGACCCTTGCATGCACAGCAACCTTCCTTCAAACTCTACTCATTTCTTCTCACCGATCAAAACACTGTCATAACAATGCCTAGAGGACAACTGGGATGTCAATCCATGACAAGAAGCGTTACTTGAGTATGCTCCAACTGTTGGATATCATCTGATAACAATTTGGTCAGGGAAATCTCTGAAGATATTGTCGACCAACTGCTTGGAGGAGAATTTGTGAGCCCAAAAGGCATCAATAGCCACTTAGAATTTGATATTGTCTTCTATTTCATCTCTGGTAGCTTTAGAATGTAGCATTCTCTTTTGGTCCATCCTTGGATACATTCCGTGGATGTTGTGCCTTCCACACTTCATTGAACTTTCAATTTTATTCAAAATAATAGATGTATAATCATGCCTCGTCACAATTTCTATCAATATTGTCAAGTACTGGATAAAATAATTATTTTAGTCTGACTCTTAACTCATTGATCACACATACATCACTATTTGGAATCTCTTATATCTTTCATCTATTCGCCATTCTAAGAAGGCCTAAGGATATGATTAGAGTCCCACCTTCATGTGAAATTAACATAAAGTGTATCATGAAGACTATTTGAACCCTCCTTTATATATGGATCCCGCTATATAAGGTCAACCACCTCCTATTATTCATGAGTATGCGACTCTAAAGGAAGGTTCTTTCCTTCATGGATTCAAAGCTAATAATAGTTCTTCTAATGGCTCATCTCCTTCTCATCCAATTAACCAGGTTTTTCTATTTCACAAAGCATTGATATATAATTGAAGTGGTTTTGGTGTAAAGGATCAAGGTACTTTATAACCTATTAAGGTGCATAAAAATAATCTTTCAACCCAGTTGTGTAGTTAATCATAACATAGATTTTTATAGTTGGTAGATCCTTAGTTGATTCATACAAGAATTACTCAATTCTACTCCTCCTTTATATATATAATTTGCTAATAATGAGGCTCTTCCTAAATTCTTGGAAGTTTATGAGAATTTTCCCAAGTTTTGTCATGATAGAGTTTTCCTCCCATATTCTCTTGAAGTTTGTTCTTACTTTGGGAAAACCCTCAACTTTACAATACTATTCTCTAGAATTTTCCAATCACTTGCCTACCAAATCATCCATCGAGGATATAAATCCTACTTGTTGGTGGCACATTCGATGTTAATATAAATAAATACATAATAAACATAAAGTATTACAATTGGTGAATTTTGTACCATATGTGAGCAACACAATATGTCCACACTAATTCATCATTATAAAGACTTGTTTGCATGGTCTTACCAAGACATGTTGAGAATCTCTAGTGACATTGTTATGCATAATATCATTCTTAAGATTGATGCTAAACATGTTGAACAAAAACATATTGAAATATGCATCCTAAAGTGGCTTGGATGGTAAAAGATGAAATTGAGAAACTCTTAAAAGTTGAATTTATTCAACCTATTAATTACTCCCCATAAATTGTAAATATAGTGCAAGAGGCCAAAATTGATAGGAATATTCACACGTATACTAATTTTAGAGATATTAATAAGGAATTTTTTAAAGGTAATGATATGATTGCTGATTTTACTATTGTACATGATATGTTGTCCTTCATGGATAAATTTTTGGTTTATAATCAAATTCTTATAAACCATGAAGACCAAAGTAATTTTACTTCTCCTTGGTGCACATTTTATTGTCATTATGCCTTCTAGATTAAAAATACCATTGCTACTTGTCAAAGGGATATGACACATGGGCATGTGCAGGATCATGGTATGCCAAAAAGTGGCAATGGAGAAAAAAATACGTGTTTCTACAACTCAAAAACGCGAAAATGCCGAGTTGACTTTTTGGGGCTCGGGTGACTACCGAGGCAAAGCAAAAAGCTAGATTTATAAATCGGATATCTGATTCTGTAGGCATATATATATAACTTCGGGCCGAATGAAACCGACCAAAACTCATTTGCATTCGGCTTAACCGCGGCAGGTGCACAGTGGAAAGCGCAAATCAGATATCCGATTTCAAATCCATCTCCAACAGGTTAGATTCTTGATTTTTTATTTGCTCTAATCAAATTTTCAATTAGATTTGTTTAATTTTAGTTGATTTTTTTCAAAATAGGGTTTTTTGATAGATTTTTTATGAAAATTTTGAGTTTAGCATGGATTTTGATGAAAATTGAATGTTTGCAATGGATTTTCACTTAAAAATAGTGTTTTTTATGTATTTGGATTAAAAATTAGAGAATTTTATAGATTTTTGTTAAAAACTAGGGTTTTTGTTGGATTTTTAAAAAAAACTAGGGTATTTTTATACTATTTTCATTTATATTGTCTGATTTTAATTAGATTGATTTGTTTTTATATTTAATCAGGCATTATGGCTGCATGTATATAAAATTAAAATTTTGTGCATTTCTAAAAGTATTCCTATTGGCAGACCTAAACATCTTCAATTAGGATCCTCAGATACTATATCTCATTTTTAGATTTTAAATTTAACAAAAATCAACCTCATCAGTCTAGGGTGCCAATTCCCTGTCCAATCAGTTTTGACAAAGATTTGGATCATAGTTCTATCTCTATGATTCTTATGTTGTTTTGGGTTTTGTGTGTGCAAATTATTTTAGTTTTTGTGACTATTTTGTGTTTTCCCTTCATTGTATGAGCATTAAATTGTTTTGAATCTTGTAGAAAATTTATGAGCTTCATGACCTTGTGTCACTTCACTAATACCCACGTGAGATGTAGTTGTAGACTTATGGCTTCCTATGTTGCAATCATAGCCAATGTTGAGCTTGATTCTTATAACTCTTTCACTCAACGTATTATGTCTACCCAATCCATCTTATATTCCCTCCCTAGTCCTACATTACCCATGTCTTTTTTGTAACCTAACATTTATGTGGACTTGGCATATGTTATTTCTAAGGTCCCCAATGATAATCTAGAATAATTGGATAAAGACCTACAATGAATTCAACAATTCTTAAGCATTGAACCTTTGGATGGAGAAGCAATCCCTCTTTTGGATAGCATTGGGAAGTTGGTAAATGATTAGGAAGGGATAGAAGTGTTACGTAGCCTAGCTAATATAGTAGATTCTAATATTCCTTTGGTAGCTAGTTTCACGAAATTTTTGACTAATGCTCAAAATCCTTTTGGAAAATAAGTTTCCTCTCCCACAATAATGCCTTCTATTCCCAACTTTACACCTCCAGTCATAGCATCAATGATGGAATATAACAATGGTTTAAACTCAAGCTTAGGAATTTCTAGTGGAAATTATAATAGTTTTGTCCCTTCACCTATAACACCTCCATATTCATCACCCCTCCTAAACATGAAATATAATATCCCACCATTCCTCCATACTAGTTCACCATACTTGAAAAACTCTCACAACATGTGGCCCAATGATTTTGTGATAAATCAACTTTTTTATTTAAAGCATGACATTAATACAACAACAAATTTCAAACTTAAACCAAAATCAAACCAATAGTAAACATCCAAAATACCTTACACATAGTTCATTAATGTTCACTATTTTAAATACACCTATACTACAAAACATTGAAATACCTCGCTTTGGAAAGTACAATGGTAAAAAATATCCTAATAACCATTTGTTAGTTTTTACTACCTTGTGTAGAGACTTTATTTTTGAAGATTCACTCATAGTGAAACTCTTTTCTAGATCATTGAAAGATATGGCCTTGGATTGGTTTTGTTCATTGTCAAACAATCAATTACCTCCTTTACACAACTCATTAGTGATTTCCTCCAACACTTTCAAGTGAACATCAGTCCTCAAGTTACATTAACAAATTTAGTTCATTGTAATCAAGGACCTAAAGAGAAAATAAAAAACTTTATGAAATGATACTAATCCCTTTATTTGAAATTCTCCTATAGTCTTCAAGATGTTGACATTCAAAGGGTGTTTATAGGTAACTTACAACCTAATATTCAAGATAAGAAATTGCTAATGAAATATCCATCCTTAACATGTTTTTGTATAACCCTTCATGATTATCGAATATCGATTAGTTGGTATGAAGGTACCCCTTCATAGGCTCCTATTGGTCAATCATATAAGTCATGCCTCAAAACAACTATTAATCATTTAAAAAGAAAAACAAAAAAATCATTACTTGATAAACATTCATGTCAAACTGCTCATAATATTGAGACAAAAGTAACTACTGTAAACATAACTTCAGTGACATTAAATTGTCAAATGTCTATCGAAAGGCCAATGATATATGTAGCTGTTTACATGGCCAACTAGGCATCGATTCACAGTAAAAAGAAATGGTTTTTGACATGTTGAACATAGGGGACAACAATCTCATTATCCCACGGTATGTAAACTGCAATGCACACTAACTATGAAGTATAGCATTAAGGTCTGAGTGTGCGAAGAGGAAATTCGGAATGCCTGGAGCTACAAACATGAATTTGAATAATTGCAGCTTCCCCTCAAAATGGTCTGTCGATTGATTTTTCTCCTATCTTTGTTGTGGCTGCGCAAAAATGGATACACCGATCTGCCTAACAAAAAAGAGAAGACAAATGGATTTCAGGGATGAAATTATAGAGGTTAGGATGAAGAGAATTTTCAAAGTGAAAGCCTTTGTGGTGATACGTACCATCAAAATGATTTTGGGCGACATGTATGTGAGATCTTCACACATGTATCGTCTGAATATTGATGCAGTCTCAATGTTCCTTATGGTTTTTCTTGATTCTAGAGAAGACAAGGAAATTGTGAAGGCATTAATGAAGAAGCTGCTAAGGAAAATGTGGTGTGGGGTATTGAAGAGCTATATGGACAAAGCTATTGCTAGTATTTGTCTGCACCATAACAACCAGATTTGGACGTGTTTGGCATACGAATATAATAGGCCTCGGATATCATTTATCATCCAGGCCATTGGGGTGGACAACTCGGCATGGCGCGTGAAGACGAAGTGGGGCATATGATTTCTAAAGGAAAATACTAGGATCACTGGAACAGTGAAAATGAACTAGTCCTTCACCTAGGACCATGACTCTACAGATGAAGAAGTATCAGAAGGAAGCAACTTGATGAGGTCAATCCATATCATGGCCTCGATTTTTTGGGTTTCTAAACAATGTCTTATAAGGAATTTTTTTCTTCTGGCCCTTATAGGTATACAAGGCCAGTCCGTATATTGGTCATTGTGTTTGTAATTTTTTTTATTGTGCTATGAACCCTGGTATAGGTGGTTCCAATGTAGATAGACAAAAATACTACTTTCAGATTAATTTTTTATTATTATTATTTTATTGATATATTGGATGCGGTTTCATGGTGTCACGTTTATTAATAAAAAAAAATCTCATGAGGGATTGAGCCTTATCTTGCTCTTTTTCAATGTGCTCGGTAACTATGAAAGGAAAAGATTAAGGTAATTCATAAGGAGTCAAAAATTGAAAACCAAGAAAAACCTCAAAAAGTGAATGATATTTGAAATAGTGGACTTCTTAGTTGTATGCATTCTCAATTAGGGGTAGGATAAAATCCCACCTGTTAGGAGAGGTATGGTGGTATAACTAGAGACAATGTACAAGGGTCAAATTAACAATTTCAGCCCAATCAAGAATTGATCAAATGACTTTAGGAGGTTGAGGTTCATTCTAATAGAGTATGCTAAGACATATCTATGAATGTTGATTTTTTTAATGACTTCCAACATCATATGTCAAGTGGAAGCCACAAGTAATGTTAATGTTCATAAATTAACTTAAATTTTATCTCCATTGGTTACAATAGGCTAATTAGATGCCTAATCCCTACACATACAATCCAACATGCTCTGTCAATTATGACTTACAACAATAAAATCTTATTGCTACATTTTTTTCTAAAATCCAAAAATATAGACAACCCTGTAGTATCTTCTCTAGATCTACACATACAACTATGCTTGTAGGCCCCTTCAACATTTGTCAACACTCTACACTATATCCCACAAGTTCTAAATCACTCCTTGACTTGGTCTCTAACTTCTTTCCTAATACTCTCTCTTCCCCTTTCCCTAATCTCTCTTCCCCTTTCCCTAAGTGAATGATCTTCTTCTTTTCCTTGCTCTACATTCTCTCTACTCCTTCGTATTGCATTAACATAGGAAAAACCAACACTTTTATTTTCTACTTGTTAAACAATAACTATCCTAACACTTGATAAAGAACTTGCATGGATACCAATAGACTATTGCTAACAAATTTTATGCTCAAAGGAATATGCATAGTTTTCATGCCATAGGAATTAATAGTCATGGAAAAATAAAGAAGGAATAATTCTCTTGATGATAATTATTTGAACTCTAGCAATGTCCCAAAATAGAAATAAAATGTAAGGCCTCAAACTCAAGAACAATGAATACCAGATAGAGAATGCACATCCTCGAATGAATATAATCAACCACTGGAAGTGGGAAATTTGCCAATCATTCTTCCCAAACACCTAAATGCAACTAAGAAAATCACATGGTCCAAATTGATAGGCTAGAGCTCCATAAAATAAGTCAACTAGACAAAAGATAAACCTAGTGTAGGCCCCTTCAGTGTCAGCACTTTAAACTATATCCCACAAGTTCTAAATCACTCCTTGAGTTGGTCTCTAACTTCTTTCCTAATGCTCTCTCTTCCCCTTTCCCTAAGTGAATGATCTTCTTCTTTTCCTTGCTCTACATTCTCTCTACTCCTTCCTATTACATTAACATAGGAAAATCCAACTCTTTTATTTTCTAAGTTAGACAATAACTACCCAACTAAAGCTTTCCCTCTCTTTTGATTAATTATGCCTCTAGACTACCCTTGATTACCACCTAACTATCTTAACACTTGACAAAGAACTTATATTGACACTAATAGACTATTGCTAACAAGTTTTATGCTCAAAGGAATATGCATAGTTTTCATGCCATAGGAATGAATAGTCATGGAAAAATAGAGAAGGAATAGTTGTCAAATGATAATTATTTGAACTCTAGCAATGTCCCAAAATAGAAATAAAATGTATGGCCTCAAACTCAAGAACAATGATTATCAAGATAGAAAATGCACATCCTTGAATGAATGTAATCAACCACTAGAAGTGGGAAATTTGTCAATCATTCTTCTCAAACACCTAAATGCAACTAAGAAAAACACATGGTCCAAAATGATAGGCTAGAGCTCCAAGACAAAAGATAAACCTATGTCCTTTGTAGTCCATTTCATCTCTCTTTTTGAGCTATCAAATGTCAATTTTACCTTGTTTTTAAAGTTGTCCCATAGTTTTTTGAAGTTATAGTTACTATCAAAAGCATCTAGGTAGTTGTCAATAAAATTGAGAGTTATTGTTGTGAAAGTCAAGGAATTATTAAAATGACTTTAAGAGGTTGACATCATTCTCCCAGTAGGGTATGCTAAGACACATCTAGTAGTGCTAGGGTATGCACTAAGAAATCTATTGATAGATTCAAGGATTAGAGTGTCATGGTTTTCCTAGATAATGTTATATCAATTATACAATATATTAATAGATAGATTCTTTTAATAGTCATAATTATCATGTATAGCAATTTTAAGAAGTCAAAGTGCAATAGTGTTTCCACTTTTTAGTTTTATTGGGCCATAAAAATTAACATCTTTTAGCATTCAACACATTCTATTAATATATCAAATAAACCATTGAGAATTGTAAACTATTGTAAACTAGTGATTTCTATCATTTTTCTTTTTCTTTTTTAATTCTATCATTTATATTAGTTTTCATTAAAATTTTATTATTTTTCTATTATTGGATAGTGAGTGGCATTGTACCATAACACACAATTTTTGCTATAAATATAAAGTTTTCAAGTTTTCTTAGAATTGGATCATTAACTCCAAAATCTATTGTGTCAATTTTTTTGGTATTTTTTATTAAATATTTTATTTATTATTATTATTTTAATGAGTAATAATAAAAAAATATACTTACATTTTACCATAATACATTCCTCTTTGCCTATTTATTAAAATTCTTTTTTTTTTTAAATTGATATGGAGTGGAATACAATTTGTTTTTTTTAAAAAAAAATTAGTTTGCTATTGTTCTTAGCACCTTGAATAAAGATATTTTTTTGTAATAGACGTATCTTAATAAATAAATAAATAAAAATATAATATTAAAAACCATTATTTTGTAAAATTCTATTTTTTAGGCTACTTACACAAAATTTCGTCTCAAGTGATTTCATTTGACATTGATGCAAATGACATGTAGTTGGTTGATTTAAATAAGAAAAATACATGTGGATAGGAGAAGAAAATACTATCATGTATGGAAATTTTATAAACTATCATGTGGGAAAATTTTATTATTTAATAGTGACTGACATTTTAATATAACACAACTTTAACTAGAAATTTTTTCAAATATTTCTTAGAATTAGACCATTAACTGCATGGTCCCATGGGGAGGCTTGGGCTTCTATTTTCATGGAGTAGGAGTCCCATGGGAAAAAAAAATTGTGCTACGGGATTAATTGGAATCTTTTACAAAAAAATAGGAGCCCCTATAGTATAGGAATGAATATTTCAATTGGTGAAATTGGGGTGGGGCTATAAATTCCCCTACAACTTAGGAGTTTTTTATTCCACTTGTCTCTCATCTAAAATTTTAAATTCTTATTAGAAAAGAAAAATGAGAGAATTTTCATTTATTATTTTTTATTCATTCTTGTAAGAGAGGGGGACCACCGCGTGCAAGGCCCCAGGTCACGGAGGGCCAAGATGCAGAAGGGTTCCCTAACTTACCTTAGCCTGATGCGATGTTAAGAAATGCGAGACAAAAATAATGAGGATCGTAAGGCCCTTCGATTATTCTACAGACTTGAAACTCGAAAAAGGGCTAGGCAAGCCAATTTTTTGGGTTCAACGCTACACCTCAGGAAGCTCTCTGCCCGAGGACGAAAGTGCGGTCCCAGGACAACAACATAGCACACTAGTGTCTCTCAAGTGTGTTGGCGTTCGTACAACCAGACAACTACAGAGACAAGGTCGAACCTGAGAAAACAAGCTAACAGCCCAGCTAACTACTACTAAAGGGCCAAAATAATGTGATTAAGTAAACAAAATACTCTTTAATGTGATAAAGTAAAAATGCAAGAGTTAGGGTGGCAAGGATGATCTCACAAAGAAACTCGTTCGCCAGCTAGCTCCTTGGAAGCATGTTCACCTACACACAAAAATGAGGAAAATGTTGGGTGGTTGTATAGGGCCCTACCTCAGCCAAACCCCCATTTAGGTGTTTCCACCTCCACGGGTAGCCAAGAAAGTGAGTATGGTAAAGGAAGTAATATAATGAAGAACGCCAAAACACTATAAAATAGTAAGTGTGCTTACTCTACCAAGTAATAGAGGAGAGGAATGGGAAGCTTACCACCTCCACCAAAAGCACTCAAGGCTAATGGAGGAGAGAATGAGAGTACTCGAGCCTCTGCTGCAATAGTGTGGTCCCAAACTTGCTCTACTGAAGTGATGGAGTGAAGTTGTTGCTGCAATGGAGTGTAAGAGTGTTGCTAGAATGCTTGAAGTGAATGCTTGGAGTGAGTGCAAGAGTGTGAGAAAGATTGAAATTATGCAAAAGAGGTTGTGAAGCATGTAGAAGGAGAGAATTTGAAGAGGAGATGAAGAAAACAGCCATATTCGGGTCAGTCGACCGAAGGGGGCATTATAACTTGACCTCCAATGAGAAGTGTAATGCCTCTACAGGTTCAGCCGCAAGAATCTACCAAGGACGTAAGCACGTCGTGCAGACGTCTGTGCGCCATGCGGGCATCTCCGATAGAAATTCCTCTACCGATGCTCAAAATAGGTGCCAAGTGGAATGAAAGCAGCAGGCTTAGGTGTAATTAAGCCTCTGAACTTGGTTTTCTAAAGTGGAGAAAGGCAAAAGGGGAATTTACATAAGGGGTGCAAATTCACTCTTATACATTTTGCCCCCACTTTAGCAAGCATGAGTACTGATGAGTGCTCAGTAAAGTAGATCGAGGAAGGAGTAAGGTTAGAAACGTATACTTGAACCATTGAGGATGCAGACCACGATCTGACAAACCTGAAGGCACAAGGGAAGTGAAGAACTTCATAGCTTCTCAAAACTATGAAGTTGAAGAAAGAAAGCGTCTTACAGGCCTATGAACCTACAAGGAGGCAACCCCCAAGATCTCTCACATGAAGAAAGCCCCATGAAGTAAGCATCTTACAGGCCCGCAGACTTGCAAGGAAGGTGTCCCCCAAGAACTCTCACATGGAGGATACCCAGGAAGCATCCCCCAAGATCTCTCACATGGAGGAAGCCAAGAAAGCGCCCTACGAACCCACAGACCTACAGGGAAGGTAACCCTCAAGATCTCTCACATGAAGGATACCTAAGGAAGCACCCTACAAACCCACAGAACTGTAGGGAAGGTAACCCCCAAGATCTCTCACATGGAGGAACCCAAGAAAGCACCCTACAAACCTGCAAACCTATAGGGGAGCCACCCCCAAGATCTCTCACATCGAGGAAGCTCAAAGGAAGTGCCCTACAGGCTCTTAGACCTACAGGGGAGCCACTTCCAAGATATCTCGTATGGAGGAAGCTCAAAGGAAATGCCCTACAGGCTCTCAGACCTACAGGGAGGTATCCCCAAAGATCTCACATGGAGGAAACCTAGAAAAGCGGACTCCACAGAGTCAGGAAGTGACCACGTAAGCAAGTAAGCAGATAGTTGCGCAAACTATCGACAATTTGGAGAACTTTCAAAGGGGTCCCTCGGGAATGCTCCATGAAGAGAGGGTCCACTCAAGGGATGCACAATTTGAGAGAAAATATTTTCTTTCTCAAATCAATCCATCACCAAGGGATCCTTTTGAAAGATGTTCACTTCATCAAGGAATTTGAAAGAAAGAATATGCCCCCACATGAGGGAAAGGTCAAGGTTGTTCCCACTTTGGAGGAAGGTTCTCAAGTCTCTTCTTTACAAACCCGTAATGAAGGAAACATGTTCCATTAGGGTTCCAAGTTGAGAATGTGATTCTAAAGAAATTTTTACGAATATTTTTGAGAAAAGATCTGTTAGCAACGAATGCATTTTTTGAAAATTGGAATGTTGAAGTAAAGCATTGTCACACATGAGAGGGACAACTCAAGCAAAGAAGAGAGAAAGATAAAGAGAAAGTAAAGGAGAAAAACACAAAGGGCACTGAGGATCTAGTTTCATGAGGTCATATCTATCCAAGCTTATATAAATAATAGGTATCCGCGGTGCAAGGAAAAATATCATCAATCCCCAACCAGATCAAGAAGAATGCACGAAAAATAAAGTAAAAAATAAAAAATTGAGTCAACATTAAGGGGAGCCTAAATGCCCCTAATGCTTTGCATTGTCCCCAATTTATCAATAGTCCAGCACAAACATGGAAGAATGATGATACATATAGAAGAAGGTTTACAACACAAAAATCATGCCTATATCCAAGCACCAACAAGGGTGACAAGGGTCATCCAGGCACACACAACACGAGCATGGGGGAACACATCACAAAACACACACACAAACAAGATCAAGAAGAGGCCTCCTCCAAACATTGATCGGACCAAGAGGTCATTTGCTTCCCACTCCAAATCATCGTAGGGGGAAGGAGGATGAGCCTACAGTAGCGGGATGTTAAGAGGAGGAGCATCTGACCCTCCCGCAACAAGGGCCAAGGAAGAAGGCCTTGCAAGGTCTTCTTCTTCACCGAGCTCTTGTGGAGCTAGGGTCAACAATTTCGTGAAGATTTCTAACAAGGCTAAAACTTCATCTACATAATTAAACATGCACCTTACAAGGGTACCATGTTTAACTTCAACAGACAGGGCAAGTGGTGCCTAAAATTCACCACTAGGCTCTTCGAATAGCTCGAGAGTGGTGATGAACTCAAGGGAAGTCAAGACAAGTTATGTCACTAAGACAAAACAAGTCAGCATGGGACCACCTTTCAGAGAAGGTGGGATCCTCTTACGTTCCCCATTGTAGGAGGAATTTCTCTCCACCTTCTGCTTCGTCGAGGGAGGTGAGCTCCCCACAGACGAAGCAAGAGGCACAGAGGAAGAGGAGGCGAAGAAGACCGCAGTAGACACCACTGAGGTTTTTGTCATGTCTACAGCCTTGGGAAAGGTAGGATAACCAGAACGGACATCAAAAAAGGCAGCTCTACTGAAGGAACGATGAACACCTGCACCCCCTTAGGGTCAGGCACATTCACACTCGCAGCGGAATCCAGAAATGATGCAGAATTAGATTAGAGAGAAATAAAGGGAAAGGGAGATTAGGATGTTGTGGGAAGCCCTGAAGTAGGGGTGGTCATCTCTTCTTCCCTCCTTTGTGAGGCAGCCTGCTTAGCCAAGATAGCCTTTCATCGGCACTTGCACTCGCATGCAAGGAAGTTTCTACAACCCTTGGAATTGGAGGCCAAGGTCAGAAAAGGAGTAGAAGGCTCCTACTCAACCATAGGAACATCCACTATGGCCATCTCTGGTAGAGGAACAAATTCCTGAATGCGAGCACGATGATTGGATTGAGAAGCAGTAGGGGGAGTCGACTTAATAACCTCAACAGCGAGCCTCTTCCTGCTCGCTGCTTTAGGAGCAGGAGTAGTAGGAGGCCACGGAGACCGAGACATAGAGGACTCTCCACAAGAGACTTTCTTCCCGCTATACCAAATGGGACTAGGCTCCTTAGGCAACACAAGAAGTTCCAATGCAGGACGTTTAGACTCTCGTCGAGTGAGCACCATAGGGTTCTCCCATGGGCACGGGGTGGAATCTGATGACATCATAGCAAAGCGAGAGGAATCGTTGGACTGACTAGCGAAAGAGGAAGAAGGAGGATCTTGAGACTGCTTCTCTTCTTTTCTCTTGCATGCCTTAGCAACATCATTGTCATCTTTTAGGCAAGCCCTATTTGAAACAACATAAGGCGAAGGTGAGTATCTCATTCTCGGCGCTAAACACCCTCTCTTATAATTCTGATAAGTTCAATATAGAAGATCCCTCCTGCGCAAAAGGGGACCCATAGGCATAGGCCAAGAGTAATCCAAAGAATAGCTACCACGAGCAACCGGTGGTCTGTAACCGGTGTCGTGTATTATGTGCACAGAACCCTCGTGGATAAATTTCAGGCATTTATGCATGACCAAGGGTATGACATTCATAGCCACTAACCAAGGGATACCTAGTTTTACCCTGAAGAGTTCAGATCTAGGAATGATATCAAATAGGAGTTTCATAGTCTTAGGTCCAACCAAAGTCGATAGGACAATACTACCCAAGGGAGGTACGAAAAGTTCGTCGTGTGTGTGAATGGTACTCACAGGTGCATCATACCCATCTTTGTGTAAGAAGTTGATAAGCATAATCTCCTCAATTATAATGTTCACTTGAGATGTCGAATCAATGAGAACACCGACTACGACGTTCCCATTGATGCGTGCATGAATGTATAGAGGAGATGGTTCCCTATTGAAACACATCAGTAGGTCCTGTGAAATGAAGGTTATACCATTATCACTGTTTACAGGCTGCATAGAGGGGATAGGTTGGTTCAAGAATGAAGCCATCATACACACACTAGACAGTACTTTCTTAGAGCCCTCTAAAAGGTGATAGGACAAGACAGTGACCCAACTATGGTTTCGTCACGCAACACTTTTGGAACCTTCCAACTACACATGCTAGGGGTCGTAGGTTGGGTTGCGAGGTGAAAAGCCCCACAACACACACACCTACAACTCTCCTAGGATATGAGGAAAGGGTCTTCCAGTATCACAAAAGGGAACCAAGATGGTTCACATTGGGTTCACCAAAATGTAAGAGAGGGGGACCACCGCATGCAAGGTCCTAGGTCACAGAGGGCCAAGATGTAAAAGGATGCCCTAACTTACCTCAGCTTGATGCAGTGTTAAGAAATGCAAGATGAAAATAATGAGGACTGTAAGGCCCTTCGATTATTCTACAGACCCAAAACTTGAAAAAGGGCTAGGCGAGCCAGTTTTTGAATTCAATTCTATGCCTTAGGAAGCTCTCTGCCCGAGGATGGAAGCGCAGTCTTGGGATGATAACTCGGCGTGCTAGCGTCTCTCAAGTGTGTTAGCTTCCATATGACCAGACAACTACAAAGACAAGGTCGAACCTAAGAAAACAAGTTAACGACCCAAGTAACTACTACTAAAGGGCCAAAATAATGTGATTAAGTAAACAAAATACTCTTTAATGTGATAAAGTAAAAATGCAAGAGTTAGGGTGGCAAGGATGATCTCACAAAGAAACTCATTCACTAGCTAGCTCCTTGGAAGCACGTTCACCTACACACAAAAAGGAGGAAAATGTTGGGTGGTTGTATAGGGGCCTGCCTCAGTTAGACCCTTGTTTAGGTGTTTCCACCTCCACGGACAGCAAAGAAAGCGAGTATGATAAAGGAAGTAATATAATGAAGAACACCAAAACACTACAAAACAATAAGTGTGCTTACTCTACCAAGTAATAGAGGAGAGGAATGGGAATCTTACCACCTCTACCAAAAGTACTCAAGGCTAATGGAGGAGAGAATGAGAGTACTCGAGCCTCTGTTGCAATGGTGTGGTCCCAAACTTGATCTACTAAAGTGATGGAGTGAAGTTGTTGTTGCAATGGAGTGCAAGAATGTTGCTAGAATGCTTGAAGTGAATGCTTGGAGTGAGTGCAAGAGTGTGAGAAAGCTTGAAAGTATGCAAAAGAGGTTGTGAAGCATGTAGAAGGAGAGAATTTGAAGAGGAGATGAAGAAAATGGCCATATTCAGGTTAGTCGGCTGAAGGGGGCGTTACAACTTGACCTCCAATGAGAAGTGTAACACCTCTGCAGGTTCAGCTGCAGGAATCTACCAGGGACGTAAGCACACCGCGCAATGTTTGTGCATCGCGCGGATGTCTGCACGCCCCGCGGGCGTCTCCAACAGAAATTCCTCCATCGACGCTCAAAACAAGCACCAAGTGGAATGAAAGCAGCAGGCTTAGGTGTAATTAAGCCTCCAAACTTGGTTTTCTAAAGTGGAGAAAGGCAAAAGGGAAATTTTCATAAGGGGTGCAAATTCACTCTTATATAATTCCTTAATTTTGGAGCTTAAAATTTTAAGCAGAATTGCAAGATTAAATCCATGGGACCAAGAACTTTAAAATATTCCCAAATAAGCTAAGCAGCATATGCTGAGATTTTTAAGGAAGCCCCATCCATGGGACCGTACACTAACTCCAATATCTAGTGTGATAATTTTTATTATAATTTTTTATTAAATATTTAAATTTATTATTATTTTTGATTGATAGCAATGGAAAATTATACCTACATTTTACTATAGTATGTTTCTCTTTTCTTATTTATTACAATAGATTATTCTTGTTGAAACAAGAACATTGATGTGGAGTGTAATGTAACACATTTAAAAATAATAACCTACTTTGTTATTTTTTTGTATCTTAAATAAAAATATTTTTTAATAATAGTTGTATCTTGCTTATAAAAATAAAAATATTATATTTTCAAAAATCTAATTTTGATTACTACTTACACATAACATTTTGTCTTTGATTGATTTCATTTAACCTTGATGTGCATGAGGTAAAGTTAGCTTATTTAAATAAGAAAATGCAACATGTAGATAGGAGAAGGAAATACTATCACATCAATAGGTTCAATAGAAACACCATTAATCAAAATATGTTCAATTGAATCAATGTTAGATAATAAAAAAAATATTGGATCAAACTCCAACCATCCTAGTGTCCACAATGAAAACTTGACATAACATCAATATTTTCCACATGCTTGATTGGTTGGTTAGTGGAAAAACTTGACCAATTCCACTTCCATGACCTCTAAGTGCACTCCCTCAAGAAGGTATTTCACTTGGTTTGCTAGTAAAAGTGCTAAAAGTAGAGGATAAAGCCCTTCTTTTATAGAAAACTCCCAAGTGGCTTCAATCAAGAATATGATTCAATTAAACCCTCACTTGCCACAATGCATCACACAATTCCATTATTGTGTTGATTAGATTCAATTGGATGTTGTTCAATTGAACCCATGTGATTTATTTTGACCCAAAAGTGGAACTCGCTTATGTGCTTTCACCTGCATAGAGTATATGTTAATTAAGGTCTTTATATAGATATGCTTAGCAAATAGAAGTAAATATTGTGGATACTAAAAGGAAAGATAAGTATGATAATAGATGTTATGAGATTAAAGGTTTGACTAGAATTTTTGTTTCATGACACTTAAATATTCATTTTCATGAGGTACCAATAATTCCATCATAGAGACCTATACACAATATTGTGATCAATAGAATAATCTATTGTAAAAATTCATAAACTTACTTTACATTCTATGAAAACTTACAAAGCTTATATATAGGACTAAACTATGAGTAAATTATAAATTTTGAAAAATATACTAAATATGTTGTATTTGTTAGATAAAACAATTCAAAAATATATATATAAAATAAAAACTAAATTACTTAGTTCTAACAACATAGAAAATAGAAGAGAAAATATTATAACTTTTCACATTTTACACAAGACAATAAATATAAGATGAAAAATATTACATAATAAAATAAAATTATAGAATAAAAATTATCTACATAAAACCATATATATTGTAAATCCTCATCATTTCCTCCCAAAAGTAGAACCAATGGACTCTAATAATCTTTAAAGAGAAGAAAAAATTAAGACATGTTTTGTTGTAAAATCTAGCATGCTTTATGTGGAAGTTGACCTTATTTGACAAAATTTTGATCTATATATAAGGGAAGCTAAAAATTAGGAAGAACAACTACAAGATAGAAAATTGGATTCATGGGACTCTAATGTCAACTCATTGTATTATGAAACTACATTATAGAAGCGTTACAGAGAAACATCTCCCATCAGTAGCTTTGACAAGTCTTCCTATAGTTGGAAATGTGTACCAAAACTTCTTGTTTTCCTTCAACGCGCAATTACTAGTGCAGAAACAAATGTAAAGTAGGTAGAAGATTTCAAAGGACACTAGTTTGTACACTCACATGAGTGATTGCTTATTTCAATGGAAGAATGACAAGGAACACAAAGAGATGATGCCCACTATGGTGGGCGTTCAATTTCTTGCAAAGGAAACACTATTGCATTTCACAACTAGTGATATAGCAAATAGGGCACTCCCACAGCCACATGTTCAAACATCATCATTGGATGAGGGCTCCAAAATATGGAATTGTGCAAATCAAGAACCATCCAATCTTTGCAATGGAGACATTCAACAATCTTGGACCATCAAATGCAGTGGTTTTTGTGGATGGTGTGCCTTCCACACCTCATTGAACTTTGAGTCTTGGACCATCAGATGCAGTGGTTTTCGTGGATGTTGTGTCATCCACACCTCATTGAACTTTGAGTCTTGGACCATCAGATGCAGTGGTTTTCGTGGATGTTGTGCCTTCCACACCTCATTGAACTTTGAGTCTTGGACCATCAAATGCAGTGGTTTATGGATATCCATTCCGTGGATGTTGTGCCTTTCACATGAACTTTGAATTTTATTCATAATTTTATATATATGACAATCACTATCAATATTATCAAATAGTGGATAAATAAAATATTTTAGTTGGACTTCTAATTTATCTCACACACATCATTATTTGATTTCATCTATTTCCCATGGTAAGAATGCCTAAGGATGATTGGAGTCCCCTTGATTTTGTACCTTCATTTGAAACTAAGATTAAGTGTGTCATAAATACTATATCAACCCTCATTTATATATATCCTATTATTCATGAGTATGCTACTATTTTCATTCATGGATTCAAAGCTAATAATATTTCTTCCAATGGTTTATCTACTTCTCATCTAGTTAATCAATACAATAAAGGTTTTTCTATTTCACAAAGCATTGATATGATGAATGTTGTTTAGGTATAACAAATGAAGGCACTATGAAACATATTCATCATCATAAAAATGTGACATTAATGGTTTTGATTATTTTCTTACCAAAGACAACAATGGAAAATGCTACATAAATTAATCTTTTAATCCAATTGTGTAGTTAAACATAACATAAATTTATAGTTGGTATCTATCTTGAGTTGATTCATACAAGAATTACATAATTCTACTCCTATTTTAGATATGTTTGCTAATAATGAGGTTCTTGATAAATTCTTGGAAGTTTATGAGAATTTTCTTATGTTTCATCATGATATAGTTTTCCCATATTCTCTTTAAGTTTGTTCTCACTTTGGGGAAATCCCAATTTTATAAGACTCTTCTCTAGAATTTTCCAATGATCTTCCTAACAAGCAATTCATTTAGGATAGAAATACTTTTTTTTTTGTGACACCTTTGATGTTTGTTGCCCAATTTCTAGTATATTGTATTTCTAAATTTGTTCAATATTTAATCCCAGTCACGAAATAAGTCTAAGTTTTGTTTGGTTCCAAAATCGTTTAATCACAACCACCCTTGCAACTCTTCATACTTAGTTCACTTGATTGTTTTTGGTCAACCGTCAATGAGGTTTTAAAACTTCATCAGCCCTCGATGGGGTTTTCACAACCTATCATTTCACCGACCCCAGTTTTCGTTAAGTCATGTTCGGTCTTAAGTTGTTTCGAGTCAAGTCTTAAAGTTGGTCTTTTGTAAAGTTGTTAGCTTCCTTTCGAGAGCTACGAAGGTTTTTCAAACCTAATTTTTCTTCGAAAGATTCCTCTACAAAGCAAGGGAAATGCTTGAAGAAAGAGAAGCGGGAACTTATTTCATTTTAATAACTCCCTTTGGAGCTGACGTGGGTTTTATAACTAAAGTGAGCTCTGATGTAGTTTTAAAATTACAAACGCTAGGATGAAGAGTTTTTTCAAAGTGAAAGCCTTTTTGGTGAAATATGCCATCAAAATAATTATCCAAGCTATTCACACAAGTATTGGTGTGGCCTCAATGTTCCTTGCTATTTTGCTTGATTATGGAGAAGATGAGGAAATTGTTAAGGCATTAATGAAGAAATTAGTGGGGGAAAAGTGGTGTGGGGGATTGAAGAGCTATTTAGACAAAGCTATTGTTGGTATTTTTACACACCTTGAAAATGAGATTTGGCCATGTTTGGCATACAAATATAATAGGCCTTGGATCCCATTTATCATCCATGCCATTGGGGTGGACAAATCAGGATGAAACATGAAGATAAAGTGGGACATATGATTTATGAATGTGGTTACTAGGATCACTAGAACAATAGAAATGAACTATTCCTTTGTATGGGACAATGACTCTAGCGATGAATAAATCTCAAAAGGAAACAACTAAGGCTAGATGAGGCCAATCCATATTATAGCCTCCAATTTTTGGTTTGCTAAATAATTTTTTATATGTAAGCAACATAATATGTCCACACTACATCATTATAAAGACTTGTTTGCATGGTCTTACCAAGACACGTTTAGAATCTTTAGTGACATTTCTATGCATATTATCATTTTTAATCTTTATACTAAAAAAATTAAACAAAATAAATTGAAATATGCATCCTAAAGTGGCATGGATGGTAAAAACATAAAATTGAGAAAATTTACAATTTGACTTTATTCAACCTATTGGACACTCAACCATGACAATCCATGACAAGAAGCATCAACCACATCTACATATCCTACAGAAAGGATAATAAGGATAGCTTCAAAAGTTGAGGAATTGATTAAATGCCTTTAGGAGGTTGAGGGAAGTCAACCGATAGTGATCATACTAAAATTCTACCAATAAGAGAGAGGAGAAGTACACTATTTCATGATTTTTCCCTTGATATTTTATAAAGGATTAACTAGATCGATTCATTTTCTTCTTAGATAGGTTGGATAGGATATCTTGGTCCACTTGACAAGCTAATGTATGAAAGTTTTGGTCTAGAATGAACTTACCCTTAAAGACACAAAAGGGGACTAGTAGGTGAAAGGATAATAATAAAGATGAATTAAGTTCAAGTTGTGATGAAATGAGGAAAATGTAAAGATATATCTAGTGGTGTTAGGGTATGCTAATAAAATTATTGATAGATTCAAGGATAATGGTGGCATAGTTTCTCTAGATAATTTTTGTCAGTCATGTATGAAAACTCTATATGGAGCATCTATTACTTAGCAAAGGTCTTTAAAAAGATATATTTCAACAAATAGAAGTGAAACTTGTGGATGTTGGAAGGAAATATAAGTATGATAATAGATGTTAAAAGGTTAGAGGATTGATTAGAATGTCTCTTTCGTTAAAATTGAACATTTAGTTTCTTAGGGTACTCAAAAATCAAGTTGAGAAGTATTTGTGGACACCTATTAGAGGGTATAATATGGTTCCTATAAAAAAATATTTGACCTTATTATGTGCCTTACCTTGGAAGAGACATTTGTGGTGATATATGCCATTAAAATGATTCTAGCAAACATGTATGTGAGCTCTTCAAAAATGTATCATGTGAACATTTCTCTAGCCTCAATGTTCCTTGTGTAGACATATAAAAATGACCTAAGCCCCCGAGCTCCATTTTTCTATGTCAAACGTCCTCCTCACATAATTAAATCATTTGATTATGTCCTAATGTCATAATTTCTAATTATTTATCCATGATTATTTAAATAAATAGATTACATTTATTTAAATACGTCACTAATCAATCTTTATTTCCTCCATAACATTACCATTTATTCTTCAATTAAATAAAATTATTTATTTTAACCCACTTTCTATCCCACCAAATAAATAATTAAAATAATTATTTATTTCCTTCTGTCTTATTTCCATTTATGAATTAAATCGTTATCTCACAAAAGTCAACTTTTCTCCATAAATTAAATAATTTCTATTATTTCAACTACTTTTTTTCTCCACCATTGATTTAATTGCTTTCAATTAAATCTCAACCCTTCATTTCAAAGTTTTCCCTAACTTTGACCTAATGTTGCCCTAACCCTAATCCTCCTTATGAAAATGATTCCTGGCCTTTGATCTTAGGGCTTCACCAACTTTTAATCCTAGCCATCCATTCTCAGCTTTGCATTCTTTAAAAGGTCTCTTTCAAGTCATTTTGGACACGCACACACAAAAATGCTTGAGAACTTGAGTACTTGAGCACTCACAAATCTTCAATATTTTGCTTGTCTTGGCATAGGTTATAGTTGCACTCAAATCTGAGGGCAATCATACCATTTGTAGCAAGATGGAGAAGGCCAATGGAAGTCAATCAAGGGAGGCTTGAAAACCAGGTGATAGTGTTTCATATTTTCAAGTTTCTTGCTTTCCATTGTGCTCTATTGTTGATTGGGGATTTGATAGTTTTATGCTATTTGCTATTAACTTGAAAATCTTTCCCTAATACACCTTGCATTTTTTCTTGATTACGTATAAGTCAAGGAAATTGTGAAGGCATTAATGAAGAAACTAATGAGCGAAAAGTGGTGTGGGGGATTGAAGAGCTATCTAGACAAATCTATTGTTGGTATTTTTCTACATGTTAACAATGAGATTTGGCCATGTTTAACATACAAATATAATAGGCCTTGGATCCCATTTATCATCAAGGCCATTGCGGTGGATAACTCAGCATGGTATGTGAAGACAAAGTGGGGCATATGATTTTTGAAGGAGATTACTAGGATCATCCTGGAACAATAGAAATGAATTGTTCATTTTCCTGAGATGATGAGTATGGTGAATAATAAGTCTTAGAAGGCAGCAACTAGGGCTTGATGAGGTTAATCCATATTTTATTTCCATAAGTAGCCATGTTAGGATGTGGCTTTTGCTATTCTCCACATATACAATCCATAGTATTCCCATACAAAAATTTCTCTTCATTTATTGTAAACTACTTCTTTGTAATTTTTTGAGTTGAACTCAAATATGCATTAAAATTGGTTACTTTTTTTAATCATTCTAAAAATTTAGCTTTAAAACTATGCTTAATATAGAATATTCTTAAACAATCCAAGAAAAAAAATCAAATATGCAGTTTTTCTTAGGAAGCTTAACAAATTGACATGCAAGCTTGGTTCATACTTTGTAGATATCCACTCAATGGATGTTGTGCCTTCCACACTTCATTGAACTTTCAATTTTATTCATAATAATCATGTTTCATGACAATCACTATCAATATTGTCAAATAGCACATAAACAAAATATTTCACTTA
This sequence comes from Sequoia sempervirens, assembly GCA_007258455.2. Lineage (NCBI taxonomy): Eukaryota > Viridiplantae > Streptophyta > Pinopsida > Cupressales > Cupressaceae > Sequoia > Sequoia sempervirens. The sequence continues at coordinate 322,958,213 of VDFB02086081.1, forward strand.
GAATTCTAACTCATTGATCACACATACATCACTATTTGAAATATCTTATATCTTTCATCTATTTTGCATGGTAAGAATACCTAAGGATGGTTGGAGCCCCCATTGATTTTGCACCTTCATGTGAAAATAACATAAAGTAGGTCATAAATATTATATCAACCCTCCTTATATATGGTCAACCACCTCCTATTATTCATGAGTATGCTACTCTTTTCATTCATAGATTCAAAATTAATAATAGTTCTTCTAATGTTTTATCTCCTTCCCATCTAGTTAATCTATACAATAAAGGTTTTTCTACTTCACAAATCATTGATATGATGTAAGTTGTTTAGGTATAAAGGATCAAGGTACTATATAACCTATTCAATCATCATAGAAATGGTTAATGGTTTTGGTTATTTTCCTACCAAAGACAAGAATGCAAAAGGTACATAAAAATAATCTTTCAATCCAATTGTGTAGTTAATCATAACATAAATTTATAGTTGGTAGATCTTGAGTTGATTCATACAAGAATTACTCAATTCTACTCCTCATTTAGATATGTTTGCTAATAATGATGTTCTTGATAAATTCTTGGAAGTTTATGAGAATTTTCTTATGTTTTATCATGATAGAGTTTTCCCATATTCTCTTGAAGTTTGTTCTTACTTTGGGGAAACCTCAACTTTATTAGACTATTCTCTAGAATTTTCTAATGATCTGCCTACCAAACCATTCATTGAGGTGAAAATACCTATTTTTCAGTGGCACATTTGATGTTAATATGAATAAATCTAATAAAAGCAAAGTATTGTAATTGGTGATTTTTTTACCATATTTGAGCAACTCAATATGTCCACACTACTTCATTATTATAAATACCTTTTTTGCATGGTCTTACCAAGCCATATTTAGAATCTCTAGTGGCATTGTTATGCACATTATCATTATTAAGCTTTATGCTAAAAAAATTAAACAAAATAAATTGAAATATGCATCCTAAAGTGGCTTGGATGATAAAACATGAAATTGAGAAAAAATTACAAGTTGACTTTATTCAACCTATTGAATTTACTCAACCATGACAATCCATGACAAGAAGCATCAACCGCATCTACATCTCCCACGGAATGGAGAATAAGGATAAATTCAAAATATGGGGAATTGATTAAATGCCCAGGTTAGGAGATTGAGGGAAGTCAATCGATGGTGATTGAATACTAAACTTCTACCAATAGGAGATAGGAGAAGTATAATGTGTCATGCTTTTTCCCTTGATATATTTTTAAGGATTAATTAGATCGATTCATTTGCTTCTTAGATAGGTTAGATAGGATATCTTTGTCCACTTGACAAACTAATGTGTGACAAGTTTGGTCTAGAATGAACTTACCTATAAAGAAACAAAAGGGAACTAGTAGGTGAAAGGATGATAATAAAGATGAATTAAGTTCAAGTCATGTGAAATAAGGAAATTTAAAGATATATCTAGCGATGTTATGGTATGCTAAGAAAATAGGCATGGTTTCTCTAAATAATTTGTGTCAGTCATCCAATATATTAATAGATGATTGTTCTAATAAGATGTAACTATCATGTATGGAAACCCTATATGGAGCATCTATTACTTAGCATAGATCTTTACAAAAGTATATTTCAACAAATAGAAGTGAAACTTATGGATTTTGGAAGTGAATATAAGTATTATTATAAATTTTAAAAGGCTAGAGGTTTGATTAGAATGTCTCTTTCATTAAACTTGAATATTTAGTTTCTTAGGGTACTCAAAAATCATGTTGAGAAGTATTCATGGACACCTACTAGAGGGTAGAATATGGTTCATATTAAAAAGGTTTGACCTTATCATGTGTCTTATCTTGGAAGAGATATTTGTTCAATTACACCAAACTTTGTCTCCAACCTAAAAATTATAAGGGACATGTTAAAATACAAAATGACCCAAAAAGTAGCATCCAAATACCTAGTTAAAATCCCAACATCAACTAGATCTTGGGATGAGTTCATGTGCTAAAAATAACATATAATTATTTTCACCTATCATAAGTGTTTCACACTCCACTCACCAAATTAGTTGTTACATTTTGGATTCATTATATTAATTTAAATACTCCTGATGATGTGTCATAATACAGGTCATAAGTTATTTAAGAAGTTTATCTCCTTACAATTCTTTTCTATGTCTAATAGTTTTTTTACATTTCCAATTCTACAAATGTGACATTTGGAGGCCATAAATTTTTTCTAGGAAGTTGTTGGGGATCATTTTATTAAATTGTATAGATATAAAATATCTACACAACATGCATCATTAGAATTGATGTCAAATCAACTATAATTTTTATTTTTCCAAAAAAAAAGGTCTATAGCTCATAAATTATATTTTTTATGTTCTTCATATACTCAAAATTAAGATCAAGGTCGAGAAAACTTTCTTCAAGATGAAATAATATTCCAACTAACTATGGTGGTAAAATTAAAAAATAGTTGCATAGTTAGGAAGACCAACTTGTGTGACTTCAGTGGCAAAAAACCTTAGTAATAATTCTCACCTTTAGTGCAACAACGAGGATAACTAACTAAAAATTCAACAACATATGATAAAAAATAAATAGTATAGTAAATTTAATATACGATAGCTAAAAAAAAGTGATGACATGAAATAAAAAGGACACTTGGATTATCTTTTGTCTAGTCAGCATATTTTATGGCTCTAGCCTATAATTTTTAGATCATGTGATTTTCTTGGTTGCATGTAGGTGTTTAGAAGAATGATAAAGACAATAATTAATTTCAGTGGTTAACTTATCTTTATTCTAGGATTTGTATTTTCTATCATCGTATTCACTAATCTTATGTTTGAGTTTGTGCATTTTCTTCAAGGTATAAAGGATCAAGGTACTATGAAACGTATTCAATCATCATAAAAATGTGACATTAATGGTTTTGATTATTTTCCTACCAAAAACAACAATGGAAAATGGTATATAAATTAATCTTTTAATCCAATTGCATGTAGTTAATCAAACATAAATTTATAGTTGGTAGAGCTTGAGTTTATTCATACAAGAATTACTCAATTCTACTCCTCTTTTAGATATGTTGGCTAATAATGAGGTTCTTGATAAATTCTTGGAAGTTTATGAGAATTTTCCTATGTTTTATCATGATATAGTTTTCCCATATTCTCTTGAAGTTTTTTCTTACTTTGGGGAAACCCCAATTTTATAAGACTATTCTCTAGAATTTTCCAATGATCTGCCTACCAAACCATTCATTGAGGATCATAGATATACTTATTTTTTTGTGGCACGTTTGATGTTTGTTGCCCAATTTATATTCCATTGTATTTCTAAATGTGTTCAATATTTAATCACAGTCACGAAATAAGTCTAAGATTTGTTTGGTTCCAATATCGTTCAATCACGACCACCCTTGCAATTCTTCAAACTTAGTTGATTCACTTGTTTATTTTTGGTCAACCATCGGTGAGGTTTTAAAACTTCATCAGCCCTCGATGGGGTTTTCACAACCTATCATTTCCCCAACCCTAGTTTTAGTTAAGTCATCTGCTCTTAAGTTGTTTCAAGTCAAGTCTTAAAGTTGGTCTTTTATAATGTTGTCAGAGCCAAGTTGGGTGAATTAAATGCCTAATTGGGTGGGGATGAAGGATGAAGGTGATTTTTTAGTTATAATTAATTTCACCTTCAAAGAATAAAATTGAGGCTTGTGGAGCTTGGAGACGAGGAGACACGACTAATTTCATAGAGAATTCGACTGAAATTGGTGGCATAATTAACAAGTAAGCACCATTTTTGAATTTTCATTTAGCTATGAAATCCTTCTAAGAACAAGATATCTATCTAAGGGGAAAACTCTAACCATTTTTTTCTTAAAAATTGGAAATAGAATTTTCGGGGGAAATGAAGTACAAATATCTTAGGTATGAGCATTTTTTTGGATTAGAAAGCTCATTAACAAAGATACGGGATACTAGACTACGCCATATTAATCTAGTAGAGTTTTGGAAGAGGTTTAGAAAACTAGATAGGGCCCCAATCACTCAAAGTTTGGTAGAAAGTGGTTGGATGGAAGCAACCACTTTCCAAGTTGTTGTGTAGTGTACAAACCTAGTCTTGGAGTGTATAAACCACTACAACCCTGAGACTGGAGGAATTCAGACTTTTGACAATAATTTATTGATAAATCTCAACAAAGCCACCATTAGTGGATGTTTCAAGTTGCCAGAGAGAGAATTTTTTGTAGATTTTAACTTCACCCTATCACAATGCCACTTTTCTTATTATCATAATGTTATCACAAAGGAATGGTTTGCAACTCCAAGGAAAGGAAAGTCTTAACTACCTAAGAAATTGTGCAAGTCACACTTCTAGGATAAAAATTTTAGATATCATTGTTCTTTTATGCAGAAGTATGAATACACATAACTTTAAAGAATGGATGCTCTTTTTCATCCAGGTTATCTACGTGAGGACTCAGTATCTATATTGGGAAACTATAATTAGTGATCAGTTGCATGATATGATACACAATTTCGATGGTAGCATATGTTTCTACATGTCATATTACCTCTTTTATGCACACTAACATGTACAAGGCCCTGGATAGGATTAAACCCTATGAAATAATATGATGAGCACATTTTGATTTATGATTATTATATTGATCTACAACTTGAGAGAATTTATAAAAAAAATTGGAGAGTAAACGATGTTTTTACAATATGGTTGGTTAGGGAGATACAAGGGGATTTAGGTCAAAGGGTTTCTCCTAAATCTTTTCAACTAGTCACTAAATATGGCAACCTCTTTATTCAATTCCAAAGATTTACATACTTGAGGTTTGGGGGATTTGATGGATTGCCCCACAAGCTTCCCAGATAGGTAGAAGACAAATTCATCTTGATAGAGGTATGCAGACAAGACTTTACAAAAGTCAATAAAAGGTGGGCAGAAAGAAAGAAGGTCGACATCCCCTTTTTTATTGGCTTGGGATATTATCAATGTAAGTCTCAATCTAATGCCCTCAACATAGAAAGAGATATTGTGAAATATACTATCTCCACTTATGAGAGGATATTTCCATTTGATAGCAAAAATTATTTAAGGAATAATCTTCACCTTGCCCCTAGATTTTACCATGTGCCACACTTGGAAGATTATTGGGTCGACTGTGTTGGTGACTATGAAGTAAGGAAGAGAAACTAGATGAGAATGACCTTAGAGAATTCAACTTGAATTTTAGATAGGATATCAAAGGGATTGATGATGATGGGTCTGATTTGATTGATCCTATCTATATCAACAATATACATGTGTAACCTATAATTCCAATTGATTGGAATAGTAGAGAACCCAAAGACTTGGACACCAAGATCGTAGTGGTTATAAGAACTCAGATATGGCTCGCCAAGATAATAGGAAAGGCTACTAAAGCTCCACCTATAGACATACAAGGCACCATCAGACAAACTGGTATAGGTCAAGTTTTTACATCCTCTTCTACACTAAGGCCACCACCATCATAGACAACTTTATTACCAAGTGACAATGGGGATGGAGAAGATCCTCCCAAGGGAAACAAAGGCCTTGAAAGGACATGTGGTGAAGGCCCTCTCCCTAATGTTGTTATCGAGGAATACATAGAAAAAGAAACCAAGAAGCGAGGAGAACAAAATGAACAAGAACGAGAAACTAAGAGAGGAAATATGGATATCCATGAAGAGCAACTAGGGAAACCTCATGATGTGACTGAGGAAAGTGCACAAAAGATTAAGTCTCCAACCTCTTTCCCTTTTAATTTGCAAAGTGCAACAAATACTCCTCTGAGAAGAGCTATTTTATTCTCTACACCCTAGACTTCCCAAAGCCTCGATGTTGCCACTCCCTCTCCTTCCTAGTTAGAATATACCCTTTCTCAAAAGAGGAAGACAATGCCCATAGATTTACCAGAAGATGATGTGGTTGGACAACTCTTGCAAAATACCCCTAAGGTTAAGAGGTTGAAAATAACCTCTATATTAATGGAAGATGATACCTCTAGGAATTTTATATAGATTGCACAACCCTCTGTATAGAAAGATCCTAGCCAGGCTACCATAATTGATTACAATATAGCCAAGGTGGATTTAGGGGCACCTAATAGAGATGGGGATGTGCATAATTTTTAGGTGACTACCAAAAAATTGGTAGAAAGGATAGAAAAGGAAAAATAAGATAAGGACAACCTGAAGAGAGTAGTAGAACTCATCTCCAATTATCTCAAGTTATTAACAGATCCTTCCCCTCAACCCCTTAGTCAAGAAAGAATCTCCTTTGGCCCTAACTCTGTAGCTAGGAAATCCATGATGAGTAAGGTGCAAAAGGATAGTCATTATGGGAGGATTACTCAAGGATAGGTATTGGATGTTAAAGAAAAATTTCCTCCTCTGATAGAGAAGTTAAAGGGGGTATATGATGAATTTATTCTATTAATAAATTTTGTTAAATCAAAGGTGATCGATTATAAACAAGAAGAGTCCCTTTGGTTACAAGCTAATAAAGACCTTGCTGAGATTTATGTAATGGGTTTGTAGAAAGCTGCTTCGAAGAAGATTATTCCATCTAAAGATGATCCCAAGATCATAATGTGGAAAGAGTATAGAGTGGAAACTCATTGTCATGAAGACAAATCTCCAAGAGCATAATAAGTTGATGAAGGAATGCAAACACCTTAACAATGAATTCAATAATAATTTCTCTGATTTTGGATGCTAGTTGATGAGAGATGAGAACAACGGCCCAACTACATCTGAGGAGTTAAAGGATGGATTCTTAAAGGTAATTGATACACTAGCTGGAGAGAAATTCTTTGATAAGGAGGCAATAAAGAAGTTGGAAAAAATTGACTCTGCACTATCTTGACACGAGAATTCTCCTACCCCCATTGTTGCTTAGATGGAAGTTATCTGCAGCAACAAGGCCTTGTAGAAAATGAGAACAAAGAACGTCATCATTCCTCGACGTGCTGAGATTCTTGCCATCACACAAGCATTGAAGGAATATAAAGCATGGGTGGCATCTACTCAACAAATTCCATATTTAGAGGATACATTCGTGGACCCAACAACCCAACCACCTTAACAATGTGCATCTTTTCAATTTCCTAGCATTTACTTTATTTCTTACATTGTAATGAAATAAATAGTTGTTATTCTTTTAAAGAATCAATTTTTTTGTTGTTTCAAAATTTCGGTGATAGTTATGTTGTTAAACTATAAATATGCTTTTCTCAGACATTTGAAGGGTCTAAAATTTTGATCCCTATTACACTTTGATGTAAGAATGAGAATCGATCGAAATAAAGGATCAAGTTTTGCAATTTATGTTGTTTTCTGAAGATGATTATTGTCTTTGAGCAGTGAACTTGAGTGTGATTATTAACATTTATGGATGAGTCTTTGAGCTTTGATTTTCATTCCCATAATTTTTTCACTACTTAAACACAACACAATTTTTTTATTTTAAACAATACATACCAAGACTTATCTAATACTTTCACTCATTTGACGACCTCAAGCTTATGACACCATCATATGCATTTGCACACAGTAAAAGGAAAGGTATGACCCATAACAATTTTAGGGATATTCTAATTAATTCCTCATGTATGAAGGTGATATTAAATCTAGTCATCTAAATAGATTATTTAAAAGAGAATGCATTCGTACGGTGAAATTTCCTAGAATGAAATAAATAAATGAAAACGACTCTATCATTAGGACTTCAATATCATGAGGAGATGAATACTACCTCCCTAGTCTTTTTATTTGTGCTATTTGATTTGGAAATTGAACATCTATAAGGTTAAATTGCATTAACTCTTTATCAACAAATTGAATACCTCCCTTTTGCTTTAACTATTTTGATTAACATGTTTTAAACCATTCCGTTACCAATGATTGTACTAATAATTCTTGCTTAAGGATCACACAAATATAAAAGGATAATAATTAATCCTTATAATAATCCATTCACAATAATTTAAATGTTGGTGTTATACAAGATATTTAACCCTAACCAAATGAAATCTTTGGTTTTGCTTAGTCGTCTCCATTAACCAATTTTTTCCCATAATTTTTTTTCTCTTAAACATAACATCACCCAATTTTAATCTTAATTTTAATTTTATAATCTTAATCCTAATATCCAATAATTAAACTTATATTGCCTTTAAGAACTCTATAAGTAGTTTAAAACAACGACAAAAAATTTATAATGTATGGTATTCATGGATTAAGGAGTTGTTATAAATTAATTTCAAATTGGAATAAATAAAGTTTAACTTCCTAAGTTTATGCCTAGTTATGTTGGTTATAAAATTGAATAAAACCTCTAAGGTGGGCTACCAACTTAAGTTCAACAATCTCAATACACAAATTGTTCACTACTTGAAACTATAGTTTAGATTTCTCAAAGGAAACATAAACTAAGTTGATTATTTGCTTTGATATTAAATTAAAATTCAAAGTTTGATTATAGCTTTGGAGGGTTACTAAAATAATTATTTAATATTTTAAAGATTGGTTTGTTTATGTTATAGCTTGATTCTCTTTTCTTTAATTAATTTATTTCTCTAGATTGATTAAACTAATTAATTCTAATTTTTGAATTTAATTGCTAATAATTGGATTGACCAAATTAAACTATTTCTAACCCTCTAATTTAATAATTATGTTCTCAATTTATTATATGTTGTTTAGTGCTTAAATATAAGTTCACCTTTTAAATTTCATACTTTTCTTAATATCACTATTATTTAAAACTCCAAAATTTCTAAGTTAGAATTGACATACAATTTAGATTTCTAAATAAGTAAATAATTTAGAGGTAATTTTAATGTATTAGTGATCTAACTAATAACTGCCCTCAACTGAAATTAATCCTTTTAAATATTGTTCTCTTTTTCCTTAGTGTTCTTTGGTAATGCAAAAATTTCTAGATGGAAATAGTTTTCAATTTCATAGTTTGATGTATAGTTTTGAAAAGTTTAACAGTAACATTTATTTATCTTATTGTAGATTGGAAAGATGATTTACCATTTGCAACCAAGAATTTCTAGCGATAAATAAAAAAACACTTATAAATAAAATTACCATTGCACTTGCAAGCAAGAATTTCCAAAAACAAAAATAAAATTTTATCTACAATTATTATTTATTGTTTTGAAATATAATATAGAATTTTTCATTTATCATTTTTTAAAAATTATTTTTTAATATTTTAATTTATAATGTTTAGATATATATAAAGAATAAATATATATTGTTTGTATTTATATAATATAAATGTTGATTAATCAATGTTAAAATATATATATATATATATATATATATATATATATATATATATTCTCTTCAAATATTTGAAGGGGAATAAATACATATATTGAATATTAAAATTTTGAACAAATTTATATGATTTTGCAAATACTTTATTAACGTTTACATGAATCAATGATTTGTTTTCTAAGAATAAATAGGGTTTTTAATTTTCTTTTCTTCATATAATTTTCATTCTACCACATAGTTTTATTGATTGTTCTTGCTTGCTAATGTAGACGGGAAACTTTTTCAACCAATTAATTGACTGATTTATGTTTACTCTCTAGATACCTTTTTATTCTAACATATTTTTTAATCCCAATGCACAAAATAGAATAGTAAAGTAATAACTCTTTTCTTCATTTAGCTTTTAACCTATTACCAAGAAAAGTGTTATCTATTTGCAAAGAAAACTCTATGTATTAAATAAGTTATATTTAATTGCATTTTTCCTCTATAACAATGCAACCATAAAAAATATACAATTTTCATTCAAATCACATATACAAAACCAACTTTGCATACTAACATAACTCAAGTTATTTTATTTCTTCTTATACACAACTTGCAACCCTTAAATCATGATATGCATTCCTTTCTTTTTCCTTTTTACACAAGTAAAGAATATCATCATCAACACAAAAAGAAACTCTAACTATAAGACCAATATGTATTACTTGTAATAATTTTCAAGCCCCAATATAGTATGTCTTGCTTAACACTTGTATATGAAAGGAAACCAACAAGGAAACAACAATTTTGGCCAATGGGATCTCCACCCAACCATAGGAATGAAATTCAATCCACCCCCAACCAAGATACTTTACACATAGGATTCACAAGAATAGTACACCACATAAAAGCCACATTACTAGATTTGGCACATTACAACCATTTCATTCACACCCTAATATTTCTTCACCTAAAACACATATAAGGTTATCTATATTCGAATTTGACAAGGGAAAGGCTACTCATACCCAAAAATAAACTCAAACATAATCCACAACAAAAAACATAAGGACTCACCATCCATTTTCATCTAAATTTAATGAACATAGTATCACAACCCGAGCATTCTTTCACATATCAAACAAAGATAAATAAAGGGTTAAATTCTACCTTAATAATTTCCAACCAAGTTGAAGAAGACACACCTAAGCCCTCTCTTCCATCTTTTCCTTAGTCTACCCTTCATCTCCTCTTCCCTCCAACTAGATTTTTGCCTCCACTAAATGAAATCTCAAAGAAAACTCAAGAACAATCCAAAAGAAAAGCCCCTTCTCCACTCAAGGAGAGTGAATAAATAGAAGGGGAGAGGAAACTACCTTTCCTAACTACCCAACCATCCAACCAATTCTAATTTTCGTCACTTTTCAAAAGTGATTAATTAGAGTGGGTTCTAAACTCTATTAAAGGGGTTTTATGAGATAAAAAGACCCCTAACCCATAAGTCTATCACCTAAGGAACCTTTTAAACAATAAAAATTACACATGAGAACTCTATAAAACATAAAATAAGTAAACATATTAAAGGATAACTCAAGATATTAATAAAATAAACTCAAATACACACACAACCACATGACACATAAAATAAATGACCTCATTCTCCCTACAAGCTGACAAGGTCAAAATTTCACAAAGGTAAAACAATGGAAGTAGCTATGTGACCCCAATTAACATTGGTCAAACTCACATGTTTATTCAATCGTAAAGGTGTCAATACAACACATGATAAATAATAGTCGAACCAACTGCTACATATCATTTCAAGAATAATAGTCAACTATGAAATTCAATCCAATCATCTATCTATTAATTTGCAACTACCATTTTATGCTTCTGAATCATTTTAGGCACAAGGTGTTGGTCTCCTTTCCCTTCTATCTATTAATTTCCATGGAAAAGAGCATTAAAAATCATAGGAAAAACCCTAAGAAGGTGGTTTTACATGAGGGTCTATGAATCTCCTATTTTCTTACATTAAGCTTAAGTTAATTGTGGTTTCTCCTAAAATCCCTGGAAAGAAGGCTATTAAAAATTTTGGGTATGATAAGAGTGACTCTACCACAGAATGGGTTGGGAGCTCTGAGGAAGAAGAGTTGGAGTTTGAGGAAATGTTTGTGGATGAAGGTGGCTTTGAGGAAGGAATGAGGTCTCAGATGAGTGGAGCAAGGGCTATGAAATGAATGTGGAGTTGTGGGTCCCCATGGTGAAGTCTATGAGGAAGATTTCAAAAGGAAAATCTAAATGTGTCAAGAAAGATAAGCTTTCGGTTAAAAGGAAGATGGAGGTGGTGCCCGGTTCTAGTGACAAACCCTTGTTGTGTCCTGGAAAAGGAGGTGTGAAGAACGTTGTTGAGAATATCCCAGTTAGGGATCCTATGCCCGGGAAGGTGGAAATTTCCTCTACGACTATGTTTAAGGATTTTAAGGATGTGGTTTTGTGTTCAAAGGTTCCTAGCGGTGTTGGTAATGCTTGCTCTATTGAGTTGTTGAAAGGGCCTGGGCCTATGGAGATGCAGGGGATGGAACAAGGGATGGAGCTGGAAATGCATTCTTGGGGGTTCTCTCCGATTGATAGGGTGGTTAAATTGGAGTGGCTGGAAGTGTTAGTTGATTTAGCTAACTTGCCTGATAAGGAGCGGATCAAGGTGGATGTGGTGGAGGTTGAGGACTCCCCTATTGAAGAGGATGAGGAGCAGAAAATGGATAGGACGGATGCTCTTGGTAACATTGAGTTGAATGATCAGCCTCCTATTAACTAGGATGATGTGAATATGAATATGTTCTACAATATGGCCAAGGATGGGACAAGGAATTTGTTGTCTCTGGTGAAGTGGTTATTTTTTCAGGTTAAGGAACTGAATATTCAAGTAAAGAATTGGTAGGAGATTTGTGTTGCTATGCTCCATGGTAATCAGAAGGAGTGATCCATTAAAGGAAGAGTCAAATCCATGAATGTAATGTTGGACAAGTTGGTTATTGATGCTGATCATCTGGGGGTTTCTCATGAGGAGAGGATTTCCTCTCTGGAAATGTAGGTTAATAAAAGTTTAGAGGACTGTGTTGCCAATCTTGAGGAGAGAACTGGTAAGATGAGGGATGACTTAAGAATTATGGTTAATATCAACAATAATTCTCTAAAGACCATAGCTAGGGGTCTCTCTATTTTAAATGAAAAATCTCTTAATTGGACAGGTAAACCTCTAGACTTGGGTGAGTTAGAGAAAGTGATTGAGGAAATTAACTGCTTGAACCAGGAGGACAAAGCTGAGGAGTTTGCTCTAGTGTTGGAGAAATATGTGAATGTTGGGTCGTGCCTTAGGACTAGGAGCAAAACCAAAAAGAGATCGGTTGTCTCTGTGGAAGAGATCAAAGAGGTTTTTGATATGCAGGAGGAGGTCATCAAGGAGAATATGGGTTCAGTGAACGTCTTCAATAATATGTTGTACCTAATGCGTTCCTTTTTGTTGGATCAACTGGGTTGCTGATGTTTTTTCTTTTGTTTTGCTGACGGGTTCCTATTGTTTTATCTTTTGTCAGCATCTTGGTTTTTTGGGTTGTTGGTGTTTATTGTTTAGTTTTTTGGCAGCTTTTTGCCCTTGTAATGGGTTCTAGGGCCCCTTCAAAACCTGATTTTCCTTTTATGAAATTCAATCCAATCATCTAATCAAGTAACAATAAACAATTTTCATTCCTACAACATCTACTTACATCACCCTAATAAAATCAAGTAATAACTAATCATACAACACATTATCACAATATCACCACCTCTAGTAGTAACCTTTGAAAACCATCTTATAATCGATACTATCATGCAAATAAACAAACACTTACTCACACATCCTTATTATGTAATCACCTAATAATAATTCTATCTAATAGTAATAAAACAATCATCTCAACATGCCCTAGCATATAATACAAATCATAATAGTACAATTACTAACCATAAATAACCAATAACCCATAATAATTAAACACTCGATCAACACGTACTTACTTAATAAATGAAGGAACTCATATAATTATCAAAGATAAATCACAATATTCGTTAGCTAGATAGAATTAGTTAGTTAACCATATCATAAAAATATGAACATTATTTATGTATAGGAACAACCATCATTCATAAACTCATGTATAATATCTAACTTAGGAGTTCATAAAACATTAGTCGAGAACCATCAAATCATGAGAAGGCATGGTCTTACACTGATAAGTGTTAGAATATTTCTTCTCTTTGTGGATGTCATATTCATTGGTGTTTCATTCACGGTTCTTCAATTGATGATTAAATTATGTTGCATTGAGTCAATCATTTGTTGCTAGTAATCCAAACTTTGAGTTGTGATATTGGTAGCATATTTATCTTTTTAGTTTCAGTTAAGTTTATATAGATAATTTTCATCACATTTGCTACATGGCTATGGGCAAGTGTTAGTTTTCCTTTCCCACTTTCTAGTTAAAAGTGTGCCTATCCTCATTAAAATCATTAAAAATAAAAATTATATCTTAAGAGGGAGTTGTACCTCAAATAAAATTCAAAGGAAGGTCACGAATGAAATGGTGATCTCTCCAACTGTTGAGTATTAGTCTACATTTTGGGTATTATAGAGTCAAATTATATTAATCTATAAAATACCAATTTGTCAACCAACAATGTTAATATGGATAAAACTAATAAATACAAAGTATTAAAAATGGTGAATTTTTTACCATATGTGAGTAACATAATATGCCCACACTATTTCATCATTATAAAGACTTGTTTGCATGGTCTTGTTGGAAAAATGAAGAAGAACATCTCATTTTGCTATTTTGTATTGTCATTGATGTCACCATGATATATGAGTTGCAACTGCAAGATCATGTATGAGTTTGATCTGGTACTCTAGTCTGTTATCTGAACTGGTATTTTGGTGTATCCTCCAGTGTTTTGGTCCGCAATTGTTTGTTGGTGATTATTACTACGAGCGGTTTTGGGAAATGGTTTATGGATGCTTGGAGAATGTACAGTCAAGATTTCACGTATCCAAATGCTCGTATGGTGTATCAGCATTATTTTGTTGATTGCAATTTTGATATTTGGTCTATTCTTGGTTGACTTGATGAATAAGTTATGTAACGGTGAATCAATTTTGGTTTGTGGATATATGAAGTCTATGTTGACATGATGTAGCATGTTGAATTGCCTTTTGGAAGATTTTGTGAATGATTGTAGCTGACAGTTGGTAGTTTTGATTAATAAGAAGTGCATCTAAATTAGGTCGACCTAATTGATGCATTTGGACATATCAGGTATATATATATATATATTGGACAATTTTTTGACATATAGAGAGAGATAGATGATTAAGTTGCAAATGCGAAAGTGAAAAAGTGTGAATATGATGAAGTGTGTCAAGTCAGTCTATTGAGCATAACCGAAACTAAATTAGCACTAGTTAGGTGTATATTATCAGTTCTCTTTGAGGTTGTAAGCCATTTTTTTTCTTTTATTTTGTAGGCAGTGAGCCTTTGTATTTGGATAGTGAGTCCTGGCAGTGAGCCACCCCATTTTGTAATACTCTATAACCAGTTATACTATATTGTGAGCTAACACTCACCATGGTTTTCCCATTTTGGGTTTTCCACATAAAAAATCATGGTGTTCTTATGTTGAATGATTTCATGCTCTGTTAATGATCTTGATTATCTTTACTATTCTATGCATTGGATTAATTGGATGGTATTTATTCTAAAAATTTAAGAAGATACTGATTCACCCCCCCCCTCTCAGTATCTTGGATATTTAACAGGTCTTACCAAGACATGTTTAGAATCTCTACTGACATTGCTATTCATATAATTCTTAAGCATGATGCTAAAAAATTAAACAAAATAAATTGAAATATGTATCCTAAAGTGGCTTGAATGGTAAAACATGAAATTGAGAAACTTCTACAAGTTGACTTTATTCAACCTACTGAATTTACTCAGCCATGATAATCCATGACAAGAAGCATCAACCACATCTACATATCCCATGGAAAGAAGGATAAGGACAACTTAAAAAATTTAGGAATTGATTAAATTCCTTTAAGAGGTTGAGGAAAGTCAACTAATGTGATTGAATACTAAACTTCTACCAATAGGAGAGAGAAGTATAATATTTTGTTCTTTTTCCCTTGATATATTTTTAAGGATTAACTAGATTGATTCATTTGCTTCTTAGATAGGTTGGATATGATATCTTGATTGACTTGAAAAATAATGCGTGACAAGTTTGGTCTAGAATGAACTTACCCATAAAGACACAAAAATGAACTAGTCTAGGTGAAAGGATGATAATAAAGATGAATTAAGTTCAAGCTACAATGAAATGAGGAAAATGTAAAGATATATCTAGTAGTGTTAGGGTATGATAACAAAATTATTAAATTATTGATAGATTCAAAAGGATAAGGGTGACATGGTTTCTCTATACAATTTTGTGTCAGTCGTCCAATATATTAATAGATGATTGTTCTAATAAGATATAACTATCATGTGTGGAAACTCTATGTGGAGCATCTATTACTTAGCAAAGGTCTTTACAAAAATATATTTCAACAAATAAAGTGAAACTTGTGGATGTTGGATGTAAATATAAGTATGATAATAGATGTTAGAAGGCTAGAGGTTTTATTAGAATGTCTCTTTCATTAAACTTGAATATTTAGCTTCTTGGGGTACTGAAAAATCAAGTTGAAAAGTATTTGTGGACACCTACTAGAGGGTAGAATATGGTTCATATAAAAAAGGTTTGACCTTATTATGTGTCTTATCTTGGAAGAGATATTTTTCCAATTACAACCAAACTTTGTCTCCAACCTAAAATGATAAGGGACATGTTGAGGATCCACAACCCACTTTTTCTTCTCTTAATATTCTAAATAACTTTAAAATTTTGAGATTGATTACATTGCAAATCTTGCATGAATTACCCTCATTCATGGGGTTTCTTAGGCTCATTCGAGAAAAAATTATAAAAGTGGATGCTTGTTCGATGCCCCCAGATCAATGTAAACTTTGATGGGGCATCTTGGGGATATTTGGGTAAATCTGGAGTAGGTTGTATAGTTAGAGATTATGAGGGAAATATCCTAGTATTGACAGAAACACAAAAAAAAGTGGAAGGAACAAACAACAAAGCTAAATTCCAAGCAACCATCATGGGACTACAAATTTGCAAAATATTAAAAAAAGGACTTCATCCATCTTGAAGGTGATTCTTTGATCACCATTAATTTCATCCCTAGAAGAGCTAACCCTAACTAAAAACTCGTCAAATTTGTTTAGGAAGTATGGGAAAATTTGTCCAAATTTAGTAACATTAAAGTGTCACATGTCTATCAAAATTCCAATGATTTGGTTGATTACATGGCCAACTATGCAATCAATTAACAGTGCAAAGAAATTATTTTTGACACATTGAACATAGGGGACAATAAACTCATCATTCCATGGCATGCGAACAGCAGCACATAATAAATGATTATGAAGTATAACATTAAGGTCTAAGTGTGTGAAGAGGAAATTCAAAATTCCTAGAGTTGCAAACATGAATTTTAATAATTATAAATCCCCCTCAAAATGGTATGTCGATGGATTTTTCTCCTATCTTTGTTGTGGATTTACAAAAATGGATACAACAATTTGCCTAACAACAAAGAGAAGACAAATGGCTTTCTAGGGAAAAATTGCAAAGGCTAGGGTGAAATTTTTTCAAAGTGAAAGCCTTTTTGGTGAAATATGCCCAAAATGATTAATATGGGCAACATGTATGTGAGATCTTCACATAAGTACTGATGTGGCCTCAATTTTCCTTGCAATTTTGCTTGATTATGGAGAAGACAAAGAAATTGTTAAGGCATTAATGAAGAAACTATTAAGGGAAAAGTGGTGTGGGGGATTGAAGAGCTATCTATAAAAAGATATTGTTGGTATTTTTTGCACCTTAACAATGAGATTTTTTCATGTTTTACATACAAATATAATAGGCCTTGGATCCCATTTATCATCCATTCCATTGGGGTGGACAAATTAGAATGGAACATGAAGACAAAGTGGGACATATGATTTTTGAACGTGATTACTAGGATCACTAGAATAATTGAAATGAACTATTCCTTCATATGGTACAATGACTTTGAGGGTGAATAATTATTAGAAGGGAGTAACTAGGGCTTAACTATAAGGAAGCTAAGGTAGCATAACAACTTCCTGCACTAATCTTGAGATGAGGATAATGCAAAACTTTATAGATCTTTACAACAGTTACAAAAACAAAAACATAAATATCATGCATACCACAACATAGTAGTTTACATGGGGAAAACCCTTTTGGGATAAAGTCCCACACTCCAAAATCCACCCAATATATTATTCAAAAATCACAAAGATTACAATATACTTGCATAGAAAGCTTCTCACGAGAGTATCACCAACTAGAGATCCAAAGGTAACATGACCACTTTCAAACTCTTAGGAATACATTACAATACATAGTTGTAATACAAGGCCCTCATAAAATAGGGTTACCTTCTAGGGTAATACAAGCTAACAAAATATCTATCATTAGATCTCAGACCTAATGATGAACAATCTAGATTTACAATAATAAAATATACATAAGTATGGCTTTTGAGGGTGCTACCCCAAACCCCCACTGGGGTGTGTGACCCCTGGACCCCACAAGGGGGTAGACGCCCTCGTACTCACCTATTAACAATAAACCTTATGTAATTTCAACGTTGAGACCAATTTTCCAAACAAAATCCCTCTTGTTGAACACTTTGCAAGAGCTATAAGAGGGAGTATAAACATCATCTCTTAATTGCTAAGGGCTAAAAGGCCCATAAACTCTAGAAACACCATTTGAACTTCTCTAGCTCTAAGGCTTAGTTAAATAATCAGCAACATTCATCAAAGTATCTATCCTAACCAACTTCACCCTGCGATCTTCAACCATATATCTAAAAAAATGATAGTATACAACAATGTGCTTGGTCCTAGCATGAAATGTCAGGTTCTTAGCTAGAAAAATCACACTTTGATTGTCGCAATAAATTATCATTGCACCTTATTTTATTCCAATATTTGAACATAGTCTCTTAAGCAAAATGGCTTCTTTACAATCATGATCAGTTTCCATATACTCAACTTTAGTAGTGGACAAAGCAACCATAGCTTATCACTTACTCATCCAACTAATTGCACCACCAAATAAACTAAATGCATAAGCACTGGTGGATCATTTACTATTAACATCACCTACCCATTTTGAATCCATATAACATGAATATCAAGGGAAATCTTGTCACCATTCAAATTAATATAATAACATAAGGAATACTCTAAGGTACCACACAAATATCTGAAGACTCTCTTAACTACATCCCAATGAACTTTACCAAGATTAGAAATTTATATGGAAAGAACTCCATTGCTTGGGAAATTTCTAGTCTCGTAAAAACCATAGCATACATCAAAATTCCAACTGCACTTTGGTAAGACACTCTACTCATGTCTTCCATCTTTGATGGGGATATTAGACAATCTAAAATAGATAACTATGTTCTAGCTAAAAAAGGAACACGCAATGGTCTAGAATCCTATATGTTAAACCTTTGTAAAATTGAATTGGAATACTTAATTTGGCCAAGGCATAACTTTCTATTCACTCTATCTCTTCTAACTTATATCCCAAGAATGTGTCTAGTTGTACCAAGATCTTTTATTTCAAATTTAGCTGCAAGTTGAGACTTTAGTTCTGCGATCATACATTTCCCTTTACCAATAAATAAAATATCATCAACATATGATATAATAAATATGAGTCAATCACCCTCATTTTAATAATAAACATAATGATCTGATTTAGAATGCTCAAATCCCAAACTCAACACAAATGTATCAAATTTTCGGTACCATATCCTAGTACTTTGTTTTAGGCCATACAAATATTTCTTTAATTTGCAAACCAATTTATTTTTTACTTTCACCACATAGTGCTCTAGTTGTGTCATATAAATATCCTCCTGCAAGTCACTATGAAGGAAAGTAGTTTCACATCCATTTTCTCAACCTCTAAAGCATAAATAGCAATAATAAAAAGTTAAAATAGAATGGACGTCATTTTTTCAAAAAGAGAATATATCTCACCATAATCAACACCCTTAACTTGAGAGTAACCTTTCACAACCAACCTTGCTTTGTACCTCTCAATACCTCCATCTAAACCAATTTTTTCTTGAACACCCATTTGCAACCAGCAGGTTTTCTTCCTTCAGGTGATGGTACAAGATCCCACATATCATTCTTTTTCAAAACTTCCATTTTTTTTATCCATAGAAATCTTCCAATATTTTGCATCATTCATACCTAATGCGTCTTCTACCAATCTAGGTTCATCCATGTTAGTATTCAAAGAAAAAATATATCTCCAATCATCAAGTGAATATCTTTTAGGTGGTTGTCTATGCCTTGTAGACCTACAAGCAAGATGAGTTGGAGGTTCTTCCTCCTCTTTTGAATATAAGCTAGATGAGCTCTCCTCAACTTCTTGTCTATCCATGGGCCTCAACTCATCTTTCTTAGGTGTAGAAGGAAGTTGAATCATATCTTCCTATTTACTTTGTTCTAGCTACAATGTAACAAAATAAGGCCTAGTTTCTCTAAAAATAACACTTCTACTATACATTACCTTTTGTGCAACAAGATCCTAAAGCTTGTATCCTTTCACACCAAAATTGTATTCAATGAAGATACATTTCATATCCTTGTTCTCCAACTTTGATCAATTCTCCTTTGGTACATGTGCATATGCCTCACAACCAAAAACTCTAAGATGTCTTAATGAAGGCTTGTGACCCAATCATGCCTCTATAGGTGTCTTATCAACAATAGCTAATGTAGGAGACATATTAATTAGGTAACAAGCAGTGGCAACAACTTCAACCCAAAACCTTTGTTCCATACTAGCACCACTCAACATACTCCTAGCATTATATCTTAATGTCATGTTCATTCTTTTTGCAACTCCATTTTGTTGTGGAGAATATGGAGTTTTCTTTTGTCTATGAATACCACAATATTTACAAAATCTATCAAAATCATTAGAGAAAAATTCACCATTATCAATCCTCAAACATTTTATTTTCTTTCTAGTCTGCAACTCAACCATTTCTTTAAATTCTTTAAATCAATTGAAAATTCATATTTACTCTTTAGAAAATATACCCATGTCCTACTATAATCATCAATAAGTGAAACATAATATGTGTATTTTCCAATTGAAGGAACATCTATAGGACTAAACACATCGGAATGAATAAGATCCAATACACCACAAAATTTATGAGAACTCAAGTAAAACTAAATGTTTTGTTTTCCATAAATACAATGCTCATAGAAATCAAATTCAAGATTACAATCAGATGACCCTTCAACAAGGTTTTTATTTTTCAAGGTCCTTAGACCCTTTTCTCTAATGTGGCCAAGTTTGTGGTGTCATAACATAGTTTTCTCTATAGGTAACTTTGATTCAAAAGAAAGAGCACCCTTGGGTACTTAGAAGCCATGGCCATCTGTTGAAGATGAAATCTTCACCTCTTCCAATGAAGTAGCTGCATAATTTATTTTCACAAAAGTATAATTGCACTCAATAGTGCATGCATCAAGCTTATAAAACATGTCATAATTGACACCTCTAGCAATCGCCATAGCACCTCTAACCATCTTGCATCCTACATCAGAAAATACTACCTACACACCTGCATCTATTAGTTTTCTTACAGATAACAAATTTCGTGCTAATATAGGGATATGTAACACATCATTAATCCCTTTTTATTCTACCATCAGGATACTTGATTCTAACTTTACCATGTCCAACAATATTTAAACAAGAATCATCACCCAAGTACACTTTATCTCCATCAAATTCTTTATACTAAAAAACCACTCTATTAGAGGTCATATGGAGAGATGTACCTGATTCAATTAACCATACATCATTACTTGCATGAGTTTCCAAAGCTGTGATGGATGCATCACCATCTTCCTTCTTGGACTCAGAATCAGAATCAAATCTCTTCTTTTTCTTCTTTTCTTCTTTGTAATCCTTATGAATATGACCAGGCTTATTGCAGTTCCAACAAATAACTTTGGAATTTCTAGGAGATTTAGATCTCCCCTTGGAATTGGATTTATCATGCTTCTCATTCTTCTTTCCTTTTTTCTTAGGTCTTCCATCAAAATTTAGGGCCTCCTTGGCTCTGATGGATACCTCCCTCATCATCTCTTCAAAAATAAAATAACCCACCATATCTTCAATCTTCAAGATAATAGAAGTACTCCCAATAGCCATAACAAGAGAATCCCACGAATCAAGAAAGGAACAAAGCAAGATCTAATAGTTATCCTCATTTATTTTGACACCAAATGATGTCAATTGAGCCACCAAAAAATTGAATGATTTCATGTGGTCTATAATTTTTCTACCCTCTTCCATTCTTATGGAATACAATTTCTTCCTCAATAAAATCTTGTTCATAAATATTTGGCTTGATACATCTCACCAAGTTTCTTCCATAGTTTATGTGCAGAGGTCTCCTCATGAACATTAGTTAAAATAGAGTCTACTAAGTACAATTGGATTAGACCCGTGTCTTTACAATCCATGACATCATATTGAGCAACCAAAGTAGGATTTTCAGGACATGAAACATTCTCATCAACAACATCCCATAAATCTTGATCTATCAATAATTCCTCTATATTTAGCTTCCACATTTTAAAATTATTTCTAGAATATTTATCCACCTCTATTCTACACAAGTTGCCAAAGCTGCAATAAATGCATCACCATCTTCCTTCTTAGACTCAAAATCAGAATCAAATATCTTATTTTTCTTCTTCTTTTCTTCTTTGCAATCCTTATGAATATGACTAGGCTTATTGTAGTTCTAATGAATAGCTTTGGACTTTCCAAGAGATATAGGTCTCCCCTTGGACTTGGATTTATCATGCTTCTCATTCTTCTTTCCTTTTTTCTTAGGTCTTCCACAAAAATTTAGGGCCTCCTTGGCACTGATGGATACCTTCCTCCTCATCTCTTCAAAAAGAAAATAATCCACCATATCTTCAATCTTCAAAAATGACAGAAGTACTCCCAATAGCCATAACAAGAAAATCCCATGAACTAGGAAAAGCACAAAGCAAGATTTGGTCATGGATTAACACAACAAAAAATATAAAGATCAAATAGAAGATAAACACTTGTGGTATAGAAAACCAACACATATAATAAATAAAGATACAAAATAAGACAAAAATAATGCAACATTTATACCATCATTATTAGTTTTTAGATATACTCCAATGGATGAATGTGGATGCTATTTGTAATCATGTCATTAGTTGATGGCATAACATGTATGAATATATGATTAGATCATAAAAACAATGGTATAAGGTTAGTATAAGAGTGGATGATCAAACAGGATGGGAGAGCTCTCATTAAATAGAATTTGCAAGAGGGAAATAAAAGGTTAAGACAAATAGTTGAATGGATGGCTAGGATTGAAGTCATGTGGATTGAGCTCATAGAATTATGAAAAGTGTCACAAGGGAAGGAAGATCCAAGATCAAAGGATATGATTTGATCAAGGTGTAGGATTAAATGAGAAGAGATAAAGTGGCATATTATGTGGAAAAGTCTAAGCATTCTCACACATGTGCACGAGCAAGGTGGAATGTGTGGGAGATGGTTAAAAAGGTCAAAGGGTGAGGTGGAGATTTATCATGCCTCCAAGTTAGCATGCTCACACACGTGTGAGGAAAGAGTGGGATGTGTTAACATACTCACATATGTATGAGCTTGTAGTGGGTTGAGGTGAAAGTCAAAAAAGTGTAATGAGTTAGCATTCTCACACATATGGGAGAATGGAGGATATTGAGAATACATGTGGAGAGGATAACAATCAAGATTTTAATCCATGTAGATGGATTGGATGGATATTTAAAAGGATAAGGATTAATGGTGAAGTGGAATTAAATAATGGAGGAAATATTAATAAAGGATTTAATTAGCTTAATCATTTAACTAATAATAGATTAATCAATTGATTAATTTTGAGGAATTTGGGATGGTTAATTAGCCTAAACTAACTAATTAGACAAGTGTTAATTAGTTGATTTAGTTAGGAATCAAGGTTTTTTGAGTTGATTGATTTAATCAATTAACCTTAGGGGAAGGAAGATAAATTTAAGAATAATGAAGAGTAGATAATTAATTATATACTAAATCATTTAATTAATTTGTGAAATGTCAGTATAAAGAAGTAAAGATGAATTTAAGGTGTTTGCAAGTATATTAAAAAATTTATTATATTTATTAAATTATTGTTGATTATTTACCATTAAATTGAGTGCATGTTAAGTAGAACCAATAGAAATACAATTTAAATTATTTTCATTTTATGTTTTAGATTAATGATTATACCATTAAACTTGACATGTTAAACTAAAGAAATACAAATATATTTTGACAATTATCAACTATTATTGAATACAATAAACCTTAGAAGCTAATGTTAATTTTTAACAAATATAATAAGATCACAATAAAACCATCATAAAATACATCTACAATGTTTAAGATGGATACACTTTAATTATTTTTGAATATCCACAAATCGCCCCACAATATAATTCATTCTATTAAATTATGATTATATATATTGTATGATCATCATAGAAAACAATTACAAATGTGTGCAACCACACCATTGTGGGAAATATGAAATAATATGTGGTGGGCAACTAATAAATCTATAAGATGTTTCATATCAAATTTAAACAATTTAAAAGTACAACATAAACCATATTTGCATAAAAGAGGTTGTCGAAAAAACCTCATAATTAATTAAGAGAGACATCAATGATCTTAAATTTAAGAAGCGTCTCATTATAAATTAAAATATAAAAATATATTATTCTTTAACCTATTTATTATATAACATTTGCTTTTAGTTAACTTTAAATTAAAATTTCAAGAGAAGGGGTTAGAGGATGAAAAACTTTAAAATATAATATGTTTATCTCTTTCTTATTAACAAATATTTTATGTTAAATAAATTACTTGTTTAAAAAAAAAATTGGTAAATTGAAGATTCTATTGTGGGCCCCACTCTTAAAAAAACAACATATATTTTAAAAAGCGGGTAGAGAAACATGCCATCAAAACATACCAAAATATAATTAAAGCTTTACAGTCCATAGAAGGTGTAAACATTCAAGTGTCCAATCCACACACACTCCTCTAATGACCTTGTAATAGAAAAATCTAAAATTTTAAGAACCTAATAAACTAAAAAAAAAAGGACACTAAATAACCAAACAAAAATTAATCTATTACAATGAAGACTTTATGACCCTTCCTCATTGCAAATGGAAGAAAACTGACTTATTTATAGAAACCATCTCTAAATCCCTAAGCCTCCATAGCCACATAATCTAGTTCCTACTATTCTTGAAACTAGCTTCTAAAGATTGGTTTCATCTACACACCTAATTTGTACATTGAACTCCATTTCTACCAACTTTGTCGTCTTGCTTAATTTTTTATTAAACAACTCTAGGAGAGCATAGAGGCTTGAAATTACAAACCAATTTTTCATATAAATTTCTCATGATCTTATAATGTATTGATCCAAGTCTTTGTAATAAGATTTTAAGTCTTCTTTATACACATAAATCATTTAAATCTCTCGTCTTAAAACTCAAGTATCCTCTTATGACCTATTTTCTACATCCTTATCCTATCCTATTGCACCCACCACCATAGAGCCTACCTCACAATGAGGAGCATTACATGAATAAACTATTCTCTAGATACTAAATCTACAACCTTCTCTAAAACTTATCCCTAAAATATTCACCAATGAAGGCTCAATGTTTGAAATTATGTTTTGTCAAGATTCTCTTTAGTCCAAGAGTACTTTTGATGAATTTTAAAGTTTTTTCATGTACACAAAAAAAGTGTTCTTGAGACAATGGTATGAGATCATACCCCTATAGACAAAATCCTTTAGACCACCACTCAATTGCATAGCACTCCACTTAGAAATTCCCTTAGCCTACACTCTTGAAATAACTATACAACAAAAGAGAAAATGAGAATAAAAGAAAATTCATGTTATGCAACCACTTTGATCTCTCCCCATACATGCCCCTTGAGGAGAAGCAAGGTGCATACTAAAATCCACCTCCTTTTCCACAATCATACACCAATCACATGCCATAATTCTTTTTCAGAGAGGTAGTCATCCTATCCCGAAGGAAATTCCATATGAGAAGAGGGATTTCAACATTTTTGGCCTCCTTAATATAATTTTGTATGAATTAGTTACTATTTTAATACATGAAATGGGGTTATAAATAAAGGCACAATCCCCTAAAATCTAGGTAATAGGGCCTTATCTCTTAGATTCTAATTAGACAATAATGTTATAATGTATACATATAACGACACCTTTATGGACCCTTGATATCCCTCCAAACACTTAACATGAGATTGTAAGAGCATTAAAATTAGAGTTACAAGTCTCCTTAAAAATGGTGCTCCACATTAGGAAGTTGAAGAGTCACAATTTGTATAAAGATCCTCTCTCATGCATGGCACCCTTGGTGAGGTGCAACCATCTTTCATATAACTCCTCACAAGTGTTTTGTTTGAGATATGGAATAATTGGGCCCTTCCATAGTTTTGAGAAATATTTAGTGGTTTTGTTTGAGTACATATCATATAAATTGAAGGCTTGATTAAGTAGTTTTAGCAACACAAGTTGAAGGAGTACATGGCCGAGATGCTTGTATGCTTTGAGTTTGAAGATGTTACTACTAGATCAAGTGTTTGGATCAACAAATTATATTTGACACATTGTTGTTGGATTAATACAATGTTAAATCTCATTTCAATTTTTTATTTTAAGAGATGATTTCATAGGGTATATGTCATACCACTTCTCTTATTATTGTTATCTTCTTGTTGATTTCTATTTCATTTTTAGTGTTTATGTAGGTTATATTTCTAATGTTTAAATTACTAAATATATATTTGAGATATATATTATTGCTCTTAACTAAAGAAATCAATCATTTCAATATTTCATATTAGAGCTTGTGTTGGATTCATGCTATGTAGGAAGGGACACCTTCTTTGGTGTGGGTATTTTGGTTGGACTAGGAGAGGTTTATTTTTTTACCAAATCTAGTAAAATAAATAAATTTAATGGTAAGCTTGTTAAGGGACAATATGGAGATCAATGGATTGTGGTAACTACTCAATCAATTTTCCTTCATTTAAAAATAATTAGGATAAGTGAGATAATTGTTGAGAAATTGTTGAAAGAATGAAGAAGGTTGTCATTAATGAGTTTTCATTGATGTCAACACCACATCAACACCACATGATGAATGATGGATGTCTACATAAAATTGTTTTGTAAAGGTCTTTTGGCTAAGTGTCTATACCAGTAGTATCAACACTTAGTGCCCTCTGATAAGTTGGTTCGTGTTTGTTCATCTTTTCGGATATACTTGTGGTTCTAGTATACTGTTCATAGATATCTTTGGCATCTTAATTCATAAATTCAGTTGTTTTGGTTAAGTGGTTCAAGAGTTGCAAGTAAAAAAAGTTTGGCAGATATGGTTTACATAGTTTTTTGTGTACTTGACCTTACCTAATTGGTCTACATTCCTCCACGGATTTGAGTTAGATGTTGCAGTTTTGGGAGAAGGTTTGCAGGTATCATTACATTGTATTTTTTAGTTGGTGTGACATTTTGTGGTTTCTGTATTCCTTCGTGTTGATCAGTTGGGTAAAAGCACAAAGATGAGTCCATGAAAAGTGGAAGTTTTTGCCTTAGGAAAAAATCCAAAATTGGTTTCAATAAAATAGGATCCCGTTTTTTAATAAACGGGGTCCTATTTTATAGTGGTATTTTTTTTAAATAAACAAAACATAGTCATTTTTTACAACAATAGTGCATTGATCTAAATTGAAGAAAAGCAACAGCTACCTCCAGGTATGTCTCGACCCCATTTTTTTGCATTTTTTTATTTTTTGAAATTTTTTAATATAAAGTAGATTTAGTATGTATTTTTATTTTTTTATGGAGTTTTTGGAATTTGTATTTACCTATAATCGAAGAAATGTTGATTTGTAGAAATGAAAAGAAATCATGAAATGAAACCCTCAGATATTGAAAATAAATGAAAGAATCAACCTTAAATTGTAACCAAAGAAAAAAATTACATATTGAAACCCTAATTTGTTCAATCAAACAAAAAAAATTGCATTTGGAAACCCTAAATTGAAATGAAACAAAAAAAATCATTTGAAAATCTAAATTGAAATGAAACAAAAAAAATTCCATTTGAAAACCCTGATTGCTTTTTGAAACCCTAAATTGAAAGCAAACCAAAAAAATTGCATTTGTTCAAACCCTAAATTGAAATCAAACAAAAAAAATTGCATTGAAAACCCTAATTGCTTCTTGAAACTCTAAATTGAATTCAAAAAAAATTGCATTTGAAAACCCTAATTGAAATTGAAAACAAAAAATTTTGCAGATTTGAAAACCCTGATTTCATGCTTGAATATTTGAAAATGGAAAAAAATCATTTGCATTGGTTTATGTTTTAAATTTCATTTGCATTGTATGGAGACAAGTATGTAGGCATGCTAATGGATGAAATTATTCCATAGATTTAAGTTGATACATAGTAAATTAGTGTCCTTGGTATTGACAATCAAATAGGACTTGATAAATATTATACATTTAAATGTGTATTCAATAAGTCAGAGACATGTTGAGGCATAATCAATTAAATTTATGAACATAGATATAATTAGATTAGAAAACAATATGTTGAACCTTGTACTTGTGGGACTTGTGGATCGTTAGAATAGATATAAATTATGTGTTTTTATTGTGGATTGTGCTCAATTAGTTTATGTATTTATTATCACATGATAAATTAATAGACCTAAATGTATATGCATAATTTATGATGCTTCATTATGTTCTATTGAGATGTTAAATTATTATTTTTACCTTACAATGAAAATATTTAACATGTACTTTGGTGTTTTATATTGTTTTCTAATGGCCAATTAAACGGTAATTGTATGTGATGTCTTAATTGAGTTAATAATATGGGCCTTATGCATCTATTATGATTCATACTATCTTAAAACATGATACTATCTAAACAACATGTGATATTATGGATCTTCAATGAGAAAACATATGTGTGAAGCCTAGGCTCATGTTTGCAAGGTATCTAGCTAGAGCATTATAAAACTTGGTCCACGATATAAAGATCATTACTCAATAATTTTATGGTAAAATACTCTTAAAATAACTCTACATTGAATCACCTCTTAATGGTTTTGTTGACCTTGTTCCCAAGAATAATGTAGCTAGTTTAGGATCAATGAATCATTTTTCCCTACACTTGAATGCTTAACAATCCTCAAATTTACTTTGGATGATTGCCTTTCAATCTAGATAGAAAATCAATCCAACTATGGTCATAGGTTATATTTCCACTCTTTTTATTCATAGAATTTGAAAACTATTAGGGAAGGAATAGAAATTACCAATACTAATCAAATATTCGATAACCAAATTTTAAGATCTAGCTCCAACAACTTGTCAAGACACATTTTTATTTTCTCTAAATATACGCATTTCTATAAATTCAAGGGTAGGCCATAGAGACTATCCTAAATTATCAAAAGTTGGCTAATTTATGTGTGCTTAATTCCTTGATCATAGAAGTAATCTAAGGAAATAGTCAGTCTATTCATAAATTCAAAAATATTCATAAACTAATGTTCTTGCATATGTGATGAATAAAAAATATTAACCCTAGGTTACTTGCCATCCTATTACCCTAAACCCTAAACCAATGTCTTTAGGGGTCCTAATATGACATTTCTTAAGGGGATCAAAGAAGTTCTCAAAATTTGGTGAAGTTTCCCAAGGAAACCAAATTTAAAACAATAATCTACATTCAGTATTTAGTGATTAAACTATAGCCTACAGCCTTCAACATTTTCAGGTTCTATCAAGTCCATTATTTGGAAGGAACTCATTTTGGAAGCCTTTTATGTTTCAAAATGTAACTAACATCATATTCATACCATGAGTAGCTTAACCAATAAAAATTTTATAGAACATTGCAAGGTCTTTTGAAGACCCTTTAAAATATTAACTTTTAGTAAACAAATAGAGTTGAGAAAGATAGTGCTTCATTATTTACAGTTTATTTGTAGTACCTTACTTCATAGATCCCCTTAAGCCATAAAAAAAAATTTCCTAGGATCTTACTTCATATATCCCCTTAAGCCATCCTATTACCCTAAACCCTAAACCATAAATGCATCATTTTGTCCTAGAACCTTACTTCATAGATCCCCTCAAGCCATCCCATTACCGTAAACCCTAAACTCTAAACTATAAACCCTAAAGCATTCATTTTTTCCTAGGACCTTAATGAAATTTGGTTTCCTAGGGCAAATTCACCAAATTTTATTCACTTAAGCCATGCCATTTTGTCCTAGGACCTTACTAGATAGATCCCTTTAAGCCATCCTATTACCCTAAACCCTAAAGCATTCATTTTGTCCTAGGACCTTAATGAAATTTGGTTGCGTTGGGCAACTTCACCAAATTTTATTCCATTAAGCCATGTCATTTTATCCTAGGACCTTACTATGGCCTAAACCCTAAATCCATCATTTTATCCTAGGACCTTAATTCATAGTTCCCCTTAATACATCCTATTACCCTAAAGGTCCTAAACCCTAAACTCTAAACCCTACACCCTAAAGCATTCATTTTTTCCTAGGACAATAATGAAATTTGGTTTCCTTGGGAAACTCCACCAAATTTTATTCACTTAAGCCATGTAATTTTGTCCTAGGACCTTACTACATAGATCCCCTTAAGCCATCCTATTCCCCTAAACCCTAAACTCTAAATTGTAAACCCTAAAGAATTCATTTTGTCCTAGGACCTTAATGAAATTTGGTTGCCTTAGGAAACTTCACCAAATTTTATTCACTTAAGCCATGTCATTTTGTCCTAGGACCTTACTACATAGATCCCCTTAATCCATCATATTACCCTAAACCCTAAACCCTAAACTCTAAATAGTAAACCCTAAAGCATTCATTTTGTCCTAAGACCTTAATGAAATTTGGTTGCCTTAGGAAAATTCACCAAATTTTATTCCCTTAAGCCATATCATTTTGTATACATAGATCCCCTTAAGCCATCCTATATTAATAGTTAATTGTTTTTTCATTCAAGTAACATGCCTTAGACATAAATGAGGCTTACACATTTTATCGTTTGTATTCAATTAGGCCATTTATATTGAATGGTTTAAGGGTATTTCCTAAACATGTATCTTACATTTTGAAATTACAAATCTAATGCAGGTTCACTTATATCTTAGAGATCATGGATCAATTCAATAATATTTGTAATCCACCTCCATGCTCTCCATCTCCACCACCTTCGCCTCCACCTCCACCCACTCCACCTCATAAATCCCCACCTCCACCACCTGAAACCGATGGTGCTCGCTTGCAAACACGGATCAATGCCAATGTTAGATCCATTCAGGACAAAATCAACGTTATTCAGAATGAAGAATGTATCACACCACCTTTGAGGCATT
This sequence comes from Sequoia sempervirens, assembly GCA_007258455.2. Lineage (NCBI taxonomy): Eukaryota > Viridiplantae > Streptophyta > Pinopsida > Cupressales > Cupressaceae > Sequoia > Sequoia sempervirens. The sequence goes on from VDFB02086081.1 coordinate 322,989,392, forward strand.
TTGCATCTACGATGCAAAATTTTATTGATGTTGTTAGGTCTATGGATAGGGTCTTAGATGAGCATCAATGATGGCTAGAGGAGTTGAGAAAGTCTGATTCTGAAAAGGAAAACACAAAGAAATGAAGAGATGTGGTAGAGAGCCACAACACTTTATAAATTAAGACAATGATCTTATAGTTATGAATTTATGAATTTGGTTGGACGGATATTTTTTGTGATGAATTTGTGAATTTGGTTGGATGGATATTTTTAGTGATGAATTTATGAATTTGGTTGGATGGATATATTTAGTGATGAATTAATGAATTTGGTTGGATGGATATTTTTAGTGATGAATTTATGAATTTGGTTGGATGGATATTTTTTAGTGTTGAATTTATGAATATAATAACTTATAATGATGAATTTATAATAGTATATTTTATGACTACTATCATAATTTCTCCTGTTGGAAAATGTAATTTATATGTGTTAGACATAAATGAGCTTTTTCTGAATGTTTCAAGTTTATTTTTTAGTATGTACATGTATTAAAATTACATAGTTCTAGATCTTAAATTATGAAATTTGTATGTACACATAGTTTAGTTGAATGATGTATGCATGCATTATGCATCGTATTTTTTATTTTAAATGTATGTACATCTTAAATTTTGAAATGTGTATGCACATGCTCAAGTTGAATCAATGTATGTATGTGTATGTATATGTATGCACATCCTCTTTAAACAAATTTTCATGTACATTTAAAATTTAACTATTTCTTGTAATTTTGTTTGTATGTTAATTTTATATAATTTAATGCAAGTGAACACTTATATAGATGTCATGGATCAATTTGAAATTGATGGTATCATTAATCCACCACCTCAGCAACCTCCACCTCCACGCCCTCCACCACCTCCCCCTCCACCCCCTCCACCTCATATCTCACCTCCACCACCTGTTGGATCAGATGAGGCTCACTTGTGAGCATGTATTAATGAAAATGTGGCATCTATTCAAAACCAAATAAATGCTATGCAAAATGAAGCATTGATTCCACCACATGTGAGACATTTTGCATCTACGATGCAAAACATTGTTGATGCCATTAGGTCTATTGATTTTGACTTAGATAGACATCGACGAGATAGGGAGGAGATGAGACGATTTTATGTAGATGGTCTCTCATATAAACAATTTTAGACCTAAAATAACAAAATCCCATCTAGCACCTTATTTTATCGACCCTAATACTCAGCGGCCCATTCCTGCAACTAAATCTAGAATATCCATGAGGTGGTGTATACATCCACAAATGAGTGCACATTTTTGGGATCGATGGTGGATGGTATTTGACAATCCACCACACGCTAATCTGGAGATCCCATTATATTTTTTGAGGCAACTATATGTAGAGTTTGTTTTGGGGAAAAAGCCCAATTATTTTGATTATAAATCATTTCAGGGTGTTGGTGGCCCGACATGCCACAACAGAGGCTAGGGGCAAGGGTTGATCCCCAACACCCCATCAAATTGTTTGGTGTAGATGACACTAACAATAGGGAAATCATCTACACCTCGAGTATATATGTCAACACCAGTTGAAGTCGGCAACCCTTATGGGGTATTTTGATTTCAATTTTTTAAACTATATATGAAATAATTTTTTAACTTGACTTTTTAATTTATGATTCAATCATGAACATATGTTTTAAATATTTATGTCAAGGTTCAGGGGACTCAATTGACTTCCACGTCAATTCCACCCGAGGGGTTGTCGAGCTCTCATCCATTGTCAAGCGTCTTAGATCAAGGGCACGTACATTTATATTGTAAATTATTTAACTTACATTATTATAACTTTACAATTATGAAAAATTTGAATTCACTATATATCAAATGTGCATGTACACTTGTACACTTGTAATATATTAAATGTTTGTATGTACATGTCTAGGTTGACACGACAATGAGAATGGGGATCAGACAAACATTAGATGTGGCGGCTACTCATGAGGCATCTAAATTTTATGTTGTTTAAAAAAATTTCTACACAAAATGTGCAAACTTGAATATATATTTTAACCTAATTCAAGTATACATGCTTTAAATTTTACCTTGTAGGACTTTGTTAGTGCCACTTTCTAGCCTGACTCAGTCATAGTTACACCTAAATGAGGACATGCGAAGAAGCCAAATATCATGGTAATTTAAATTTTTTATTATATTTAAAGTCAATTACAAATTATACATTGTGAATAAATTTAATTAAATTTAAAATTAAATGTATATATATGAGTTCATACATGTTAAATTCTTTTTCTTTTATAGCATGAGACACATCTTGTAGTTGAGCATGTACAAATAGGCCCTTGAATGTAGGGTGCACAACCTCTTATGGTACAATTTAAATATGATAAATTATAAATTAAATTGAATTAAATCATTTTTAACTGTAGACTTTCATCTAATTTCAACTTTCTTTCTCTTGTATATGTTGATTGATTCAGAGCATTTAGAGGTTGGTCCAGGTGCACCAGAGCATCCAGAGCCAGATACCGTGGTAATTTAATTTTACAATGAATTATAAATTGAATTGTCATTAAATCATTTCTAATCATCTTACATATGATTTCATCTTTCTCTTGTATAGAGTGGTTCAGCTCATCCACGTAGTCTACATGGTGTGACGAGGTCTCTTGATTATAGAGATGGTATGAGTTAGGCATGATTTCATGGGTTATATTTGAATATTTCATGGACCACATATAATTTGGTTTCTCATGGACTTAATATTTTGTTTCATGGGTCGTACTCTAATGAACTTAATATATATTGGTTTCATGGACTTAATATATTGTAAATAATGGACTTTATTATTGTTTAATTTTAATTTACATATGTACATTTATGCATTTTATGTGAAATTTTAATATGTAATTGATAGGACATATTTGTACTTTTCAAAATATCCATAGTAAAGACATTAATAGGACATTAATGTGAAATTAAATACAAATATGAAATTAAAGTTGAAATTAATAGGACATTTCAATATTTATACTTCACAAATTTAGTGATCCATACATGATATACATTCAATAATTAGTGATAATTTTAGTCAATGAACTTATTTAATTCATGTCCTAATAGGATGTCTTAGGGGTCCTAATAGGATGTCTTAAGGGTTCCTAATAGGATGTCTTAAGGGTTCCTAATACACAGGTTATCTAATAAAATAAGAAAATAAAACATAATCTACAAACAAAAGCAATCCGTTTATATACCACAAAGGATGAAATTTTAAGAAATAAACAATACCATACAAGATTAAAGAATAAAAGCATTAATAAATTCTATTAACTAAACATAAATACCAATCAAAATGCAACGAGTTTTGCCAAAAAAATTGTTCTATAAGTATACACCATATTTCCTAGTTCTTTTACAACATAAAATTAAAGAACAATCATACAACTTAATTATCCAAAAATAGGCTAAAGTTTTGAAATTAAATCATGTACTCCTGTATTTACAAATCATGCAAAGTGCTAGAGAAAACTTAAGAACAAAAATGTCCTCTTGACTCATGTTCCACAAAAAACACTAATTTATAAGCTGTCAAAACAAATAATAGCATCCAACAAAAATACAACCTTCTTCCTCTACATCCACCCTTTCTTCTGGTATTGTCTAATAGAATGGGAGTCACATCCTTTGTCAAAAGAGACAACTAAGTCAATCTACAAGTTTCCATGTAATTTACATCATTCTAAACCAAATGATTTCAAAATACAAATCAAATAATAACGAACATCTTCACCTATGGATGTCTTAAGGGGATGAAATTCTTCAAAGTACATGTCTCATATTTAATTGCAATTGATATAATTAACTTATAATTTAGAATGACTCATCATAACAATCAAATTCTATACAATTTAAATAGTGTCAATGTTTATTTAATTCATGTCATAATAGGATGTCTTAAGGGGTCCTAATATGACGTCTTAAGGGGATCAAAGAAGAGTATAATTAAGTATAAATATTAAGTGATATTAACAAGTAGTAGACTTTAGGGTGACTTGTCATAAAAAATGATATAATTAAGTATAATATTTAGGATATGTCATAATAGGACATCTTAAGGGGATGAAATTCTTCAAAGTGCATGTCTCATATTTAATTGCAATTGATATAATTAACTTAGAATTTAGGATGACTCATCATAACAATCAAATTCTATACAATTTAAATAGTGTCAATGTTTATTTAATTCATGTCATAATAGGATGTCTTAAGGGGTCCTAATACGATGTCTTAAGGGGATCAAAGATGAGTATAATTAAGTATAAATATTAAGTGATGAAAACAAGTATTATACTTTATGGTGACTCATAATAACAAATGATATAATTAAGTATAATATTTAGGATATGTCCTAATAGGACGTCTTAAGGGGATGAAATAATTCAAAGTACATGTCTCATATTTAATCGCAATTGATATAATTAACTTAGAATTTAGGATGACTCATCATAACAATCACATTCTATACAATTTAAATAGCGTTAATGTTCATTTAATTCATGTCGTAATAAGATGTCTTAAGGGATCCTTATAGGATGTCTTAAGGGGTCCTAATACGACATCTTAAGGGGATCAAAGAAGTTATCAAAATTTGGTGAAGTTGCCCAAGGCAATCAAATTTAATAGTAATATACATGTTGTTTAGTGGTTATATAATCAAATTTAAAGTTTCAAAGTAGGGTGACTCATAACAAATGATATAATTAAGTATAATATTTAGGATATGTCCTAATAGGATGTCTTAAGGGGATGAAATACTTCAAAGTACATGTCTCATATTTAATCGCAATTGATATAATTGATTTAATAATAATATACATGATATTTAGTGATTATACAATAAAATTTAAAGTTTCAAAGTAGGAAAACATGCACATTTAACAAACAAAATATATAAAATATCGATTTTGATACATAAAAGTATAGAGTATAATTGTGTATGTACATGTATACAAATTTATACAAAATGTTTAATTGTGTAAGTATGTATGTATATATATGTCAACTCAAAACAATGTTTACAAAATTTGGCTATGCCATCTCAAGAACATTTGAAACTTGTGCCTGGAATGTAGTAGGTCTTCACGCCACCTAACATCAAAATGGTACAAGCAATATCAATGAAATCATCAAAACATACATATTTTAATTTATATAAAACTATCTATATGTACACAACTCAAGTACCTGTATTTAAAAGTATTCCACACATGTGTGTAGATTGAATCTACATCCTCTCCTTTTTGTTTCAAAGTATGAGATCAATGTGATGATGGACTAAGGATACAAAAAAGGATAATAAATCAATTTTAACTATTGATGTACAGGTAATATCAATATATAAGCAAAACATGCATTTAAATATAATTTAACTAATAATTACCTATTTTTACCAAGTATTCCATGTTGCTAGGTTGAATCTGCATGAAATCTCCTTTTTGTCTCAAAGTATGTGATGAATTTGTGATGATGGTATAAGGATCTATAAAGGAAAATTTAAATCAATTTCAACTAATAACACACTTGAGATATATCAAAACATGTATTTAATCTATTTAAAAGGACAATATAAAACTAAAATTATATTTACCCGTATTTACTTATTCCATTGTACCATCTGTATCCTCTCTCTTTTGCAACGCATCTATGATTGTCTCATGCTCTTCCATAGAAATTTCCCATAGCTTTTTATTTGTAGGTCTTCCATGATATCGATCTAGTTTTATATTTGTTGCCACCACCAAATGTGAGTAGTGTATAATCTTCTTATGTGTTTCATAATATTCGAATGCAAGTAGACCATTCTTCCTTATCAGGTATTTTCGGAGCCAAGTTCCAACAACCACCACTGATCCTATTGGATAACATGATAACCATCATCAAAGAAGTTCTCAAAATTTGATTAAGGGGATCAAAAACTTGTTATCAAAATTTCCTTAAGGGGATGTCTCAAGGGGATCACCGTACCTGTTGGATAATGATAGCCATCATCATCTTCTCGAGGTGCTATTAACTTATGTTTATTATCCACACAAAGAGCCAACCAATATTTTGTTTCCTCTTCATTTCCCTTAGGTGCAACAACAACATACACGTCTTGCAAACAAAATTTGATTTAATAACTTGCGTGTGTCCATATAATTTGACCAATCTACATACATCCATTCATATGTATACAAATAAATAATTTACTATTACAAAATAACTTAATAAAGTAAAATAAAATGAAATAAATTGAACTAAATTACCTTCTTGTACAAGGTTTGAAACACGGTCATAGTCTTCTGATGTAAACACTTGATCATTGTCTTCAATTGTTGTTTCATATTGATTGTGTGCTTGTGTAGGTGTCAATGATCTTTTCTTCCACTCTTCAACCCATTCTATATTTTCACATGCTTCCCAATCTCCTGAGATACAAAACTAACAAAAACATGCAAGCTCCCTTGTCTAGATAGTCCATGTGCTTGCATTCAAACTCTTAAATGAATGCCATTTAGTATATCCACTGATTGTCTCACTATCAACTCTAGGTAAAATGTTCTCTTCTTAAACCAACCAAAAGAATCGGGAAACTGTAGAGTACTCACTTGAACCAGGTGTAGATAATCTTGTATTGCACCAATCCACAATACCACGTGCATCTTTAAATTTTACTACATCCTCAAATTTCAATTGTTCTCTAGCAAGAATTTTTAACACACACACACCAGCTCCATCATGTTCTCCTTTACCATGCCCAGCTTCAAAAAAACTCCACATATGTTGGACATTAAGTTCCTTGTGAACCCTACTTAACCAATAGAATTTTCATGCATTCTTGAACTTCCCCATACAATTATCTGACCATATGAGGTGTTCTGTCATCCGGATTCCTCTTTCTCTTAAATTTCTATAAAATATATTGAAACAGTATTGAACAAATTTTGACGAGGGTAACCAGTTGTCACTCAAATAGAAATGATACTCCCTCAAAACTTTTCTATCATCCTCTATGCTATCATCTGCATTTCTATAAACAATATGGACAAACATAGCCACTTGCACTGAATTATAATACTGTGATTGAATTTCCTCTTGTGGAGCTAGAGTATAGTTTTCCACAAAATCAACCATTGATAGTATAGTACCAACTGTAAATGTGTTTCTACATGCATGAAATTGGCCATCAAGTCATCAAGCATGTTGAGAGTGCATGTCATATTTTGGTACAATCTTATTCTTAAATTCTTATATGAATGCATGTACACTAACTTTTTTTGTAACTCAATCACAACACTTTCCAATTTTTCCATCTTTTAAAGAATAGTCAACATTCTTAAATCTTTTAATATCTACTAATTGTTGTCCAAAATCATTATCAACACTTTCATGCATACAAACTCTTAAGAATGAAATATTTTTCACAACTAGTGCATTGTCCAAAAATACAAGAACTTCAATAAAACAATTTCCCATTAGATCTTTCACAAAACAAACTTGATATAAAATCCCTTATTGTTTCAGGTGGCATATTAATACCACATTCCTGCATAATCATGTTAGAATGCAAAGTACAACTATATATTGAAAAACATCATAAAAATAACAAAATTGAACATGCGTTTTACAACAACAAGATACTCTTTGCTTATTAATTTTTACATACCATGGTTTACATTTTTCAAAAGACCTTTGACTTATTTTAATATTACCAGGTAACACTAAATCACTACAAATTTTTCTATAAAATTTAGTTTGTGTTGTATCTAATAGGTGTTTTGGATGAGGATCGCGAACCTTGGACCTCACTCTTAGTTTTAAAACATCTCTAGCATTAGATGATGCCCTAGTATTATCATCCCAATTTTTTCAATCAAAGATTTTATTTAAACATTCAATTTCAAGTCAAACCTTGGGAGTCAACCACTAAAATTCCAACATTGGTTAATTGGATCATTTTCTATACTTTCTCTTTTTTTGTCGCTCTTAGCAATGTTTTAGGATGTATTTTTAGAACTTCACTAATATTACTTACCATTCCATTATTCAAAGTTGCTTTATTAACTATAGTAGTTATTATAGCTCTTCTTGTTGCATTCTTATCTTTAGATCGACTATTTTTTCTGATAGATTGAATGGCACTAGCAACAGTAGACATAGCATGTTTTAATGATTGATCTTTTCTTCTTGGTTTAACAAAAAAGCCTAACTTTTTCATTACTTTTTTCATCTTTTGCATTCTCATCAATTGCATCATTAGTTGACATTGCAATGCAAGTTCTTATAATAAAATATTTTTTTTGTATAATCTATTGGCATGTGTTCTTATTTGTCTCCAAGAAATCTTACCAGGAAGATTATCCAAAACATCACTTTCAATTTTTAAAAAAATATTTTCATTTTCAACATCACATCCTGAATTTTTCATTTTCATTTTCAACTTCAAAACAATTTTCATTTTCATCAGCAAAACGGTTTTCATTTTCATTTTCATCAACAAAACAATTTTCACTTTTATTTTCAACAAAAGGATCATTCTCATTTTCATTTTCAACAACATTTAAATGATTTTCATTTTCATTTTCCAATTCATTTTTAACAAATTGTATAAAATTTTCTTCTCTTCGAATATTATCAATGTCAACATCCTTAAGTCTAGCATCTTGTAAAACTTCTACAAACAAATTTTTGATTTCACTAAAATGTGGATTTGAAGACGTACCTGGATTTGTGCCTATTGAAACATTCTCCATAGCATTGAAAGGGGGATTTGAAGACATACTAGGACATTTTTGTATAATCATATTATTTTCCAAATTAACTTCCTGCAAATTAGCATTCTCTACAACCATGGTCTCCTCAATGTTTCTATCTTCAATAGTTGTGAAATTGGATGCTTCAACATTATTCATTGATCGAATCCTCATTCTTCTATATCTTTTCCTTTTTTCTTCTTTCTCTTTCCTTGCTTCAATTTCTTCAGGAGCCAATGCCTTCCTATCTTTCCTCTTATTACAAGCTTGTGAACCCCTGATTATAAAATTCTCAAGCAAAAATGAATGTCAATAGTGAAAGTCTTCCTCTTTTGTTCCTCCAAACGAGTAGAAAACTAACACACAAAAAAAATTGTTTACATGATGCCTCCTTTCAAAAATTCAATCCAAATTGCAATTCGAAGACCTATAAAGACAAAACTTGATAGAAAGTAGTTGAATTTGGTGTAGTTTGTCGTACATGTGAAGTTGCAGAATTCACAGTAAAAGTTTGCCAGAAAATTATAAAAAAAAGGTAAAAACAAAAATGGGATCCCATTTCTATGTCAATGGTCCAAACATTAAATATTAGGAAACAAGATCTTGATTTACAAAATGGGATCCCGTTTTGTAAATCGTGATCCCATTTCTAAAAATTTGAATTTGTGCTCAGGTTGTGGTCAGGTTTTTGGCTTGTTTTTTGGTTCGGGAAAAGCTTTGGGGATCCGAACCTAGGCCTTGGACCTGGTTTGACCTACAAGTTGAAGGTCCTGACAATGTCACAGGAAAATAATGACTTTGATCATATCTCTGAAGACCTTTTTTTGCATAACTTTTTGATGAAATTAAAACCCATTATAGATGAGACAGTACAAATTCCAAATATGTATTTTTTTTTACAATTGGGTTAATTTTTCTATTTTTTAATATGATGAAATTGGTCCATAAACTTGAAATATCAGGGTTTTTACTATTTTAATAACTTTTTATTAAAATATTTTTTTGTAAAATGAATTGCACGAAAACGTACTTCAAACAATTCTTTTCAATTTAAAAAAAAATTCAAAAAATGATAAGTTTAGGTCATCTTATGCATGACGTACATAACGATTTTTCAAAATGGCAAATATGGCTAGTAAAAATTTAACAAATCTCTTCCCAAAATATTGATGACATACGTGTGCATGGTATGGTAAAAAAACTGACTTTTAAACAGTGGATTTTAGAAACGCCTATTGAAAATCAATTTGTAGCATCTGGGTATTGAAATAAATTATGTATTTGAAAACTAGACTCTGAGTACTATATTTTATGATTAGTGACTTTTTTCAAGATTCCATCTCTAAGTGCTTCAAATTTTAAGGTAAAATGTGTCAAATTTTGAAAATCAAGGAAAACACTTCCCTTTTTGGCCAAAAAGTGGACTCAACTTCTTGCAAGCACCTAGTTGGAGTATTCTACTTTTTGGTTCTGTGCTTGGCCAACCTAAGATATGTGAAGTGTTGAGAAGATTAAATACTTGATGCAAATGAAAAGAGGAGTTGTTATAGGTCCATGACAACCTATATCACTTGTATTTTGAGCATGAAGGGATTTTGGTTTGAATTGGGTGCCAACAAGGCATGTTTTACATGATTCAAGGCTACATCTAATTAGGTCAACCTAATTGATGTTTGCGATGGAATTCAATCTATATACAAGGTTAATTTATGTTGAGGATGAGTGACTATGATGAATAGATGATCCAAATGCAAGAAGTGATGCAAATATTACAGAATTATGTGAATAGGTTGTGAGCATTAAATGATTGATGTGTGAAGACAGGGAAAAGTAGAGAATGGTAATTTGAGTTGATTGTAGTATGTGTAATGAGCTTCAAATGAACTGAATTTAGCATAAGTTAGATGCATTTCTCTCAATTCAAACTCTAGGTGTGAAGCCACTTCTCTTGTATCTTTCTTTTCTTTGTGAATAGTGAGTTCACTTGGACAATGAGTCCTCTTGGCAGTGAGTCTTTCTGTAATATCTTATAACTGGTTATAACATATTGTGAGTTAATCCTCACTATGTTTTTTCCCTTTTTAGGTTTTCCACGTAAAAATCCTGGTGTTCATGTGTTGTGTGTGTTATGGGTTCTTTATGCTTACATTTCTTATAATTGTTAAATATGTTTTGGAAATTGGATGGTTTCGTAGAATACTGATTCATGCCCCCCTCTCAGTATTATGTGTGTTCAACAATTGGTATCAAAGCTTGGTTCCTTGGAAGAAGCTTGATCGCTTTGGGAAGATCATCAAATTTGAACACATCGCTCTAGAAGTATTTCCTGCTAATAAATACACAAAAGAAGACTGCATATTTGAAAAAAATGGAGAACTTAAGGTTGCTCTTGAAGACCTAGACAAAATTGAAGACGAAAATATAGATCTCAAATAAAATATTAAAGAAGCAAATAAGTGCATCAAAAAATTGAGAGAGCAAATCAAAAAATTCATAGAAAGACATAAGGAGGTCAATGAACAATTGAAACAAGCAAATGAGAACATCAGCAGACTGAAAGTGCAAGTGGAAGAAAAGAAAAGAATTGAGGAATGTTTGAGTGCAATGGTAAAAAGCAAGACTAATGAATGCACAAGACTTGAGCAAGTAGTAAATCTGAGATCAGATTTGGAAAAAGAAAGAATTCATGAGGAAAAATTCAAAACAAGCTCTATAATGTTTGATAAACTAATTGTAGGTCAACAAGCATGTAAAGATAAAGGAGGTTTGGGACTTGAAAAAGGAGAAATCTCAAAAGATCAGACATTTGATACAAAGAAGATCAGTGAACCAGAGAAAGCTAAAGGAAAGAAGAACAATGACATGTTTTGAAAATAATGAAGCAATGCTAAAAGACCCCTATCAAACAACCAAATGCTCAAAGGTACCCATCTTTTAATGGTATTTTCTACTTTTACAATAAATTTAGACATAGAGGCAATGGAATGTAGAAGAAAAATGAATCGGAATGTTCCATACTTTATTGGTCAATGTTTTACATGAAAAAGATTTGGGCATAGAGCAAATGAATGTAGAAGTCAAATGATGAATACATACAACAGTGGTAGAAGGATTCAACCCTTTAACAGTTACTGCTATACATGCTATGGATTTGGATATAAGGCTAATCAATGCATATTCAGAATGAATGAAAGGAGTAATGCTCAGAAAAATATCATATGCAACAATTGTAGTAGACCTAGACATATTGCTAGATTTTGTAGAAGCAAAAATTTGAAGGGCAATCTGGAAAAGAGAAATGAACCAGTTAAAAAGATCGATCCAACTGAAGTAAAGAAGGAAATGGAAAAGATTTGGAGAAAGAAAGAAGAGCCTAATAACAAGGAAGATTTAGGTATCACAAATGAATTTGTACCACCCTCTGGTGCAGATAATTCCTTTGAGAATTGAACCTAGGCATTGGCTTAGGGGTAGCAATAACTAAAAATTATTTACCCCTACTGATATGATGTGTCATGACTTGGCATGAAGATATGAGATGGAGATGGATATTATGGATCTGTTGAAGAAAACTCTTGAAAGAAAATATGCAAATGTGGAGATTTGTGGAGCGATTTAAGGTTTGTGTTACATAGAGGAGGTTTTACCAACTTTACTGTTTGGTGAATTAAATGCAAATTAGGGCAGAATCAAAAGAATTATATACCCATTCCTTGTCGATTTCATTTCACTTTTATGAAATTGAAGTGAATAGTGTGAGTTGAAGCAAATTCAAGAGTCCAAAGGCGATTTGAGAAGTAGAGTGTTTGAACCCTAATTTTGGTTGAGCAAGAAAAAGGTATTTATCATTATTCGAAAAAAAAAAATGAAGCATTTAAATTCAATAAAGATGGAAACACCTACAGTGGTTAACGTGAATAAGAAACCCCAACCCAAATTCAAGAAATATCCCATGAAAGTGTTTGAGAATGAACCGCTAGGAGCATTATTGAGTATACCATATAGGGTTTTACCTAATGAGGATATTAGGGCATATACTCACACAAATATGGAAGAGTAAAACCATGTCAAACTTATAGACTTGTGGACTAAACATTTGACTAGAGATGATTTTAGTATTAAGCCCGAATATGAAAACCTGGTAAAGAAGAAGTTGAATATCTCGCAGTGGTTTCCATGCTTTACCCATGATAATGAGCTCAATTATGTGACAATAGCACTAAGTATAGTGAATGATAAATTCCTATGGATTGATATGCCTAGATTGATAAATAAAGAATTCATAAGGGAGGTTACTGGACTATGTGATACCGGGCCAGTAATTGTGCTGGAATTTGTAAAGAACAAGGATGTAATGGAGCTGACAGGAGCCACATTTGACCAAAGGGATCTCACTATAAACACCATAAGGAATCTGGTAGTAAAGTATGCTACTATGGTTATTGGCTACAAAATTTACTACACCAATAGAGAGAATTCTATGTCTGCCACAATAATTCATGTAGCTCAAGAAATGATAGAAAAAGGAAAAGATTGTGACTTATGTGAGTTGCTATGGCAACAACTATTTGATAATTTGAAGCAGACCAAGGATAAGAAATACCCATTCAAATTTGGTTCCTTGATAGTTTGCTTGCTATTCTATTTTTTGAGGGAGCTTCCAGGAAGAAGCAATATTTTATGGAGTAAGGACAAATTTGTATCCCATCAAATATTTGATTATCTATATAGCCTTGGAGACATGAAAGCACAAGATGAGGCACTTATTACTTTATTTGCAATATTTTAGAAAATAATGCACGAAAGCGAAAGGATCCCTAAGTCTGTTGTGGAGAAATACCGAGATGATATTACATTTTTGGTTAAAACTGATGAATGTGTCATTGAAGCTATGGAACCCATAACTATATGGATACAACCATTTGGATACAAGGTTACTAAAAATGAAGTTTATGGATATGTCGCTATGTTATTGAACAATCCTAAGGACCCTACTCAAAAAATACATGGAACTTATGAAGAGAAATCCACAGAAGCGCATGCATAACTAAGAAAGCCTAAGATAAAAATAAATGTGCATAAAGCGGTACACAAAAATTTCAAGGACATAGGACCCTTAGATGAATAGATAAGATCATTAAGAGCATGTGCAACGAGAGAATCAAGCATAGCAAGTGGGCCCCTCAGACCTAGAAGATCTAGAAGAACAACTTCCACTATTCCCCTGGTATTCAACAACCATCTAGATTAGTTTCTACCTCCATTAGAACAAAGAGAACGAAGACCAGTGCTCTAGTTATAGAAGAACCTAAGGTGGAAGAGATCAAAAGGCTTGGAAAGAGAACAAAGACTACTCTAATAGTTTCTACTATTGCTACTTCAAAAAGAATAAAAGAGAAGGTTAGGAGAGAAAAGGACTTAAGTGTACAATCTAAAGAAGAAGAAGAAGAGGATGAGGATTCCCCATTGATCATGAAAAGAAAAGGCACATATTCAAAGAAACAAAGAATATATATTTCTAATACTTTTGATGAAGAGGAAGTTGAAAAATTAAAAGAATCTTTTCGAGTACATGTACACAAGCAGGTGAAGGAAAAGAAGAAAAATAAATCAAATATAGTAGAATTAGAGAAGAAAAAAAAGAAATCTATAGAAATATAGCTTAGTCCAATGAAGTTGGACTCACTATTCAAAGGTATGTTGCTTCATGAGATGTTAGAAGAAATGACTACATTATGTAGAAAGGAGAATGAGGAGAACAAAGCCACAATAATAGAAGTAATCATAAAATTTATTGTCACGGTTGAGGCTGATATGGAGAACATTAGGAAGAAAGTTCCTAATGATGTATGGAAAATATTAATGAAGAGAAGAAGAGAAGTGAATGAAAGGGAAGAGAAGCTCATAGCAGATGTTGTGGAGAAAATTGGTTTCTCCTTATCTGATGCTAACAAGGCCATTCTGGCCTAAGTAGTCAACGAAGAATTCAGAACAAAGTGAAGGGTCACGCTCCTAATGGGAAGAGATCATGATCAAATTGACAAAATGTAGGAGACAAAAGACAAAGTTACTAATATAGCCCAAAAATATGGAATGATTTATATTCCTCTAGTAGTAAGAACCACGATTTGAAAATGGAAGACACTGGGGCTATTGATACAAAAGAAATTCCTGATAATATTCCTCCAGATACAGATGAACCAATGCAAGAAATTGCTCAAGATGAGGATGTTGTTGGGACTAGAAAGGAAACTATAAAAGATGATACATATGTTCCTCTGGAAACTCAAGAGACCACAAATCAAGGCCACTTGGACATACCTGTTCCTTTGGTAACTTAGGAGACTACAGATTAAGGCCACCCAGAGATACTTGTTCCTCTAGTAGATAAAGAGAAAAACACCGATGAAGGTGAGAAGCATGATGATCCAATGCATGAGGATGAAGAGAATTAGAAAAGAGTGAATGATGGTGAAAAGGAAGGAGAAGGAGATAAAAATGAAGATAAGGAGCAAGGAGAGAAGGACGAGGATGAAGGAGATAAAGACAAAGACAAAAACAAGATTTCTGGTGAGGAAGAAGAAAAGGTAGAAGAAGAAGAAGAAAATTCTAATACCGGAAAGAATGAAGAAGTTGAGAAGTTTGAGGATTTACCCAAGCCCTTTGATGAATCCTCCTCTAAGAATCCTTTTGGCTTGCTGTGTAAACAATTAAAGGTTCAACTAGTTGTTTCTTCTCAGTTGTTGCAGCTACCCATGTAGTAGGCTAATGTTGATCTGGATAAGATATCTCTTATACACAAGTTGCAACTAAGTGATGTGTTTAGTGCATCGATGTAAAAAGAAATGATTGAAACACATCAGAAGAGCAGTGAATTGATAGATGGGGTAGTGAAAGTGTTGTAAGAGATCATTCTAGGGACTAACATGTTGATACATCCGTAACAACCTCGATATTCTACTTAGTAAAATTTATAATGTTTTCATCTCAAGTGAATATTCGATGATGCCATGAGATAGCAATACAACTTTTTCTTTCCATAATGTAAATTACAAGCATATTTGAAATAACATTGTTACCAAATCTCCATTGCATTCATAGTAATTTCACAAATCTTTCCATAATATAGATGTCATATTGAATGAACTCAAGTATATCATTCATGATTACATCCTTCCATATAAATGGGTACATGATACTACATAGCTCCTCTGAGCTTTTAGAAAATAGATATAGATGGTCCAGGATCCACCTTTCAAATCTCGGTCTTCTATTTTCTGCTAAGGAGGAGAAGCATCACTCAATCACTTTTTTGCCAACCATAGGCTCATATGCGATCCCCTGCACATCTATCAATGATAGATGGACCTACCCTTCGATGGAGAGATTTGTAGAGTAACCTCGTATGACAACCACTTTGAGCTTAATATTGTGTCCCACAAACCAGAACCTGATCATACGTTCATCTACCCTACGAGTATGAAAATACTGAACTAGCATGCACTACAAGGACATGGTAAATTAATAATGGAGCCAAAGGCAATCACACTACTTTGGCCAAAGTGTTCTCACTTAGTACTTCGAGTGACGGTCATCCTATTCATTTACACTACTCAGCTCGATTTGACTTAAGGCCACTATAATTTATGCATGGGTATTTCCTCCAATGGGTAATCTTTAACCCTATAAATAACCTATCCCTTTACCCACAAACTCTATGGTATTTCTAATCACAAAGCATATGAACAAGTTCCCTCCCTTCAATGGACAACCAATCCTAGGAGTAATCCGCTAGCTATTTAGTATAATCAAACAACTTTAGATATGATTAACCCTTAAGCTACCCTTGTTTAATCATATCTAGTATAGTAATACCTATGACAAACAATCACTCATATTATGGAGTAATTACAAGCACTTCACAAAATAACATAAACAACTTCTATTTTCCTTTCAAATAAAATGCTATAATTCCCTAATGTGAGTAATCTCAATAGATCAAATAAAGCACTCAAGAATTGATCTTTCATAAACAAAGACAATAAAGGAAGATTTATCCTCATGCCTATAATACACTTATCCAATTGACTGATTTGATGCACAAATTTCCAACAACAGCTTACTAGCTTCACTTTGACCTCACAAGCAATACCTCAATAAGACCTCTCTCACAAGTTGATAATATTCTTCTCTTAAGTATAACTCAAACAATAAAGCTCCTCACAAAACACTCAAGGCTCTCACAAAAAGCAACAAAATAAAATTACATAGAAGTGCAAAATAGAAGTGCATGATAGTATGGAATAGAAGTCCCCAAATGAGAGAGCATGCCTCTCTATTTATATAGCAGAAAGGAGACTTCATAGCCTACAAAAAAGGCATGTAAATTGATAGTAGCATCCATGCTAGTCGACTCACTTCACTTGGTAAACAGGTGGCAGCAATCAAAGAGTTTACTTAGCACACTAAGCTACAAGTCTACCTCTATGTTTTGACAACATAAGACTATTTCAATCTGCACATGATCAAATGGTGACAATCGATTTGTTCCAAAATGGACTTCTTCAGCATTTAGAACTTCATAATAAGGTGCCAAGCAAGTAGCCTTCTCCCTATTTTTTTGGCATGATTATTCCTATTGAAACAGTCTATAGTTTGCAATAAACACATGCCCAAAGTCGACTTACTCTAATATTTACAGATAACAAAGGAGTAAAGAGTCACTTAACTCATAAATGATATATTGACCAATTCCAAGCATCATTGTCACTTATCCTATTATCATGCGTTTCACTTTATTTTCTATTTGGTAAATACTCTATTGCCATATGATAAGGTGTCCCAAGTAATTGTTGTTTACCAAGTTAATGATGTTCTATCTCAACAACTATGTCAAACTCTCCATATCGACTTAACTGTTGTGTATTACATAGCATATAAATTGATCTTTACTCTTTGCCACTATACATTATATTCAACCTTTACAATGCTTGTATATGTTGCATACAATCAGTCTATGTTCACATAATAAATCAGCCTCTAAGCATTGCTTATGTTAATCGATCTCCAAGCACATAATCATATTTGAATATATATACATATACATACATATATGTATATCAACACACACACACACATATATGTATATATATGTTAACATATATATTTATCTTATGCCAATAAAGTATGTATACATTCGACATAACCAAGTTAACTGTCTCATAGTAATAATAATATCTATTATATATATATAAACACACTCCTCTATATAAGCATTAATGCTTATGTGTGTATATGTATATATATATATACATATATACATATATCCAATCACATATGTATCCATATCGGTCAAAGAAATAACACATTAATGCATTCGATAATCAAACCATTACGACTAAGTGATATATTCATAATAATAACACATGCATATATACACACACATGTACACACACACACACACACACACACACACACACATATATATATATACATGACACATGTATATATTCCATAGCGATTGGTAGTCAAATAATCCATTCAATATCCAAAATGATTATGACCATGCGACTATATTCATCATGACATATCTATACACATATATGCTTATCTATACATATGTTGTCATACTCGTATGGACATCCCATTATATCCAACGTACATGTATGTCAACATATGTATATATATGCATATATCCCAAATACTCATTAAACCTTACAATCAAGCACATACACAATTACCATCATGTTGATAGGGAATAGATGTGTGGTGTATATATTCTTATACACATACATGTCACATTGTCCCTACAATATCACCATACTCATAAGCAACCCGTTCATAATCGTGCATAGGTACATCTACCTATGTACTCTCATGTACATGCTCCTCCATGCGCATGATCCATCGTTGACACGCATATGTATACATATATACATTCAACGTGTATTCCACTCATCAATCAAGCATGGTAATATGAGAAAGAACTCATAAGTTCCAAACATATAAACATCATCAAAGCATGCATTCAACAATAATCACAACCCTTACTAATGCAACACATCATACTAAGGATGACTTACCATTTCCCCAAAACTATGTCTAGACTCAACCTTTCTACTGTGAGTATATGTAAGCTCAAATAGGTTACGTTACTGGTTACCCAACCAAGATCTTCTCCTGAGTGATACTTCCCCTCCACCTAGAGGAATGAACCTATCCCTACAACCAGCTCAACACATTTGCAATGGTAGTTAGACATTCATAATAAATCCATATGCATCATAACTTAAGCATATACATATAGAAATACATGTTCATTATTAATGTAAACATAATTACTCTTCCAAAGCATTTAACAACACTTTCATATAATACCTATTTTAGTATTCCATTTATCATATTAAAATCATGATTGCATTTACCATCCTTTTTACCCGTGAAGGTAAAAGTAAATCGTTAACAACAAGATGGGGTGTAACATCTCTGCCTACAGTGGAGAATTTCAAATTGTTGTTTGATTCCTTTAAGGAATATGCCTCTGGGATTAAAAGACAAGCTGAAATAGGGGTTGAGACAAGGATTATAGAAAATAAGCTAATGGAAATTACAAAAAAATGTGCATCTACACATACAAAAGTTGGAGAATGCTTGAAGGAAGTGCTAGCCTGTGAGGAAGGTGCAAAGGCACTATTTTTATATTGCATGAAGTGGTTGAATGCCACTCAAGGAATAAAAGTTGAAATGGACTCGATTGAGTCTCAAATATCTAATGCATCAAAAGCCTATGATCCAACACTAGACAAAGACAATAAAACTTGGACTTCTATAGTGGACCTGCATGACAGGTTCTTCATTTTGTAGACTCAAAAGGAAGAGGTGATCAAGTAGCTTGAGAAGGTAAGGAACTTGGTAAAAATAGAGCACAAACCAATCTCAAGTTCCCTTTCTAGTTCTGACAGAGTTTCAAAGATCAATCTTACACCCGGTACTATAGAAGAAGGAGAAGAAATATTGATAGAGCTTGAGTCTCTACACATAATGCTTGCAACAAAAAAAAAGACTAGGGAAGAAGGAAAATCTATTTGGCAAGCCATTCTTCAAAAGCTTCAGGAGTCAACATCTTCGGGTTGACAATTCCTATCTTATGCACATTTTTTCAGTTTTTATGTTTTGATATTTTATTGCACATATGCAAAAATTTAGGAGTTTTTGGTTAGCTTCCTAAAGGGGATCTAGTTTAGTTTGTACATGTGTGTGTGGGCCAACATCCTTTTCCCTTGATGCCAAAGGGGGAGAGATATTTGGAGAGATATTTTGTTTTGGCATGTTGCCATCAATGACAAAGGGGGAGATTGTTAGGAAATTTTTGAAAGAATGAAGAAGGTTGTCATTAATGAGTTGTCATTTATGTCAAGACCACATCAACACCTACAAAGGTGATGCAGGAGCATCCAGTGGTGTAAGGGCAATCTTGCATCACCCAAAAATAGTTAAATTTCAAGTTTCTCAGTTTTTAGATGTTTTTACATTTTTGGATACCCTTTTCGTCATAATAAAATTTTCAATTTATGGTTTTTATTTTTTATTCCTGGGTTGAAAGATATTGCAGTATTAGTTTCCCATATTTGCACCTAAAAATCTTTTGAGTTAGATTTGAGACACTTAGATTTCCTAGAACGGACCCAAAACTTGCTGAAATCAGCGTAGCTAATTTCAAGCACATTATTTACTTTGAGACCTTTCCAACGGTTCAAACGGTTCGCAAATCGGAGTCCCGGATCAAAAGTTATGGCCTCGGGAAGTTGGCGCACTTTCTAGAAGATACAATTGCAAATGTTTTTTTGAAATTTGAACTTCAAGTTGTAATTTTTTGGTGCCAAACCGCCTAAACTCAAATTTGAATGTTGTTTTGGCTCCAAACTAAAGAGGAGCTCTATTTATGGGCGGGTTTCTAATTTTTGGGTAACTTTTTGGGGGACAAGCTTGCATATTGCGAAAGTGTGATTCTGTAGCTTTCTGTAACTTGCATGTGTTGTAGAACTTGGGGATTTGAGATCCTCTACATGTAAGAAGCTCTATTTTCTGAATAATAAAATTATTCTCTTGTTTTTGGGTTATTTTCTAAGTCTCAGGTTGTGCCCTCATCAAGTGGTATCAGAGCGGGTTTTCTTGAGCGTGTGGACAGATTGCCGATCGTGAGGCAGTTCGCACCAGGACCGTGGTTGTGGGTCGAGGTCAAAAAAGATGCCTCCAAGAGTGATGCCTGGTAGGCATGGTGGTGCCAGAGGTGGTCGAGGAGGCAGAAATGCTGGTGGAAGAGATGCACTGGCAGCCCTCTAGAGACAGATTGACGCATTACAAGAGCAGTTGAGAAGAGGGTTAAACCCGAGGGAGGAAAGTGAGGATGAAGGAGAGGAAGAAGGTTCAAATGTAGAAGAAGAAAAAAGCAATTGATCAAGACCAAATGTGGGTGGCTGCAGATTCGAGGAAGAGACCGAATAACAGACGTGAGAAATCGAACCCGAAGAGTTGATTGGACTGGATCAACGAGCTAGAAGAATCATTTTGAGTATGAGGAAATAGAGGACCCAGATGGGTTAAGTTTGTGAAAATGAAGCTGAAGGGCCATGCCAGTATTTGGTGGAAAGAGGTCCAAGTTGGAAAGAAATCGAAGAGGAAAAGGAAATATCACCAGATGGGATCGCATGGTAGAGAAGGAAGAAGCATTCATACCAGTGGACTACGAGTTAGATCTATTGAAGAAAAATTGCAAGGGTTGAAGCAAGGAAGTAGATGAAAGAATATACTAAAGATTTTCACAAGATAATTATCATCACGAGGCCAACGTAATGAGAAGGTAGCCCAATATCTTAATGGGTTACACCCGAGCATTGGGGAGGAGTTAAGCCTAGTTAGAATGACCACCATTGAGGATGTGTATCAGTTTGCTCTGAAGGTGGAAGAGAAGCTAAACAAAAGATTTGATGGCAAGCAAAAAGGATGAGGAGGTCAAAGTGGAAGGGGCAGTGGAAGACCTTCCAGGAAGCTGAAATGATGATGAAAAGAAAAGTTAAGATGTGGGTACCAGCCGAAGCCAAAGGAATGATAATTCTACCACCCTCGTGATCAAAACAATGGTGATCAAAGAGGTAGAGGACGAGGGAGATATGGACAAGGATCCGGAAGAGGTGGTTTCAAAGGAACTTGTTTCCAGTGTGGTGAAGAAGGGCATCAAGCCTATGAATGTCCACAACACCAAGGAAGGGGCGACAAAAGGCGTGAAGGTCATGGAAGGGTTGCACATGTAGATGAGGAGGCCCAATCAACATTCCATGATGTCAAAGGGGAGAAGCCCTAGTGATTAGGAGAGCCCCGTGGACTGAGGGAAAAGGAACTAAAACAAAGGAAGAATCTATTTCGCATTGGGGTGCAAGTGAAGGAAAATGTTGTGATGTCATTATTAAATAAAGGGGAGCAATCGATAATCCGTGTCGAAGAGATGGTCAGCAAAGTTGAAGCTTTAAAGAGGGAAGGCATCCGTGATCCGGGGATCGGATTGCCTCGGCTGCGTAAAAGACTACAAAGTTTGGTCAACGAGCGCTAGCTCTAGTAAAGTTCAAGATCTGGAGTTACTCATGATAAGGTACTCGTGATATCATCCCCATGGATGCACATGTCAGCGTTGTTGGGGAGGTCGTGGGCGTACTGGAGAAGCGAAGAGCATATGATGGGCTAGCATATGCAAACACTTATTCCTTGACAAAGGATGGGGCCCGCCATGTTGAAACCCCGGCGAGATCAAGAAAAGCAGGCGCAAGAGTGCTGAAACGTTGCGTAGGATGGAAGAAAACCTTAGGAAGGTATGGAGCATGAGCTGTGTGTGTGTTGCATTGATTCCTAGAGTGAGTAAGGAGGATAGTGAGAAGGTTCCAGAAGAAGTTTCTGGGATGTTGGATGAGTTTCAGGATATTGTTTCTGGTAATGTACCTGAGGGTTTACCAACAATAAGGAAGATCAGTCATCAGATTGACTTGATTCCTGGAGCCAGTTTGCCAAATAAGGAAACTCATAGAATGACTCCAGCAAAAAATGAGGAGTTGAACAGACAACTTCAAGAGTTGTTGAGAAAGGGTTTGATATGGAGAGTTTGAGTCCATGTGTAGTGCACTCCAAGACTAGCACCAAAGAAGGGATGGGAGAGGGAGGATGTGTACAGGTGATTCCTTCTGCTTAAGCTAAACAAGATAAATAACCGGCACGATTTCCGCCAAGGATGGATGACTGGGATGGATCGCTTTTCTATGGTCCTCAAGATTACAAAAGATTGATCTGGAAGAGTGGATATATCACCAAATCTGATTCAAGAGGAGATGAAATGGAAGACTGCCTTCAAGACCAAAGAGGGCCTCCAGATGGAGTGGTTAGTTATGCCTTCAGCCAACTAATGCACCAAGCACATTCACATGTTTCAAGAACTAGATATCAATAAAAAGAATTTCTAGGAAGTTTGTTATTGTGTACAGATGATATTTTAATTTTCGTGAGGGACATTGGATGAGCATCTGATGTAAGGGTCTTCTGAGAGTTTCGAAGCCAAGAGAAGCAGGAAACCGCTGGATTAATCAAGAAGTGCAGCTTTTGTGAAGAGGGAGTTAGTGTACTTGGGGCTTGGTCTCCGTGAGAAGGTCTCAAGATGGACCTAGAGAAGGTGTGAAGGCTATTTTGAAATGGGCTCTGCAATTCCTAAGAACCGGGCCATCCGTGAGATCTTTCCATGGTTTGGCTAGTTTTTATAGAAAGTTCATTAGAAACTTCAGTAGTATTTGTGGACCCCTGACTGAAATAATGAGAGGGGATAGAAAAGAATTCAAGTGGAGCACTGGAGTGGTAAAGAGTTTTGAATTGTTGAAGCAGAAGGTAACAAAGCAACCTGTTCTAGCCCTCCCAGATTTCAACAAGGTGTTTCAGGTGGATTGTGATGCTAGTGGTTGTGCCATTAGAGCAGTGTTGAGCCAAGAAGGTAAGCCCATTGCCTATTTCAGTGAAAAGTTAAATGATGCCAAGAGAAAGTATTTTGTATATGATCAGGAATTTTATACAATAGTTAAAGCATTAAAGAAATGGAGACATTATTTGATGGCAAAGGAATTTGTTCTATATACTGATCATCAGGGCTTGCAGTACTTAAATAGTCAAAGAAAATTAAATCAGAGGCATATGAAATGGGTAGAGTTTTTATAGAGTTATACCTTTGTTTTGAAACATAGGAGTGGGAAGTCAAATAGGGTTGTAGATGTCTTAAGTAGGAGGCATACATTGATGACAAAGATGCAGATTGAAGTGGTTGGGTTCAATGAACTTAAGACACTGTATGTAGAAGATCTTGATTTCGCAGAGGCTTGGAAAGCTTGCAAGGAACCTGTTATAGTGGACAGGACAAGGTGGCTGGATTTCATAATCCAGGATGGCATGTTATTTAAAGGAAGTCAATTGTGTATCCTGAGGAGTTCCATGAGGGAGAACCTGATAAAGGAGAAGCATAGTGGAGGAATGGCAGTACATTTTGGTCGGGATAAGACCATTGCCGCCTTCACGTTGAGCATTATTACCCCAGCTTGTCAGCGGTGGATGTGAAGAAGTTTGTACAAAGCTGCAGGGTATGTCAGATGGCTAAAGGAGTGAGCTAGAATACAGGCTTATATCAGCCCTTACCTGTACCAGAGAGGCCATGGGAGGATGTAAGTATGGACTTTGTTCTTGGTTTGCTAAGGACACAACGAGGGAATGATTCAGTCTTTGTGGTGGTTGATAGGTTTTCGAAGATGGCACATTTCATTCCATGTCAGAAGACCCATGATGCAGTCCACATTGCTAATTTGTTCTTCAAAGAGGTGGTGAGGCTACATGGTCTGCCAAAGAGTGTTGTTTCAGATCGTGACACCAAATTTGTGGGGTACTTTTGGAGGACCTTGTGGAAGAAGCTGAAGACAGAGTTGAAGTTCAGTTCTGCACACCATCCATAAATAGATGGGAAGACAGAGGTTGTTAACAGGAGTCTGGGTAACCTACTGAGATGTTTGGTAGGAGATAAACCCAAGGGATGGGACTTGATCTTACCCCAAGAAGAATTTTCTTACAACAATTCTGTCAACAGAAGCATTGGTAGATCACCATTCCAGATTGTGTATGGAGGAAGCCCCAGAACAACTCTAGAATTGAGGAAGATGGACCAAGAGAAGAAAATAAGTGCTGAAGCCGAAGATTTTGTAGAACACACCAAGGATATACAGGAGAAGGTAAGAGAACATATTAACAAGATGAATATGCAATATAAGGCTAAGGCAGATCAGAAGAGGAAGTATAAGGAGTTTCAGATTGGTGATGAAGTGATGGTCCACTTGAGGAAAAAAAGGTTTCCAGTGGGAACATATAACAAATTGAAGATCAACAAGTTTGGTCCCTATAAAATTTTGAAGAGGCATGATTCAGGGAATGCATATGAGGCAGAGTTGTCGGATGGATTCAACATTTCCCCTGTGTTCAACATTTCAGATTTGATAGAGTATCATGAAGGTGGCGCAGAGGAAGTACCAATGATGGCATAGTGTGGGATTCCAGCACCTACTTCAGAAAAGGAGGAGATTGAAAAAATTCTGGATAGTCATGTGGGAAGGATTACCAGAAACAGGCAGTATGAAGAATATCTGGTGAAATGGAAAGAAAGGCCTATTGAAGATTCATCTTGGTTGCCTAAGGAAGAGGTCGACCATTTGGGTTTTCCTCCACCATTTGAGACGTGATGGGGTCACTTCTCAAATTACCTTGGGTGTCTGATGCAGGAGCATCCAGTGGTGTAAGGGCAATCTTGCATCACCCAAAAATAGTTAAATTTCAAGTTTCTCGATTTTTAGATGTTTTTACATTTTTGGATACCCATTTCATCATAATAAAATTCTCAATTTACAGTTTTTATTTTTTATTCATGGGTTGAAAGATATTGCAGTTTTAGTTTCCTAGATTTGCACCTAAAAGTCTTTCGAGTTAGATTTGAGGCACTTAGATTTCCCGGAACGGCCCCAAAACTTGTCAAAATTGACATAGCAAATTTCTAGCGCGTTATTGACTTTGAGACCTTTCCAACGGTTCAAACGGTTCATAAATCGAAGTCCCGGATCAAAAGTTATGGCCCTAGAAAGTTGGCGCACTTTCTAGAAGATACAATTGCAAATGTTCTTTTGAAATTTGAACTTCAAGTTGTAATTTTTCGGCGCCAAACCGCCTAAACTCAAATTTGAATGTTGTTTTGGCTCCAAACTAAAGAGGAGCTTTATTTATGGGCGGGTTTCTAATTTTTGGGTAACTTTTTGGGGGACAAGCTCGCATATTGCGAAAGTGTGATTCTGTAGCTTTCTGTAATTTGCATGTGTTGTAGAACTTGGAGATTTGAGATCCTCTACATATAAGAAACTCCATTTTCTGAATAATAAAATTATTCTCTTGTTTGTGGGTTATTTTCTAAGTCTCGAGTTGCGCCCTCATCAAAAGGTCTTTTGGCTAAGTGTCTATACTAGTAGTATCAACACTTAGTACCCTTCGGTAAGTTGTTTTGTGTTTGTTCATCTTTTCAGGTATACCAATGCGGTTCTAGGATAGTGTTCATAGATATCTTTGGCATCTTAATTAAAAAATTCAGTTGTTTTGGTTTAGTGGTTCAAAAGTTGCAAGTAATAGAAGTTTGGTAGATATGGTTTATACAATTTTTTGTGTATTGGACCTTACCTATCTGGTCCACATTCTTCCATAGACTTGAGTTAAATTTTTTGGTTTTGGAAGAAGGTTTATAGGTGTCATTACATTATATTTTTAGTTGGTGCGACATTTTTTGGTCCATGTATTCCTTTGGGTTGATCAGTTGGAGTATTCTACTTTTTGGTTCTATGCTTGGATGACCTAAGATATGTGAAGTGTTGAGAAGATTAAATCATTTATGTGAATGGAAAGAGGATTTTTTATAGGTCCATGCCAACCTATATCACTTGTCTATCAATGGGTTAAATTTTTAGGTAAGGTTAGCAGATTAGATCAATAAACAAAACCCCAAAGAAGCTATCAAGTACAATGAAAGCTAAAAACAAATAAAACAATTATACCATATCGCCTACGAAGCCTCCATGATTCACCTCCATAGCACCTTCTAACTTGTTGATTGTTGCCCTCAAATCAAGTGTGTGAGCAATTTGATAACAAAGACAATGTCCTAAACAAGCTTTGAAGGATTTGAAGTGGCTAAATGAAGTGTAAATGTCTATGCCTATGACATAATGACTCTAATTCCTAAGACTAGAATTAAGTATGCCAAAATCATGAATTACTAAGAAATGCAAGTATATGTGTAGTAGTCAAAAATGTGAGCAAAATTGGCATTCTATAGAAAATGCAATTTTGGACTGACGAATGAGATTGAAAGTTGGCAAAGCCTAAAATCAATGGATGAGATTTCATGTGACAATCCCTAATTATGATTAGGGAAAAATTATTAAATGAGTGGCCAAGATGTCATTTAAGAAAATCGAATCGGCAGTCGAGAATAAATGTGATAATTAGTCAAAAAGATAAAGATTTTCAAAAATCAAGAAGATAAAGACTGTTTGATTTGTGAGATTTGAAAAACCAAGAGGATAAAAGTTGAACTGAAAAGCAGATTTGGAAAATCAAGAATTTGCTCAATTACTTGATTTTTGGAAGAAGATTACCATTTTGAATTAAATAAATTCAAAATATAGATTTTGTGTGACAATAAATAATCGATTTTCAAATTATTTACCAAAATAAATTGACAGTCAAGAATGTGATATCATTTTAAATAATTTCATTTATTTAAAATGAGAGAAATATTAAATTTGGCAATTAAATAATTAAAGATAATTATTTAATTTAGAGAATATGATCAATAATTAAATTAATTAATAAATTCATTTAATTATGAGAATTAGTAACATACTAAATGAATAAATATAATTCATTTATTTAATAATCAGGAAGAATAAATGAATAAAGGTAATTAAATAAATTAATAAATTTATTTAATTATGGGAAGATTTAGATAATTAAAGATGTATTGAATAGATAAATAAAATTTATTTATTTAATAATCATGAAGAATACAAGAGACATGAATTAATTAAATAATAATGAGTTATTTAATTAATAGTGGAAATTGGACCAAGGACAATTAAAAGTCATAATTATGCTAGGACAAAAGATGAAAAATAGAGCTTGCAGGCCTAGGTCATTTTTAAGTGTCTACGTTTTGCCTCTCTTTGTCATAATGTAGCATGTCGCATTGTGACAAAGAAAATAAGTCAAAAATATGACCCAGTGCAAAATAAGACGAGGAAGAACGACGAGGAGGGTAGCAATATGCCCCCTCGAGAGGACAGACGGGTTCTAAGAACACGAGTGTGCTCTTGAAATTGATGAGAAGACTAGAATATGAAGAGACAGAGAAATGTTATTGTAAAAGATATGGATGATGATATGGATGCAATGCTTATATGAGATGAGTGAGAGAAGATGACAAGACATAAGGAGATGCATGTTAGTTCCTAGATCAAGTCCTTCAACATATTACCATAGGACTTTAATATTTATTGCTCTTAATCATCATTGGGTGGATTATTGTAATGGCCAACAAACACCATGATATGACATAGATCAACGTGTGTAAGGTTGTACCATCATGTAAGACAAGTAGTCACAAACAAGGGTGATCATGACTCATACTAAGAGCACAATTGCCCCAATCTTTTTGTCACAATCAACCATGAGCATAAAAAGACAAGCAAGACAAGTCATGAAATGTCATTGTTCTTCTAAATCATGTCATCAAGACATCCTCGAGGAACTAGCAACATGACTGCCAAAAAGACAAGATGAGACAATCATCATGATACGTCGTTGCTTCTCTAAATCCCATTGTCAGGACATTGCGGAGAAACTAGTAAAATGACAGTCCCAAAAAAGACAAAGTAAGACAATCATCATGATACGTCATTGCTTCTCTAAATCCTAATGTCAGGACATCGCGAAGAAACTAGTAACATGATA
Organism: Sequoia sempervirens; assembly: GCA_007258455.2. Classification (NCBI taxonomy): domain Eukaryota; kingdom Viridiplantae; phylum Streptophyta; class Pinopsida; order Cupressales; family Cupressaceae; genus Sequoia; species Sequoia sempervirens. The sequence goes on from VDFB02086081.1 coordinate 323,018,313, forward strand.
GTTTGAAAAAGATATGACAAGTCAATCATCTTGAGACATTGCTGCTTTTCTAAATCCCGTTGTCAGGACATCGTTGAAAAACTAGTAACATAATGAAAAAGCCAAAGACCAGTGCCAAGTGTTTACCAAGTGTGTCTGAATGCCGAGTGTTTTGATATCAAGATGTCAGGTTTGATGATGTTGAGATGCTAGGGTGTTAAGGTTTTAACAATGCCAAGATGACAAATGCTAAAGATTTCCAAATTTAGGAAGGACACATCCTGAATAATGTTGATGTTGAGAGGATTGATTCCTAAATGTCAAAAGGAATCCCTCAAAATGCCAATGATAGGGATGATGACGATGCCTGGGAAGGACACATCCTAAGGCACAAATGACAGAGATTGTTCTTCATGACACATCTGAAAGATACCAATGTCGAGATGAGTGATCCTTAAATGTCAAGAGGATCCCTCAAAAATATCGGATGACAATGACGATGCCTAGGAAGGACACATCATAAGGCATGAATGAGAGAGATTGTTCTTCAGAAGGACACATCTGAAGAATACTGATGTCGAGAGGAGTGATCCTTAAATGTCAAGAGGATCCCTAAAAAATGTCGGATGACAGTGACAATGCCTAGGAAGGACACATCCTAAGGCATAAATGACAGAGGCTATTCTTCAGAAGGACACATCTGAAATATAACCAAAAGTTGACAGTTTGACTGGTTATGATAATGTAACTTGTTTTGACCAAATTTGATTGAAGTTGACTAAATTGACTTGTGTCAAATATCGATATTGACATGTTGATGTAATTGTCACATTGAATAAATGGTTGCCAAAAGTTGGTTGCAGTAATTGGCTTATTTTGAGATGACTTGTTTGACTTGAAGACCCTTTTTTTTTTGACGTGTGTGTTAGTGTAATGTCATGAACCCTAATGGACTGACCTAGTGTGGCCTCGGGGGCTCATCAAGAGACGGCCTTGCCTATGACATACACTCAAAGACCTTGTAGTTCAACATGACCAATGACTTTGTCTTGATGACCAAAGATTGTGTCATGATTTTATTTTGACAAACCTAAAAGGACTGACCTAATGTCTTGAGGACTCGAAAATGAGTCTTGCATACGTAGCAAATACGCAGAGACAACGTAGTTCAGACAAATGTCAGACTAATTGATTTGGACTTGACAAAGAATGACTTTGTTTTTGCATTTTCTATAAATTTTGACTTTGTTGGGGTTTCTTCAAGACTTTTTATGATGTTTTGTCTTTTTTCAGGACTTGTTATGATGTTTTTGTCTTTTTTCAGGACTTTTTATGATATTTTTGCCTTTTTTAGGACTTTTTATGATGTTTTTGTCCTTTTTCAGGACCTTTTCATGCAATTTCCTAGACCATGTATGATACCCATTGCAATCATATGATCAAAATTTTTCCCTAGTTAGGTCCAAGACTTAGCTGGTTTGAAAGGACGTGAAAGAGATATGCATGGGATGCCTGATGGACAGTATGCAGGAATTGATGTCAACTGTTTGTCAACCATGAGAAGAAGGGTATGGTGTCATGGTAAATTTCATGGCAGCGACGAAAAATGTACTTCATCATAGGCCAAGACGAATAAAGTGACAATAGATGGCAAAGCAATGATTGACTACGCATGGCGCCTGTTTGGCAGGTTTTCACCATGGTACTTATCCAAAGCGACTGTTTTCCAGGTTTTCACTGTTGGACGAATTATTTTTGTCATTTATCAATTTTTTTGGTGTTACCAAGATGCCTGTTTTCCAGGTTTTCATCAAGGCGACAATTTTTTTATATTTTTCACTTTTTTTGTATTTTTTAAGGTTTTCGACTTGACTTTTTGATGCTATGCATAGAACTTGTAGAGATGTAGACTATTAATGGGCTCTGTCAATTGTTCATCGTCTGGAGTAGTCAGCTAATACGCTCCAGAACCAAAAGAGGATATGATGACGTAAGGACCCAACTAGTTTGGTTCAAACTTTCCTGACTTTTCTCTATCAGCCTGATTCTTAGGGTTCGGGTTCTGCATGAGGACTAAGTCACCAATTTCAAACTTCTTGACCATGAATCTCTTGTTGTAACTGCGAAAAAGACAGTTCTGATATTCTTATAGATGGTTTAGGGAATTTTGCCTTCTTTCCTCTAACATTTTCAGCTCATGTAGGCGCGACTATCTATACTCCTCATCATCGGTTAGACCCTTCAGGGAGACTCGTAAGGAAGAAATTTCAACCTTGATGGGCACGATAACCTTAGCTCCAAAGACAAGGGCAAATGGAGTGGCTCTCGTAGGTGTACAAATGCTGGTGTGGTAAGCCCATTGAGCAGGGTTGAGTTGAATATGCCAGTCACGGCCAACGTCATTGACAGTCTTTTTCAGGATTTTAATAATGTTTTTATTTGATGCCTCGACTTGACTGTTTCCTTGCAAGTAATACAGAGAGGAAAAATGATGTTGGATATGAAATCGCTCACATAACTCATGAACGTCTTGGTTTTTAAATGGACATCCATTGCTAGTGATGATGGAGTGTGGAAGGCCATACCGACAAATGATATAGTTAAGAATGAATTTGGAGATTTGTTTGCCAGTTATGTACATCAAGGGGATGGCTTCGATCCACTTTGTAAAATACTCAATGGTGGTTATGATGAATTTGTGGCCATTGGACGAGGTAGGATGGATCTTGCCCACAAGGTCGAGTTCCCATTGTGCGAAGGGCCAAGGAGAAGTGATTGGCCAAAGTTCTTGCGCTGGAGTGTGAATCAAATCGTTTTGAATCTAACATTGGCAGCAAGTCTTGACATATTCTAGTGCATCTTTCTCAATGGTCGGCCAATAGTACCCAATTCTTATTATCTTCTTGGCCAGAGTAGGACCACTCGAATGAGACCCGCATATACCCTCATGTACTTTGCATAAGGTTGTGCATGTTTCGTTGATGTCAAGACATCTAAGGAGGGTGTTGCTGACGATGGAATATCTTGCGGATTTTCAGATAAAAGACTTCCTCTGGTTATTGGATAGATTAGAGGGAAGGGTTTAGGACTTAAGGTAGTCATGAATGTCCTAGTACCAGGGAGAATCAGGACCAACAAGCTCGTAGAACATCTCTGATTTTGGAATGTCATAAGCAGGGACCAACAGTTATTCTACCAAGAACTCTAGTTAAGGCATGTTGCTTGGGATGTCTAAGAGAGAGCCAATCGTAGCCATTACATCTGCAACCTTATTTTGTGCTCTTGAAACTTGCTCAAAAGTCACCATGTGAAAATATGTTTGAAAACTATCAATCATCCGTTCGTAGGGAATTAGTTTCTCATCTTTTGTGTCATAGTCATCATTAACCTAGTTGATGACTAACTTAGAATCCCCATAGACATGCAGTGATCTAATTTTCCATTTTATTTCCATTCTAAGCCCTGTAACCAGTGCCTCATATTTTGCCACATTATTTGTGCATGGGAAAGCTATGTGAAAAGATTTGGGAATGAAATCTCCTTCTGGGGTGATAAATGAAGGTGCCTTTTAGTTTTCACCTAAAGACGTTTCATTTTTTGTTTTATTCTTATTTTTACTTTTGCGACTGAAGGATGAAGTAGTCTCGCCGAAGTAAGCCACACAATCTAGGTCAATGGAGAATCCTACCTTGTGATCACCACTGGGTATGCCTTCACGTAATCCCATAAAATCTGTAATGGCCTCATCGTTCTGAAAGGTGTCTAGGACTAGCAGGCCTTGTTAGTCCCAATCGATTAGTTGAGGATAGACTATGGAAATGCCATCGTCAGCGTTGGTGAATTGAGGGGAGGATGCAAAAAGGATGCAGATAGCTTCAAAGATATTGAAGATGAAGTTGTCATCATCCAATTCCACATCATACTCTATCCAATATTCCCCTTCACTTGTCTCATATTCATTTTCAAAGTAGGGACGAAGGAATCAAAGTCATGAATGTTAGTGTCATCTGGCAATTCAGATGTATTCAACTAATGGTTATGGGGTTCAAATGGTGGGGCTTGTATGTAATGGAGAAGGTAAATGGGACTATGACTATTTGGTGCTCGATTGATTTTAAATTTTTTCCAAAATTTTTGTTTAGAGGTAAGCTCCCCAGCTTCAAGGAACAAATCATCAAGGCAACAGTCACTTAAGGATCGTTGGGAGCCAAATTCCCACTCATGGGAGTTAGTTTTGGTAAGGGATTCCTTGATGGTCTTAACACTTTCTGAAGCATGCATGCGCTCATTCGAATGTCCATTGGTACGTCGGTCATCATTGTCAGGTAATCCATACCCTAACCCAAGATACTTTGGTATTTTGAAAGGTTATATGGGCTCTCTTTGTCTAGTTTTATTTCTTCCTAGGCCACTAGTTCCATCGTAGCCCTTAGCCTTCATTATGTCATATCCCCTGCCATATTTCTTGACTAGTAATAGGGGAAGGTCTTCCATTTCTTTATAGAGCCATCCTGTAATATCGACAAGGTCCTCATTACTCATGTCTCCCCATTTGATGAAAACCATTTTTGGTGGAACTTTGAAAATTTCTTTGGGTTCCATTCTAAAACATGGCCGACCATAGACCTTCGGAGACTTGGGTATTGTTGTGATGCTATATGTCGTATGCAGTTTGAATTCTCCACAACTGAGGTCCTGGATCTTGACATTGGACTCATCCTTAGGAAGTAAGGAAGATGGTGGTGTGGTGGAAGATGTGGACAAAGTGGATGTGGAAGATGATATGAATGTGGATGGGTCAATGTATTTAGAAGAAGAGGAGCTAGAAGCTTCTTGGTTGATGGGCACTCAGTTTTCAGAAATACCCCTTAGGTTGGTACAATATTGAAAAGGGTTGGGGTCTCCATATATGGTGATTTATGTGTCGTCAAATGATAATTTCAAGCATTGGTGATATGTGGAGGGGATGACTTTTAGGGCATGAATCCATGGGCGATCGAGCAAGATATTGTAAGGTAATTCTAGATCTAGGACCTAGCAAGTTGTATCCACAATGACTTGTCCCACTCTAATAGGAAGGGAAATAACACCTCTAGAAGAATGTTCCTCATTATCATATACTTTTATGACTATGCTCTTTGTATGGTCTATGCATGCATCAGAAAATCCTATAGCTTTAACTAGTTTTAAGGAGCATATGTTCAATCCTGCTTCACCATCTACTAAAACTCTTATGACCTTGTGCTTATGGATGAAAGTTTCGATATGTAGTTCATTGTTATGGTTGGTCTTGGGTGACAAATAATCTTGATAAAAAAAGGTGACGTGATGAGGTGTAGTGAGGTATCCCACCATGGTCTCAAATTGGTTGACATCAATATCCTTAGGGACGAATGACTCTTGTAGGGTTTTATCCAGTATAGCCTTATGCGAGGAGAAATGCAAAGCAACTCAAGTATGGAAATCTATATATGGTTTTTTCCTAACTGATTGATAAGGTTAAACTGACTCTTAGGTTGCCACTGCTTTGTGGATGAGTCAGGTTGTGATTGCTTAGGCGATGGACCAAGTATGGTGATTTTAGGTTGCCTAGCAAGAGGCAAACCAATTATGGTGATATTTCCACTGTGAGAAGTAGCATTGCATTGAGGTACTCTTTTGACTATGATGGTATTGACACATTCGTTATCAGTTCAAACATTGTTTATAGTAGGTCCACCAGAATAGTCATACTTGGTGCAGGCGTAATTGGCTTGATTATTGTTTGTCTCATGACCTGACATAAATTGGAACCATGGTATTGTAGTGGGTTCTTATGAATGGTATGATCTGAATTAGAGGAAAATTATGGTCCACCTACCTCAATGATATGATTCTTGATAAGGTCTTGTACAATATTTTTTAGTTGTCGACAGGAAGAAGTTTTATGTCCTTTTGCCTAATGATAATCGCAAAATGCATTATCGTCCCACCATGCTGGTTTGAATTGTCCTAGATCATATGGTTTCAATTCTTGAAGTGTGATGACACCATTCTAAAGGCATTTCTTGAGGACTTCCTCAATGGGCTCACCGAAGGGAGTGTATGTGCAACCCCTGGGGAATTGTCTTATCTGACGGTATTGTCCTTGATTGTGACTATTTTGACCATTTTGGTTGTTTGGGGTGGCATTGGTGGGTGGTGTTAGTATCGTTGTTGGTTTGTTTGTGCCTGGACCCCTTTTAGAGCCAATACAAGACCCATAATTTTTATAGCCTTGGCATCAACAACATCGTCATTGGTAACATGTTTATTTTTGACCCAGTACTTATTTTTGTCAACGAGTTTTTAGGACCCTACTTTATCTCTCCTTTTGCAATAAGAGCTTTCTCAACCTGGATGCCCTTTTCGACTATGTCTGTAAAAGTTGTGCAACAATGAACTTGTAATCCATATTTCAAGGGGCCTAGAAGTGTTTGAACAAACATGTCAACCTTTTCTTTTTTTGGAATGTCAATGTGGCAACAACTAGCTAGACTTCTCCATCTTTGGAAGAATGGGATAAAAGTTTCACCTGCATCCTCTTGTGTGAGATTGCATAAGATAGTAATAGAGGTGTCCATGTCAATGTTATACGAGTAATTTTTTATGGACTTGTGTTTAAGTTTGTCCCATGTTTGAATATCCTTTTGAGTGGAGAACCATTCAAGGGCAGGACCTGCGAGACTTTTAGAGAAGAGTCTCATCAAGTATATGTTGGTTCATAGGCAACGTCCATACAGTTGGTCACAAATTCTTGGACATGTTCGATAGGATTTTTCTTTCCTCTATATTTGGTAAAATTAGGTGACACGTATCCCGGAGGAAATGGTGGCATTCATAAGTTCATGTCAAAGGGATATACAGATAAATCATATGATACTTCTAATTTCTTGCCAGATATTTGCATATTTTCTATGGTCTTCTCTAGACCCGTTAGCTTTTATTACAAGGCATCAATTATAGGGTCATTTGTGGCCCCATACATTGGATTGATTGGTACACCATAGGTCCCCATTTGTTGTGAGTGGATGTTCGTGTGTTGTTGAGGAATATGTTGTTGTGACATGTATGATGCGTTTTGGTTTGTGTGTTGGTACTAAAAGTTCAGATTGGGGACATGTTGATGGGTATGAATACAGGATGAATATGTGGAAATGCGTCCCCCAGCCATTTGGGTTGATATTTGGGGAATATGGTGACCAGGAATATTTTGGTGTCCGATAGATGCCATAGGTTGTGTGTTTTGATTGCCTTGTGGGCGTTGTTGGAACTGTCTTGGAGGAATATTCATGTTTTGTCCTTGGGAGGGGTTGGTATTAAATTGTGTTGACGTGTTAACATTTGTTTGTGGTCCTTGAATAAGGAGACGTCATTTACCTCCACCCAAAGGATTAAGTGAGGTATCAATGAGAGGATTTGATGAGGATGCACTCATGGTACTATATGTAGTTGTAAATGGGGGATTTGAATGGCTTGATGCTGACCCCAAGGCATTTACCAAAGTGGTAAATAGAGGATTGTAATAACTTGCCCACATTGTCGAGGACCCAAAGGTGGCTCCAGTTGATTGTGACGATATTGTGGATAGTGTAGGCAAGGTGACATATTGTGTTCCTCTAATGGATGTAGCATTGATTGAATTGGAATTGTTTGGAATGTTGGAGGTAGCACTCATGGTAGTTGTGACAATTTGCGAGGTGGCATCGAAAAAGGTATTGCTTGTGTTGTTTGGAGGTTGACCACTATTGGACATGTTATTCGTATTGTTGGAATTATGGTCAGGAGATGTCGGTCTCAAAGTATTAATGTCGAACCCATGGGGTAATTTAGCTCCTTGACTTAAAAGTATGGCTAAATATCTGTCTTTGTCATATAAGACCATTTGTTCTAAGAAGTAGGCTGCCTCTGGATCTTGTGCAACTACCTCTAGGTTTTCCTCAAGTAATTGTCCATATTCATCCTTACGTAAGAATGGTTCAAAGGGGTTGTCTGATGAGGATGGTATGGTCATGAGAGGTTGAGTATTTGTGTCACTAAATGGGTCATCAAAAGTCCAATTTGGGTCATATGTGTGATTGGTGACATTGGAATTGGAGTCTTGTCCAAAGTTTTCCATTTTTCATTTCTTTCTTTGGAGTCTAGTTCCCACCATAAAAAGGAAATTGCTCAAATGGAGATGATGAGAATGACGACTAAATGCAAGGATGATGCTAGCCTACATTTTTGTATTTTTGTGATAAAGGATGCTAATGCAAGACTATGTTTTTGGATTTTCAAAAATAAGGGATGACAATGCAACAATGTTGTCTAAAGGATGTGAAAAATCTAAAATGAAACCTGGGATGACAAGTTATGACACTCAATTTTGTATTTTTAAATAAAGGATGACAATGCAAGGTGATGATGACGTTTGCCTAAGGAAATGATGAAGGAAAGATGACAAGGTTTCCAAGGTCGAAGTGCCCAATGAGGACCAAGATGATAATGTAGACTAAGGACTAAGATGATTAATGCAAAGTCGAGGTTGAAAATGAGGACCAATGATGGACAATGAGGACTAAGTTTTGACAATATTTGGAGAAAGGTTTTCCTAACCACTCTTAGCTTGACCTTATGTCTCAATTTAGGTTATAAAAGGACTTGCTAAAGGGACTAAATGACAAGGTCAAAATGACGAGTGAGCCTACCTAACTTGACTGTTGAGTTGGAGGTTCTCACAAAAAGGACAATGACTGAAAAGAGGAATAATGACTTAGTCCCAAGATAACCTAGTTTTGAAAACAATGGCTTTTGCAAAGTGTGGATATTTTTCCTAATCCAAAGTTTTCCAAGATGAAACCTAAGGAAAAATTTATGCGAAAAATGACGACGCCTAGGGAATGCAACTAAAAAATTGGAAAGTTTAAACCTATGGTTAAAATGTGAGCTAATAAATGCAAATGATGAATGTTTTGAGCAATTTCAATTCTGGTTTCTGACAAAGACTTTTGAAAAAGATGTTTTGAAATTAGGATAAGATGTCTGGACTTGAATTCATGTTTGGGAAAGTGATTGGTTTTCTGTCAGGCAATTGTGTCATTACAGGCAGCAAATGCGTTGCAGTTATCAAATGCGGCACTAGAAATGGAAAATGCGGTTCAATTTTTCAAATGCGGCTTTATAGATGTCAAATGCAGTTCAATAATGCATATGCAGCCTTACAAATATCAAATGCATTTCAATACAAGCAAATACAGTTTTTGGAACAGCAAATGCGTTTCAGCAGAGCAGGTGCATTGCGAAGTCTAGAAAATGCGGTGCGATAGAGCGATTACGATTTGACATATGCGTTGCAGAATGCAAAAAGTCAAATTTCTTATGTTTGTGGTAAAAAACCTGAATTTTTGAAAGTTTGACAGTTTATTTCCAAATGTTTGGGTGTTCTTTGTGTTGTTTTAGTAACCAGCAAGCACAATATTTTAAAAAGTAAACAAACACACAAGAGAACAAGTACAATCCTGTGGTTAAGCCAGGACAATATTCACTAGACTCCACATGGGTTTCCCCATTCACATATCAATAGTGTGTGAATCTAGAAGCTTGGTTGCACATACTCCCCTTACAATGCACTCTCTTCTTAGGCCAACCAAGCTTCCAACCCCCATGAAACTCCCAAGGCAGATTGATCACATCTACTAAAGACTGCGAAGACGTGGAAGGCTTCACACTGACTAGTGTTGTACTAGCAAATAGAAGGTTTTGGGCTTACTACACAAGAGTTTTTAATTTGGGACCCCTGTTCAAGTGGCCATACATGGGGCACAATATTAATCTTCATTTAGGAGGCACTCCAGCCTAAAGAGGTTATGCTCAACAAGGTTTTGGGGAGTACTACTTGTTCCGTATGACACATTTGCACTCGTAATCTTAGGTTTTCCCTTAAGATTCACATTTATATACCAGTCAGGGGTAGCTTTGCTTTAGCTCCATTACTGGTTTGAGTCACATTGGGGTGATGAAATCCCCAGGCAGGCCTAATTTCTAGAGGGAATAATCATTTCTCTTACACCCAGGATCACATGAATGCGCAAGGGGAGAGGATACTTTGGTTATTGCATCAAGGTTACACAGGGACAAAGTGGGTCTGACTTTCTGATCACCTAGTTTGCATAGGATGAGAACATATTCGCTTACCACTTTCAAACACAATCAGACAAAATGGAAGACATGTTCATTTTAAGTGCACTAAAAAGAAATGTTTTATATTCTAAAAATAACAAGCACGATGTTTAGAAGTGAGTCTTGGACACTCGAACCTGCAAAATCACAAGTTAAGAGTTTGATTAAATTATCTTGGACTCACGAAGTCTTGGTGCCACACGCTACAAACAAAGATTAGTAACCCCAAAAACACCTATGCTAGTCAGAATGCAGAAGAAAACCAAAATGACAAACAAAAAAGAATAGAAAACAAAAAAACCCAAATGCAAAAAGGAAGAAAAAGTTACCAGGAAAATGCGCCACAGTAGAGCGAATGCGTCACTCTATGTAGCAAATGTGTCTCGATCCCGCATTTTGGTTTGACAGGCAGATGCATCAATTGAAGCTTCAAGTGTGGCTCGGTATGTCAAATGTGGCGTTACACACTGCGATTGCGGTTCATTAGAGCGAATGCGATGTTGTGGCTTTTGAATGCATCATGACACAACGTATGCGGCTCAGGAAAATGCAAATGCGTCATTCCGTACTTGTACCTGCAAACACGACAAAAAAATCATACAAAACATAAAATAAAGTAGTCTGGTTCACCAATGTATCAATGGGTTAAATTTTTAGGTAAGGTTAGTAGATTAGATCAATAAACAAAAACCCAAAGAAGCTATCAAGTACAATGAAAGCTAAAAACAAATAAAATGAGTATACCATATCACCTGCGAAGCCTCCACGATTTGCCTCCATAACACCTTCTAACTTGTTGATTGTTGCCCTCAGATCAAGTGTATGAGCAATTTGATAACAAAGACAATGTCCTAAACAAGATTTGAAGGATTTGAAGTGACTAAATGAAGTGTAAATGTCTATGCCTATGAAAAAATGACTATAATGCCCAAGACTATAATTAAGTATGCCAAAATCATGAATTACTAAGAAATGCAAGTATATGTGTAGTTGTCAAAAATGTGAGCAAAATTGGCATTTTATAGAAAATGCAATTTTGGACGAACAAACGAGATTGAAAGATGACAAAGCCTAAAATCAGTGGACGAGATTTCATGTGACAATCCCTAATTAGGATTAGGTCAAAATTATTAAATGAGTGGCCAAGATGTCATTTGAGAAAATTGAATCGACGGTCGAGAATAAATGTGATAATTAGTCAAAAAGATAAAGATTTTCAAAAATCAAGAAGATAAGATTGTTTGATTTGTGAGATTCAAAAAATCAAGAGGATAAGAGTTGAATTGAAAAGCAGATTTGGAAAATCAAGAATTTGCTCAATTACTTGATTTTTGGAAGAAGATTACCATTTTGAATTAAATAAATTCAAAATATGGATTTTGTGTGACAATAAATAATCGATTTTCATATTATTTACCAAAATGAATTGACAGTCAAGAATGTGATATCATTTTAAATAATTTCATTTATTTAAAATGAGGGAAATATTAAATTTGGCAATTAAATAATTAAAGATAATTATTTAATTTAGAGGATATGGTCAATAATTAAATAAATTAATAAATTCATTTAATTATGAGAATTAGTGACATACTAAATAAATAAATATAATTTATTTATTTAATAATCAGGAAGAATAAATGAATAGAGGTAATTAAATAAATTAATAAATTCATTTAATTGTGGGAAGATTTAGACAATTAAAGACATATTGAATAAATAAATAAAATTTATTTATTTAATAATCATGAAGAATACAAGAGGCATGAATTAATTAAATAATAATGAGTTATTTAATTAATAGTGGAAAGTGGACCAAGGACATAATTAAAAGTCATAATTATGCTAGGACGAAAGATGAAAAAAAGAACTTGCAGGCCTAGGTCATTTTTAAGTGTCTACAACTTGTGTTTTGAGCGTGAAGGCATTTTGGTTTGAACTGGGCACTGACAAGGCACATTTTACGTGATTCGAGACTACTTCTAATTAGGCCAACCTAATTGATGTTTGCGACAGAATTCTATATATATATAAGGTTAATTTATCTTAAGGAAGAGTGGCTATAATGATGTGAATATTGCAGAATTATGTGAATAGGTAATGAGAATTAAGTGATTGATGTGCAAAGACAGAGCATAGTAGAGACTGGTAATTTGAGTTGATTGCAACATGTGTAATGAATTTCAAAGGAACTGAATTCAACATAAGTTAGATGCATTTCTCTTAGTTCAAACTTTGGATGTGAAGCCATTTCTCTTGTATCTTTCTTTTCTCTATGAATAGTGAGTTCACTTGGACAATAAGTCCTGGCAGTGAGCCTTTCTGTAATATATTATAATCAATTATAACATATTGTGAGTTAATCCTCACTGTGGTTTTCCCTTTTTGGGTTTTCCACATAAAATCCTAATGTTCATGTGTTGTGTGTGTTATGGGTTATTTATGCTTACATTTCTTACAATTGTTAAATATACTTCAGAAATTGGATGGTTGATAATTGGATGGTTTGGTAGAATACTGGTTCACCCCCTCTGTCAGTATTTTGTGTGTTCAACAACAAGTTAGAGAGAAAAGCAATATCTATAATTATATCATGTCTTTTAAATTATTTTTCATTCATGAATGTTTCTTTAGAAAATATTGCTAAAAAATTATGTTATATGGTGGGTAGTTTTTATTAGACTAAGAGTCCATTTAAACTATTTATTAATAGGAAACTGCAATCACTTGAAATGAATGATGGAGACTCTATTGTTAACCACTTAAGTATTTATAACATCATGGTGAGTCAACCAACTTCCATTGATGTTAAAATGAATGTGAGGACAAATGAATTTATTTACTTTGTTCACTAACTAATTCACAAGATAAAATATTCATGATAATAAATAATACTGCGTCTAAGTTAAAACTTGTGGATGTAGTGTTCACTCTAATTAATTGTGAAGAATTAAGAACAAAATATGTGGACTCCTCTAACTATGCTCTTTTTGTAAGGTGTTAATTTAAGGATAAATGGAGTAAGAAAAAGGGAGATAGTAAGAATCTAAGTCTAAAACTAGATATAAATCTCTAGGTGAAAGTAAATAAAATTATAGGAATTGTGGTTAAAAAGACCATATCTAGAAGAGAAAACTATAGAAAAGAGAAAAATATTGTTGAAATAGTCCTTTAATGATGATATTTTTTTATTAAGGAAAAATGGGTTTCGAAGGGGCCTCAAAACCATTTACAATGAGAATAGGTTGCAAAAGAAGAAACAATGATAGCAGGAAGCCATCCAAAAAATGAAACTTAGCTATAAAATGATAATAAAAAATAGAACAACGACTAAACCATTAGTAAAATATCAGCCAAAAAAAACCACTAACAATAGAGACTCCTGAAGTTGATCTAAAATCTTAGCAACTTTTGAATTACCAGAGATTACATTCTTGTGCATCTCCACCGCATCATCCAACTCTTGAAACGAGATGGAAAACCTCTTCTTGGTCTTGCTTCTGTTCTCACACATAACCCCTCATCCTTTCTCTTCTCCATAAGATCTTTTTGACCCTCAGCAATAAGCTCCCACATGTTCTCACCAATATCCAACTGTTTACCAGTCCACTTGCAAGTGTTTTCGTTTAGAATTGTGAGCCCCTCGACACTATAATAGAGGGATTGACTGCTCACCTTCACAACCTTACTTATATTTTCACATATTTTATTAACTTTCTCCTCATGGGAGATTAGCCTATCCTCATGATCCCTATCCATCTTAGCAGTAGCAACCACCACCTTATCAAGGATAGTGTTCATTACTTTAACCTTGTCATGCACATCCCATTCCTTTTTATTGCTATTAACCAAAGTAACACATATATTATGCAAAGCAGTCATTTTGACATTAATTTCTTTGACCTCTAAGAGGATCCATTTGAACATTGAAAGAGATTACCCGCATCGGCCTCAACCATTCTAACCACAACATCCATACTAATCTTTTCCCAATTGATAGGCTCTTCCATCATTGACTTCTCCGGATGGTCCTTCAACGCCTTGCCTTTACCCTTTGAAACACCACTATCAAGATAGTCATCTAGGTTGACTACTTCAACCTCGGTCTCTCTTTGTTGGAATTAGCAATGGTGTCAGCCAACAAATCCAACTGACCCTTCCCTTCTTCGACAACACCCTGCTCATTACCCTAATAGTTAGGAGTAGCAAACCTTGATGAGTTAGGGGAATTATACCCTTTGTCCCCTTCCCCGAATATGATTTTTCCTTTCTCACGAACCAAATTCCCCTCATTTTGACTCTCTTTCTTCCCCTTAGCCACACTCTTAGAACCAAGCGATGCAACTTCCTTCATGTCCACAGCCATGTTGTACCCCTCTAACCAAGATTGAGACACCTCCAAATTAGGGTTCTTCTTCAATGTTAATGATGATGTTAATGGTGACAATGTTATAAATTTTGCAAACATTGTCACTGATTATTCATGGTTGATTGATTTAGATGCCTATTTTCCTATAATTTTACATAGGTAGTAAGCACATAGTGTAAAGATTATGATGGTGGAGAGGTGTACCTTGGTGGAAATGTTTCTCATAAGATCATTGGCTAAGGCAATGCATTATTATTTTTAGTGATGGTAGAATGAATACATTAGTTTATGTATTCCATACTTTTAGTTTGGTTGGAAATCTCATTTCAATTTCTAAGAAAAAGTTGTGCATGCTATTACAAGCATGGTTATAAATTGCTTGGGGGAGTTTTGGTTTTAGAAAAGGATATTAGGAATGGTAATAGTTTAGATTGACTTTTATTAATTTATGCAGCTCTACCATAAATTTTGATAATATAAAGGAACCAATTGATATGTTAATGTTATGGATTCAAATACTGGTTCACATAGGTGACAAAGGCTTGAAAACATTGAAGAATAAATATATAGTTACGGATTTTTTTAGTTTTTCACTTAGTTTTGATTTATTTGAGCATCATTCATTTGATAAGAACAATAGGGTTAAATCATCACCTTCAAGTACCAAAGCTAATCTATAGTGATATGTTTGGTCTAGGGGATGCTCCATCTCTTTATTATCTTACCTTCATGATGACTTCTTAAGAAAAGCTTGGGCTTATTTTCTTCAACATAGATACAAAGAATTAAATAAATTTAAGATACTTGTAGAAAATCAAAAGGAAAATAATAGAAAATATTTGATTTCTAAAAATAAGGTGAATATTGCTCTAAAAATTTATTTTATTACAAACACAATTAGATTATATAAATTAGAGAACTATTCCATATACAATGTAACAAAAAGGGGTAGTTGAGAGATTGAACATACCATTAATCAAAAGAGTTAGGAGAATGAGAATTTATGGTAATTTAGAATGATTTTTGTATCAAAGTTATTAGAAATACTCACTATTTGATGAATAGGTCTCCTACCTTTGCTTTCGTTAAAAAAACCCATAGGAAGTGCGTACAAGCAAAAAGCCTTCTATTCCATATCATAGTGTTTGGTTGTAAGGTTCATGTTTGTGTGCCTAAGGAAAAATGGTTTAAGGTAGATTTAAAATTGGAAAATATTTTTTCATTGGTTATGGTTAGAATTTTAAAGGTTATAATCTTTGAAATCCTCTAATATTCATTTTTTTTAATATAAAAATATGAATTACAAGGAGGTAAGTGTTTTCCTCGATTTAAATAGTTGAAGGAAGATAAGAAGAAGATGCATGTTAGTATCAAATAAGAGTTTGAAGATGCATCTAAACATGCATAGGTTCAACGAGAAGGGGACGTAGATGAAAAAAGGATTTGAAGTGAAGTTTACAAGAGGAACAAACATAGTATCCTTCTCCACTATTTTTGCAAAGGTCCATAAGATAGTTGAAACAATTTGAAAGTTATAGCCTACTAATTAACGTGTATATATATGTTTATCTTATACCAATGATGAACCTAGATCTTTGAAGGAAAATCTCTATTCATAGGAGATAAGTCTTAGCAAGAGGCCATAATATAGGAGATATGACCTTGCATAAATATAAGATTTGAGATTTAGTTGATTTGCTCGAAGAAAGAAATCCCATAGGTTGTAAATTTTTATTTAAAAATAATTTCAATTTCGATGGTAAATTAGAAAATTACAAGGCTAGATTGGTGGCAAAAGGTTATTCCTAGGTTGATGGATTATATTTTGGTGAGTTTTTTTCTCATATTGTAAAACTGAATTCTATTAAATTATTATTTTTTACTAAAAAAATATTTATTTTAAATAAAATGAATGTGAAAAATCCTTTCTTGTACATGTGGGGATCTAAAAGAGGATATATATTTCTCAACCTGATAATTTTGTTGTTAAGGGGAAATACAAACTGATTTATACATTGAAAATATCATTATATGGATTAAAATAATTTCATAAGATATGGTGCCATGTTTTATATCTTTATTTGTTTGTAGGCAAGTTGACCATTGTTTTTATTATAAATAAGTTGATGATCATCTTGTAATCATAGTATTGTATGTTAATGATGTATTTTTGATTGGAAATAATACAAATATGGTTGGGGAGCTCAAAAAAATCAATTATCCAATTTCTAAATACAAACTAGATATGTAAATTAAAAGGTGTTGATCTAACTAGATGGTTTAGTTGTACTAAAGGAATTATGTTAAGATAATTTTGTAAATGTTTACTATGCATGACAATAAACTAGTATATCCCTTCTACTTGGCACAAAACTATCTTTTAAACAATTCCTAGTTGAAATGAAGTTTTTAAGACATATGTAATATTTTGTATGCTAGTGTTGTATGAAATCTAATGCATACAATGATTTACGCTAGACCAAATATTTCTCAAGTAGTGGGAATTTTGAGCATATTCATATTTAACCTTGACATGGAATATTGGATCCATGTGAAAAAGGGTATTTAGGTATTTGTGTGGAGCTTTTGATTATTCTATTTGTCAACTTGTTGGACATATATAACATTGTTGATGGACATTGGGTTGGAGTATTTGATATTAATATAAGGTCTACAAATAGTTATATATTCTCCCTTTTTGGGGAAGTTGTTAGTTGGATGAGTAAGAGGCAACAAGCTATTGTATTTTTCATTGAGGCAAAATATGTGTTTGCTATGGATGGTTGTAAAGAAGTGTTGTACTTAGAAATATAATGCTCAAATAAAAAAAATGTAAATAAAACTATGAAGGTCAGTTGTGGCAATTAGAGTTCTATTAGTTGGGCTAATAATCCTATTTTCCATGTTTGTATGAAGCATATTGATGTTCAATATCAATTTGATTAGGACACAGTTAACACAAGAATACATGCTATAAAAAGTTGACAGCTCAAAGAACATGGTAATGTCATTGACTAGGCCAATGAGCACTAATAAGTTTGTTTGGTGTAGGGAAGCTATGGGGATTTCTCCCCTCATAGTTAGCTTATTTGCTTTTTTTTTTAATAAGTTTTGTAATATTTACAATAATTGAGAGAATGTTAGGATTGGATGTGTTGTACACCTTGTGAGTCTTAACAATGATGTTAGAATATTATTTTAATTTCAAGATTCTAGTTAGAAACAATAACATTCTAATTTTGTATGTATAATGACCCTTTAGACACCCATGAGATTTCTTTAGATACTTGGCATGATATTGTAAAAACATTAAATTGAGAGTTACGAAGTCAACTAGTTTCCTTGAAAATGGCCTTAACTTTGGGAGGTTAAAACTCATAATTTTCATAAACTCTCTCTCATGCATAGTGTCCTTGATGAGGTGGAACCATCTTGCATGTAACTCCTCCTTGTATACTTTTCTTTGGGACATGTTGTTTGCACCCTTCCATGCCTTTGCATGATACTTGGTGGTTTTGCTCAAGCCCAACTTTTATAAATTGAATGCTTGGATGAGAAATTTTAGCAACATCAATTCAATGGGCATGGTTGGGCTACTTCTTGCATGCTCCAAGATTGAAGAGTTTGATGCTTACATTAGATGTTTGGATCACTAGATTGTATTTGATACCTTATTGTTAGATTAATACATTGTTAGATCTCAAATTTGATGTTAAGTTTTTTGAAAGGGTTTTTTAAGGTATCTTTTATGCTACCTCTATTATTCTTGTTATTTTTTGACCAATTCCATTTTATTTTTTAGTTTGAAACATTATATTTATGATTTATAACACAACCTAAGGCCATATTTAAGACATACTATTGCTCATAACTAAATAAATTAACCCCTAATTTTAATTTAATGAGATGGCCAACTCATCCATGCATCCATATGATCACTCAACTCTATTGAAAAGGGAGGTTGATACACTCTTGCATTTGCCAAAAGACACACAATCTTATTACATTCTCTAAAACAATGGGCATAAAAGGTTTTCTCAAAACCCTTACACAATTTATGAGCCTTTGCAAGGTAACCTTTTAGTTTCTAACTCTTCACAAGCCCAATAATGACCAATATTAAATATATCTCAATAGTAAGTTTCTTAGAACACACAAATATTACTAAATTTAGACCTCCTCATTATTTGATTTACGACCAAAGAAGAAATACCCCATTTAATAAATTTTACTAAATAATATTTCAAAAGATGACCAATACTTGCTTAACCTGGATTCTATTGAGAGACCCTATTAAAATAGCTTCCAAAAATATTTTCAAATCATTATTAATTCTTCAATTGCAATGATCAATTACACCATCAATAATCACATATAAAAACATATATCTAATATAATAATTACTTAAAAATATTTTAAAATAACTTAAAATACTTGTATCAAATTCCATAAATACTAAAATTCTAATTAAAATACTCATGAAAACCTCCAACATTTAAGATAAATTTATTTTATTTTATATAATTGTTGGTCAAAATTGTGTATGTTTTAAATTAACTAAAATGTAAAAATAATTATATTCATAATTCTTAAGTATATAAACTTAATTTAAGCTCTCACTTTATAGAACCAGAGCACACACCACGATTCATTCCCGAGCATTTTACTTTGGAGGGGCAAAAGTGCACAAATAAAGAAATACAAAATCCAGGCTGCAGCGTTTCTTGAACTAACGTCTGACGAAATAAAAGACCTTGTTGAAAAATCATGTACATTAGCTTTGCGAAATTCCCTGAATAAAAATTCTGTATACGCGACAGCATCAGTAGGGAAACACCAAATGGGTGGGAAAGAACAGAGTAAGAGATCTCAGATCCTTTCGTGTAAACTTGTCTCACTATTTCTCCTCTTCTGCACAGCATTCTTCTTCATTTTTTCTGTTTCAGACACATTGAAGAGAGAAAATCATGTAGACGATTGGGATAAAAACAAACTCTATGAAGTGGGTAAGACTAATATTGATACCCCAAAACAAAAACAGTTTGAAGGATGGAAGACTAAGGCATGTAACTATTCAGATGGGAGGTGGGTTCATGATGCAGAGATAAAAATGAGGTATAGTCACAAATGTAAGGAGATTTTCAAAGGATGGAATTGCATAGCAAACAACAAATCAAACGGCAGAGATATTTTACAGTGGCGTTGGCAGCCCTGGGGCTGTGACCTTCCTCGCTTCGACGCCTTATACTTCTTGGAACATTTCAGGGACACCAGCATTGGTAATAACATTACCTTTTCTTTTTCCAGCTTCGAATGAATTGAGATCTGTTTATGTAGGATGAGATGTGCATCCTTTTTCTATACTTTTGTATATCTTCAGTTGGATTACGGAGATTTATGGGCTGCGGGTCGTGTAGGGATGGACCCTTTAAGCCTAGGCCATTTTCAAATATACACCGTATTTCATTACACCACAATCTTTCCAAATGTCCTCTGTTATGGATATAGGAAACCTTATTGCAATGAGGGGGATTTGAACATGGATTACGCTCTCACAAGGTCAATCTTATACCCGGGTTAGATTACAGAAGGTTATTAAAGATGGGTTATGCCTGAAGGTGTGCCACTAAACCCCAGTAAATTTGGGTCATGTTCAAATTTACCTCATATTCGTTATGCCACAACCTCACCCATGTCTCTTGTCATGGGAAATTTGATTGCAAAGAATACATTAAAGTTTTCGGCCTTGGTCATGCACTACGAGTTTTCCCATTATCATTGTACGACAATTTCACCGGCAATCTTTGCTTTCTTAATTTTAAATGTTTAGGCAAGAGAATCTGAGAAAAAAAATAATTTTATGATGTAATGTGATTCTCTATGGATGGAACATGAAACAGTAGGTACACTTTGCAATCAATTCCCTCAGATCACGCACATGAATTCAAATTTGCCATTTAGACAAAGCAACAGACTTCAAGCTGGTTCTTCTTCATTGGCAAGCTAAGACATCCTATATTAACAAAGTACCAACATCTCCTTGGGCTCAACTTTTCAACTTCTATGATCATATCAATATTACCTTCTATTCATTGCACCGGATCTCCAATAAGTGCTTTTGAGAGGAAAATTCAATATAGAAGGTCAACTTACCTAATTGGAATTCTATTCACTGTTTAATTACATAGACTTAGGGTAAGAGATAATACAGACAGTGAAGAGATATTTTTATTATAATGGAAAAAAGCAACATACACGACATAGACTTTGCAAACTAATGGTTAAAACTTAATACATACATCAAGCTTGTGACCAGTTGCGAGCACACATTGTTAGTGCCACTGCTCACGGTGGACTTGCTGGGAAGATGCATGCGTGCATGGTCTAGAGGAAATTACTTTTTTCTATTTTTTGTTTGATATAGGCCAATAAGATTTTCCAGATGACAGTTGCATTTAAGAGGGGCTATATGATTGGTCTTTGTCTGCCAAATAATCCAAGCCCCACCAAGACATAAACCGAATAAGTAACTTGTGCCTTAAGAAACTTACTAATAATAAATAAACTGACTAGAAGAAGTAAACTAAAAATGACAGATAGAACCAACTAAGCATATTACTATGATTGAGTAGGATATGCAAATGTTCAATATGTAGGAAAAGTAGTAACGTCATATATAAGCTTCACTGCTGCCATTGAAGGCATTGTGATGCCAAGTGTTGGATTCAAATGAATTTGGTTTTTCTCTGGCAGCTTAACAACTGGGTAGTTTGTGTTGAAAAAATGTTGTCATTGATGTCAAAGGGCTTGTCGATGGTATGGACAATTTTTGCCAAAATAATGGTGTATCTTCCACATGGGCTGACCCATGTAGTGCATCTTTTGGAGGAGTGTTAATTGCAAAATTAAATCAGAAAAAGTGGGATGACCCCCTCATGTGTGCCGCCCTAATTTTGGAAATTTAATTAAATATCAAATTAATTTTTTATCATTTTTTTGGGGCTCCCAAAGAGGGATGACTCCACTAGAAGGGTGCGCCCAACTTTGGGCAAATGAAGCTAAATTAATATTGCTGCATGACCAATCCCTTTTGGAAAGTTGCATCCCTTGGGTGAAGAGTCATCTTGGAGGTATAAATAGAAGCATGTTGGGAGATGGAAAAGCAATAAATTTTCAAGAAATATCTTTGCATGAAGAGCAGAAATAAAAGGCTATTTAAGCAGATCTACGAGGTGTATTTGAGCAGATTTATAGCAGCAAATTTGTGAGAGAAGAGCAAGTGACTTAAGTGAAATCATGTGATTTATTGAGCAGATCCTATGAAGACTTTATTTGCAGATTTGTGAGCATATTTGGAAGATTATATTGCGGATCTGAGTGGAGGTTTGAGAGCAGAGGTTCAAGGCAGATTTGTGTGAAGAAGCGGGCAGAGTTTTGTTGAAGTCCTTGAAGGGATCTAGGACAGATCCAACAACATTGTAATCACTTTGTATTACGAAGGTTGGTGCCTTTTTATTTGCAAGATCCGGAGGTTGGAGCTTCTCACTCAAACAGATTAGTGTCTCTTGCTGAGTTGGTGCTTAGTGGAGGGGATTGGTGTCTCTTGTGGGTTGGTACCTACAAAGTTGTAAGAAGTTTCCTATAGAAGCAATGTTTTGCTGTGCTTTTCTCCGGCAAGGGTTTCCACTTAAAATTGTGTGTGCATCTTGTGTTCACTATTGTTAGATCTTTCTTGTGTGGTACTTTGATTATTGCTTTATGATTGCCAAAGTTATAAATTGTAAAAATTGGTCTTATACTGATTCACCCCCCCTCTTAGTACAAGAGTATGTGTGTTTTCTTTAGTTCAAACTCGCATTGCAAGATTTGTTCAAAGTGAGTCTCATTTCCAAATTTGTGAAGAGCTTCATTGAAGGCATAGGACTTGCCTTTCTTAAAAGCAAGGCACTCGATAACAATATTTTGAACAATTGTTGTAACCCCAGAGTCTAGAAAACAAATTCTCACAAAGACATAGAATTGTCAATCCTTGCTAGAACATTGTGCCGGTGGCCAATATCACCAGGCTCTCAAATCTGGTCATATATAACACAGTCTTCTACTCATTTTCTTAACCCTTCAAAAATTCCTCTTCTAAAACTGCTGCCGTATGCATAATGCTAGTGAGAGAAGAAGAAATTGCAGGCCCAATAATTTCTTCAATCAAATGGATAGAATGAGGATTTCAAACATCCAATTCTTTCTATATCTGAGATGGAAATTTCTTGCTATCATTGTTTTTATTTTCTCAATAAGATGAGGGATTCAATTGGGGTTGTCACCCTTGAAATAATATAATTGTTCAAACATTCTGATGATACCACAAACATACATCGACTTCTTTGAACCCCAAAAGACCTGAAATGAAGACAAATTGAAACATCAAAATAACTGAGCCTAAAAGCTCTGAATGAAAAACAATCCATTGAGGAGAGACCAAAACAACCTAACAATAGACAAGGACAGAGTAACAACTAAGTGATCCAAACCTACTTGAAACACAAATACTTAAACTACTCCAAATAGACAAGAAATAGAGGCAGAAGGGAGCTTGACTGCAAGACCGACCCGTCGACAAGAAACAAAAAGAAAAAATAACATAACCGTAAAGCTAAGTTATTGGTTCGCCTGTAGGCGACCTTGGATCCCAGTTTGGTTTGACGTGGTTCAGGGTCTGAATCCGGTTACATGTGGGTTCAGACAAGGTCCTGCCATAGCCTGTGGGTTTGGCCTAGGTGAACCTGGGCATAATTTTTCCCTTTCATTTGTTTAGCCGGCAAATTTTGTCTTTTTAAATTTGTTTTTGACTCTAAAAAGTGCCATTTGCCCCCCTTACCCTAAAACATGACATACAAAACATCCAAAAGGCAAAAGCAAACCCATTTTTCATATTATGAATGAAAAACAAAAATATTTTCCTCCATTGTTGAACTTATTTTCTTGCTTTCTTGAGTTGAAGATCGATTGTTGAACACTTCAAGCTGGTTGTTGTGCTATCCCTACGCATTAGCAAGTGTTCGTTTGTTGTCAAGGAGATCATAGAAGAATATTTCTTCAAAAGAGTTTGGTTTTTTGAAGTTTTTGGTTTGTTTTTACAAATGAACTCTCTTGTTTTGATTTGAAGTTTTAGGTTTGTTTTCATTTTTCTGGTATCTATAACACATGCTTAATTTTTTAAAATGAATTAACTATTAAGTTGTATTTATATATTTTTGTTTTCAAATTTCATTTGTTTCAATTCTTCAAAAGCGTTGTTTATTGAACTTTTTGTCTTAGGTATTACGATGGTAACCATTTGTAGCTCTGTAAGCCAAGCCCACTTCAAAATAGACCCAAACTCTCCCCTTTGGAAATATGTTGAAATGGTACAACAACTTCTAGGCTATGCTCCACGGGGTTTCGGGGACGGGGAGTACCCGGTACGGCGGGACGAGTTTCCGGTACGGGGGTACTTTTGGGTCATTTTTTAGGGGACGGCAGGGGACGGCTGATAAAAAAATAGGGAATTTTTTAAAAATATATAGAAATTTCAAATGTTCATAGCATAACATTGATAAAACATTCATTCTAGACATTTGTATAAGCTTAATACATATCATTAGACTTGAATTGAGATTTCACATGAGAATCGACAAACAAATTAACAAAATTCAAATGCTTTTCATTATCAATGTGCACATGTATCATATAAAAGTTTGATAATTATAACCAAAATGCCCAAAGGCTCTAAGTCTCAACTATGAAATGACATGCTAAACATAAAACTAAGAAAATATATCACTGTCCAAGGTCCCTAATCAGCATAAGGTAGGTCTAAATCAGCATCGCCCTCGCCATTAGAGCTCGAGTCTAAGTTAGTGTCAGTGTCCATGTCAATAGAAGGATCTGCCTCAACCAATGGAACCCCAACCAATCCCTCATGTGCATTCTCCTCAATCTGCATAGCATCTTTGGGATTAACATCCCAACGTAAGGCTGGAGTCTGACGATACTAACTAGTTTGGCAATCCTTCACTCAGCTGCTCTTCTTTTGCTCTCCTTCACTTCACAAGCCAAATGTAAAAATGAGTTTCTTTTTCTCATTTTACTATATTGGGCATAGCAACTGGGTTTGAAGAGGTTTCTAATATCAACGTGAGCTCGTAGTTCAGAACAGTGAGCAGACATGGATCCTTTCACAGTGGCTGTGAGTGAATATCTGTGCCCAGTTAGCTTGAATATTGGTCACCTGGAGTGGGATATGCCTTGGCATGAAGATTACTCAGACCTGCACTCATTTGCAAGGAGATTCCAGTGACTATTTGGCCCAGGCGTGAGCTTATTCCAGGTCTGGTCTGAGATATATAATTATCTGTAAATTGTTGTTGTTGCTGTTATTCAATCAGTTAGTTATCTGTAGTTTCCTCACTGCTGTAGCCCATTCTCAGCATCATATATATGCAAATCTGTCCATATTAGTTTCCAGTTTGAATATGTGTAAGGCTGTAGCTATATTGTAACATTTTATGACAGTAAAATTTAAGGAAATGAAACTCAGAATTTGATAATCAGATCAATGTATGAATGCCATTTTAAAGTCTATTATATTTTATGTAAACTATTTTAGGGCATATATAAGGCATAAATTAGGTTAAGTGGCATGGGGCGTCCCTTGTGGGCCCACCCATGCCTTTTTTTCATTTTAAAAAACTTTAATTTTTTATAAAAATGTATTTTTTTTATTGCTGGGCCATAGGGTACTTCTAGAAGTACCCGGTACGGATGGGGGACGGCTGGGAAGTTTCGGGTACTTCTAGAAGTACCCTATGTCCCCTACCTTTTGCCAAAAGTCCCCTAGAAGTACCGGGTACTTGGAGGGAAAAAGGGGACGGCCAGGGGACGTTTCCTAGCCATCCCCGCGTCCCCATTTCGTACCCGGAACGGGAAACGGCATAAAAACACAGGGGACGCGTCCCCGTGGAGCATAGGTGGAGGTTATGTTTGGATTTGCGGTCATTGTAAAGTTAGATATTTGAGTTCATATAGTCGAGTGAAAGGCCATTTGTGCAAGATCCTTGGACAATACATCAAATTTTATTCAATCAAAGATGGTAATGGCATTCCAAAAGTACAAGTCTTGGCATATATTGACAAGCAAGATAAAACAGACCAAGTAGTAGGCCATAAATCAAATCATCCTTTGTTAAAGAAAGGATCTCGAGGTTGAAGCCCCTTCCATCTCATTTTCAACCTACAAAGAGCCATCCATTTTTTTTTCATACCTAAAGAACAACTTGTGGCCTCTATGCATAAGAGATCTAAGGGAATGTTTGAAATGGCATTCCTGAACGAGGCTAGAGAGATTCGCGATCAAGACATAGCAAGATGTGTTTATGCAAATGGATTGGCATTCAATGTTGTTTGCTCACCATATTGGCAAAAAATGGTGAAATCATATAATGAGGCTCCAAAAGGGTATAAGGGCTTGGGTTTTGAGAAGCTGTGTAGCATCTTGTTGGATAAAGAAGTGAAATTTGTAGAGGACTCCTTGAAGCCTATAAGAGATTCGTGGGTCGAAATAGGGGTGTCCATTGTTTCTGTTGGATGGAAAGATGCAAAAAACCGCTCATTGATCAATGCTATTGCTAAAGAGGCAATGTTTTTTAGAGCAGTGGATTGTGAAGGATAGGTGAATGATGGTTCATTTATTGCTAACATTCTTTGTCAAGCCATTGATGAAGTGGGCCCTCGAAATGTTGTGCAAGTTATAACAAACAATACCAAAAATTGTAGGGCTGTTGGGTTATTGGTTGAGTAGCGTTATCACACAATTTTTGGACACCTTGTGTTGTCCACTCCTTCAACCTAATGCTACAAAAATTGGCGCTAAATTTGATTGGATCAAATAGGTGTATGCTGATGCCAAAGAGATCCAAATGTTTGTCACCAACCACCATATGCCACAAGGCATATTTAGAACATTCTTGAAATTGGAGCTATTGAAGGTAAGTTAAATAATAAACATGTATCACTTTAGTAAACTTTTTAATTTTATTTTAATTTTAATTTTTGTAATTAAATTTTTTTTTTTAAACAAGTTGCTGAGACTTGTTTTGCCCTTAACACAATTGTGTTGAGACGACTTGTGAAGGTTCGTGAGGCACTTTCTAACATGGTCATCAACCCAAATTGGTCCATATGGAAGCAATCTAGCACTACAAGGGCAGCAAAAGTTAAGCAAATGATTCTAGATGACATTTGGTGGGATCGTGTTGAATATCTCCTCAATTTACTGAACCCATCTTGAGCATTATCTGTTATACCAATATGGATAGGCCTTGTTTGAGTGAGCTATATGATGGCATTGACTCAATGATTGAGAAGATGAAAGTCATCATAAATGCAAAGGAGCAATATTTTGAAAACAAATTCTTCAAATAACTACACAAAATCATTGTAAAGAGATGAAACAAAATGACCACTCTGCTGCATCTTCTTGCCTTTGCATTGAGTCTTAAATATTATAGTGCTCAACTCCTTTCTGTGACCACAAAAGTTGCCCCATATAGATATGCTGAAGTTGTTCAAGGGTACAAGGCAGCACTTCAAAGACTATTCATCGATCATGACAAATGGGATGCAGTGAGGGTTGAGTTCATGGGTTTTGCATGCTCCAATGATTATGGTCTTGATGCTCTTTGAGACAAATATATGGTTGATGCTCGTAGTTGGTGGTACTTCCATGGCCAATCATACATGTACCTACAACCTCTTGCGATCAAAATTTTATCGTAAGAAGTTTTAAAAAAAAATCTTTAATCTTTCAAGTTTAATTATATTTTAATTTTTAAAATTTTGTAACTCTTATCTCTCTAATTTTTCCTTAATAGGTTGCTAGTTCATCTTCATTTGAGAAAAATTGGAGCACATGCTCCTTCATCCACTCAATAAAACACAATAGGCTACAATAAAAAAAGGCATAGGACTTGGTGCATGTGCATTCAAACTTGTGGCTCCTTATAGACAAACAAAGTGGCTACAAAGAAGGGGACACAAGGAAGTGGGATATCGAGCCAGAGTGTATTGACTTGGATGCTTCTGTTGCCCACTTTGTTGCACTTGATGTTGACGATGACTATGAGCCAACTAGTGAGCATGAGAGTGGTAGTGGTAGTGCCAATGCCAATGGCACTATTTGTGGTTCATCTAATTTACCACTACATACATTATCTAATATGGATGGTGATGATGATATTTTTGATGACTCATATGATATTTGATCAATGATGTTTGATTGTTGACACTTGACATTATTATTTTTTAACTTTTATCTATATCATGACATTCGAGTTTGACTAATATTTGACTACTAATATGATGGTGTATTTTGCTATGTTATTTGACTATTAATATGGTGGTGTATTTTGAACTTAATTATTGCTTCAAATATGTATATATTTTTGATTGGACTCGCCAATCGAACCCTCAAACTCGAACCCAAACTCGAACTCAAACAAATAACTTAGCCCTAAAGTAAAGGAAGCCAAAACTTCCTTTTAATCCTATAGATGAAAACTCGGGTAAAGGAAGCCATCAATCTCTTGCCTTTCTAAGAGAGTAGAGCTTTTGTAGTTCATTATGATCCATCATTTTTTGATGCCAATTTTTCCATTTAATTTTTGACATCAGGTTTTCTCTCTCTTCTCTTCATTGTCATGCCCTTGAAATTGCAACACTAAAGTATAAAAATAACCAAGCATTGAAAGGTGTTGTACCCAAAATAAATTTTTTGCTTCAATAAGGCATTTTGGTAAAAATGGTATAAATCTTGTTTAATTGTTGTCAAAAGTCGAAATTAGGTCAAACAAAACATGGGCTTTTTGTGGGTTTATGTCAAGGAGGATACTTGCAAAATTTGGAAATTTTAAAAATTAGGGTTTTAGACCCCTGTTTTTAGGAAAACCCTAAAAAATAGGACCTTTCCAAAAATAAAAAATGATTTTCATAGGTCAAATTCACTTCATGATCACATTGGTCAAGTCAAAATCACCAAAAAGTAAGTTTTACTTTGGTGGGTCTACTTCACTTTTTAGGAGAAAAGATAGGACCTCTGAGGCCAACAATGGCAGATGGCCAGTACTAGGTATTGAGATCTAAGCTTCAAAAGCTTCAAGGAAGAATCCATGGCGAAAGATGTTTGAAAAGATGCTTCACGACGGAGGGGAAATTCAAAAGTTGAAATTGGCTAAAAATGTTCTAAGTCTAGAAGATGCACGCCTTGCTACAAGAGAGATATTGCGTAGTCAATGCCTTGGTGAACTTTTCAAGCACTCGTACGCACAGAGCAATGAAAGTAGTCACAACAGTGAATGCGATCGTGTCGTCGACAGTGGTGATCAACCTAGTCAAGCATGACGGTGAACGCAAAGTGCGAGGAGGTCAAAATCATCAAAGAATGACCAACTTAGGAGCCAAAGGTGCCCCTGTTGGCCAGGGGTGCCCATAGATTCAAGAGGCCAACTGCAGTTATTAACAATTGTGAAACCGGTTGTCTTCTTTAGAATTTTGCTAGCTTTCCAACGAATCGTCAAGTGAGTTCGCTAGATTCATCAAACACTGTCAAACGAAGGCAAAGGTAGAAGATGTTGAAAGCGAAAGTCATCAAAGACGACAGTCAAATAAGGGAAAAAGTGCCCCTGTAGGCTAGGGGTGCCCAAGAAACAAAGCTATTAGATGCTAGTCTTTGGATTGGCAATCTCCAAATGATCTCCTCGGATTCAACCTAGCTTTGCGATGGATCCAACAGCCAACTCAGAGAAAATATCAAACGACAACAGTTGTTGATCAAACAGGCACGTAAAACGGAGGATGAATTGGAGTACATCAAGGTAAAAGCGCCCCTATTGGCCAGAGGCGCCCATCATTTTGGGCAACCAGATGTGGTTTTCGGAAACTGTCTTCTTCAAGGCATCTTCTCAACATCCTTTCAGCTTCCTGATGAATCCAATTGCAAGCTCACGAGACCTGTCAAGCGTTCGCAGACGAAGATCAAGTGTGAAATGCTCAAAGTGAAGGCGAGTTGAAGAACATGAAGATTTGACTAAGTGTTTAAGAAAATGCACCTTCCTAGAAAAAGGCGCCCAACTTTTTGGGCAATCAAATGCAGTCTTCAGGCTTCGTAACTTCCAGGTAGTCCTCCATTTTGATCAATCTCTGTGATGACTCTGTCAGCAGATTTGATAGAACAATCAAACATTCGACAATGAAGATCAAACTGAAGCTGTTCGTGAAAGGTTGTAAAGTGAAAATTATAGCTCAAAAGGTCAAAAGCGCTCCTGCTGGCTAGGGGAGCCCAAACTTGTGAGCCCTTTGAATCAACTTTCCAAATGTGCAATACCGGTCATACTTTCTGGAATTGAATTGGTTTTCCATTCAATATCGTAGCACGTTCACGAGAATTGTTAGTCATCGGTGATTGCAGACCAAAGCAGGGGAGGTCAAATTGAGAAAATCTAAAAGCATCCAAGAAATTGGCTAAGTCTGGTGAAAAATGCACTCTTTTGGGAAAAGGCACTTAAGAATTTGAACCATCAGATTCAGTTTTTAGGGTTTGTAGCCCCTAGTAACTCTCTTCAGAGTTGATCCAACTCCGCAGTGGATATGTTAGCAAGGCTTTAGATCAATTAGACGGTCGAAATTAGTAATCAAATGGAGGTTGTCTATCAAGCAGAAGTTGAAAATCTTCAACACTACCAAGGTGGCGTCCAAAGTCAACTCCCAGTTAGGATTTTGGAGACTTTTTCATGTCGAGGCGTACTAAATTGGTGGAGATTGTTCCACTTAACTCCCAAATCAAGAAAATTGACTCCTCTATCAGGAATAGATGCCCTAACTTATCCTTCAACCTTAGATTGATATATATCAAAGCCTAGGCGTCCATTCTTCATCATTCTTTGCAGGTTGAAGCTAAAAACACAAATATTTTCTCTCCAATGTCATTTAAAGGATCCGATGGAAGCCATTCTCAGCGTTCTTCGTAGTTCCAGGATCAGGTTGCACTTCAGACTTATGCTTTCTCCTGCGCCTAGTGCGATCTGGATGATTAGAATCTGAATGCTTATGCATAGATCCATAAGTTTGCATTTCAGACTTATGCTCTCTCCTGCGCCTAGTGCGATCTGGATGATCAGAATCTGAATGCTTGTTGAATGTAACTTGCACATGATATAATAGAAATCTTTGTCTTTTCTGTTGTTGTTACTCCGCAAATTGGTATCAGAGCCAAAGGGTGAATGGCCTAAGTTATCAGTGCAAATTTTCCCTATTTATCTTTTGTCTCCTTTGTCTCTTTGCCTTTGTTATTTATGAATACAATGCCTGACATTGAAATGCAAATCCAGGATACATATTCAAGTATTTATTGTTCATCTGGTTTCAGAATCTTTGTCAAAATAGTCTGTGTTATAATCGTTATAGTCTTGGTCGTGGTCTGGACTTTGGAAAAAATTTTGCTTCATTAAGTTCTGTCAGTCATTTGATGGAAACTCTGGTTCTGAACGAAACTAGCTATCTCAAGTAGCTGTGGACCTGCAGTAAGACCGTAAATCTCTTGTTGAAGCCAAAGGACAGGTGTGTGAAGAGTGAGCAGTAAGACGGAAAACGTAGCAGCCAAAGGAATAGCGAAATCAAGTAAGTTCTCATTTCTCCATCATGGCTAGTCAGCGCTCAATGCATGCAAGCAGTTCTCTTTCTTCTGTTATCCATAATCACTTCCAAGATAAAGAAGAACTCGTAGACGAATATGGTAATTTTAAGTTTCCAGATGTTAAGATATCTGATTTATATCCTGAGAAAGGCATAAAGGCAAAAATGATGAATTATGTGCGACAATCAGAGATAAATCTTAGGGTTTCTGGTGTTGGTATTTGTCCAGTTTATTTGCCATTTTTACTTCCTGAAGACATCAAGCGATGGAAAGGAAAGGGTTTCTTCCATGTGCATTTTTCTTTAGTTGACATTATTCTACATCCTCATTTCAACTATGATATAGGTGCTGAATACTTTGCCAGCCTAATAGACACTCGATGTAGAATTTGGGATCAAGCTGTCATAGGACAATTCCGAGGTCGCCTTGTTAAATCTTCTGATGAATCAAAAGGTGGAGATGCTCGCATGTCTGTTAGACCAAACTTCACCATCAATCTTGATGATAAATATGTCCAATCTGCATTTTGCCTCCTATTACAAGTCAAAGGTGTCATTTTACAACCAGATTCTATGTATGCTACCGTAGGTGGTAGGTGTGTTTATAGATTATTGAATACTGTTTTTCCTCCTTCAAAATTTTCAACCGGGGTAAGTTACACAGAAGCCAATACAAATGTGGATGACTTTGGTCGACACATTGATTCAACTGGGTTTGATATAGGGTTCCCTGTCATTGAAAAGCTTATAAATCAGTCACAACCCAAGTTCCAAGAACTTCCAACCCCTTCTAAAAATTTGTTCTCTGAAAAACCTCGAACACAAAGTCGTAGGCTTGCTAGCATTGATCTCCAAGCTTTACTTGATGAAACATTGTTTACACAGCCTGAAGCCTCGACTAGTGAACGACCCAGTATGTTCACCCGATCTTATTCCATGTCACGAAATTTCCCAAGCACATCCCATAAGCCCTATCTTGACTACAATCCTGAAGAGTCAATAGGATCTAGTCAATTCCCCATATATAAACAGCCATCTATAAATCCATATCCTTCCCGAGCATCTCTAGCAACTCTCTCTGATCTTAGCAGTAGCCCTGAACTTATGGATAGGTTAGCCCGACAGGTCAATCAAAAGCTTGTCCTGACTCCAAAAACAGAACAAAAACATGACCAGAAAGGAAAAGGCATTAAAATCACAAAAATGGGTGAGAAGAGTTGTATGATGAAAGAAAAGATGCCAAAGACAAAACTCCCAAGGGCTGGATCTGAGAAAAAGAGTATATATAAGATGGAATTAAACAATCAGGAACAGGAGATCATAGGATATGAACCAGGCAAATGGCCTACTCCTGAAACATTTACAGTTATAAATCCTGACCGACGATTGTGGGGAAAATATGAAGCACTTCATACAGAATTGGGAAAGAAACAAAAGAATTCTGAAGCCCAGAGAAATTGGATGGCACAATGGATGATCTCTGCACAAGAAAACATAGATGACATGGCTGTAGATATTAGATTTAGTAGTGGCCAAGCCTTAGAAGCTGTAAATAAAATTGAAATTATTTCTGAAGATCAACAAAAGATTTTCACCTCTGTCAAGAATGCTGAACATTATTGTTCTACTCTGCCTAATGACATTACAAGTGTCAGTTATGATGTCATTCAAGTTCATAACAGTGTGAAAGCTGTTATTTCTACACAACAGCATCAAGATAACTACCTTACCCATATTTATAATGATCAATAGACACATGAAAATTCCAGAAAGGTTGCTGACTTAGAAAACAAGAATCTCTTAGACTCTGTTGCTAAGAAATTAGAAAAGGTAAGGATGCTCACAAAAAAAATAAGAGTATCCCAAATTGGTAAGGATAGTTCAGAAGAAGAAGACAGAGACAAAAAAGGAAAAACTGTAGAACCTCCCAAACCAAAGAAGGTTTTGATCCAAAGAAGAAAACCCCTGCATAGTGAGGAAGATAAAGCCTCAACTTCCAAACGGCTTTCTCATAAGCCAACTCCACACGTTCCCATGCCAAAAGTCAAAGAACATACTTTGGCCAATAAAGAAGAACCACTTAAAAATTGGCTTGCAGAATTGGGAGTGGATCAAGAACAAGAAGAACCAGTCTACATGGATGAACCTGGTTATGCAAATAAAGAATCTGATGTTGAATCTTCTGATGTAGATACTTTAATTGTTTCTGACAGTCCTAGTGACTCTGATTCCTCTGTAAATAATGACTTTGAGGAAATTGTTTTAGATTTCTCTGAATATAAGCAAATAGAAGAAAAAGAACCATGGGAATCATTGAAGAAGTTAACCATGGATATTGAAATGCAAGAACCAGTCACGGAGAACCTCAAGCCTGAGCAGATGCGACCTTATGCATCTAGTGGTTATATTTTAAACATTGATAAATTGGTTAACCCCTATGAAGCAATCTGTACCTGGACTGATACATTAGAAAATTTATTTGAAAGAAGTGGTTCATGGACAAAACCCGCAAAAGTTCTTTATGCTGTAAGACTTATGTCTGGAAAATTGAGAAATTGGTGGAACAATCTGCCAGATCAAGGCCCAATGCCTAAAACCATTCCTGCTCAATCAACAGATCCAATTCTGGTGGATCTTAAAAATCTGGGAAAAGATGATATATTTCAAGCTGGATTTGATGAATTCAAATGGTTATTAACAGATCTTTTCTGTGATGATATTTCTAATCAAACCCTAGAAGCCAATAAGATTTTGCAATCTATGAAGCTAAAGAATTTAGCTAAATTTGATGAATACAACTGCATGTTTGAATCTTATATGGTTGCAGCAAATAAAATGCATGACCTAACTACAAAGCAGTATTATTTGAATTCTCTTCCCTGTGGCATAGGTGCATGGGCACAAGACTATATAATCAGAAAAGAACATAAACAGCTTGATGATGTAAGTTTCCCTACAATAAAAAGATTGATTAGGTACAAGCTGGAAAAGCAATGTCTGTTGGGTGCTCTCCAACTCAATAAGGAAGAATATAACTACACATGTAATTTAAAAGAATTTTGTGATCTTCTTCCCATCAATCAGCTCAGGGATTTCCAACAATTAAAACAGTTCAAAAAAGGAGGTTGTGGTAGAAAATGTAAATGCAGAAGGTGTTCCTGAAACAAATACCATGAAGGAGAATACACCTTCAGACGCAGCAAGTATGGTAAGTATGGATCCAAGAAGAAATATAGGGTAGTCCTACAAGAGAAGAAAGTTTCATAGAACACCCCCATACTTGTTGAGGAAAAGAAATAATAAGGCCCCAAAAGGAATTAAATGCTTTATTTGTAAAGGACCTTATTATGCTACTAACTGTCCTAAGAAATTAAATCCTGGCACAAAGATTTATGCAATGTTTGAACAAGATAACCCAGGATGGGAAGTTGTTGATAGTAGCAATGCTACAGAATTACAAGATCTGTATGAATTAGTTGAAGTTGTTCCTGATTCTAGTTTCATGTTAAAATTCAAAGATGTAAAGGATCATCATAGACATATGCAAAATTTGTCTGACCCTGAATCAGAGAGCTCAGACCCAGATGAGGATTTTTTAACCTCACTTCTTAAGAGCACTTTGCAAGATCTAAAAGTCAAAATACAGATTGAAAAATCAAAAGATCCTTACCAAATGGCAGGAACAAAGGACGAAAGAAAGAAAGCTGTCCACCACCTGGCAAAATTAAAGAGCTTAGAATCAGATAAAGCTGAAGTGGAAAAACAACTCAGATTACAGAAAAAACCCCCAAAAGGGGTTGAAAAGGAAATTGACCATGGATACAAGATCCCTCCATGGCAGAGAAAAGGAAAAGAAAAAGTCTCTTCTTCCAAATCCAAAATTTCTGATGCTGATACTGATGTTATTGCAATCTTTAAGAAATTTGATCTACTAATGAATGATGTTGCAGATTTAAAGCAATTGCTTAAAACTCAGCAAAAAGAAATTCGGAATCTCTCTGCAGAAGTGGGAGAAATCAAAGATATTTTATTCAAAGCAGAAGAGTCTGAAAAAGAAGCAACACAAGAAGAAGAATCAGAAGCTAGCAGCACCAGCAATAGTCTTATTGAAAGAACAAATGACAAATCTTGCTCTCTATTGCTTGCAAACAATGGTAACTATATCAGAATTAATTTCTGTTTTCACGGATATAAGAAAATTCCATTGGATGCATTTGTGGATACAGGTTCCTCTAGATCATTGGCAAAAACCAATGCTATTCCTACAGAATTCTGGAAAGAACGACTTGATCTTCCACATAGTTATGCAATTAACGGAGAAAGGATTCAGATGGGCATTATGCACAAGATGTCCACATAGAAATTATGGGTAAAATTTTCATCACTGATTTCATTGAGTATAATGATCTAGAAGATGATGTTTTATTGGGATTTTTGTTTCTAACAAAATATGAGCCACTCCAGTTTTGGAAACATAAGATTTCTTTAAGACACGAAGATGGACAAATTGAGATTCCTGCACTTAAAATTGTGAACCATAAGTTTGAACATAGTGGGAAAAAGAAACAAAAAGAGTCAGTAAAAGAACTAGCAGAGAAACCTCTTGATGTGTTCAATGAAATTAAACAGAGATTTGAGATAGATTGTTGCAGCATGAACCCATTGCAGTTTTGGTCCCAGGATCATGAAGAATGTGAAATACAGATACGGCTAGAGTGTCAATCAGTCATACCTCATGAGCCAGCCTATCTAATGAGTCCAAAAGAAACAAAAGAAATGGACGAGTAGTTGCAAGAATTACTTAATGGACATTTCATCCATCCCAGTAAAAGTCCATTTGCATGCCCAGCTTTCCTAGTCAACAAGAGAGCAGAACAGGTAAGAGGGAAAAAGAGACTTTGCATCAATTATAAGCCTCTTAATGACATTATCCTTCCATTTAACTATCCCATACCATTTAGCACTAATTTAATCAGAAGAGCTACCACTAAAAAGGTTTTTTCAAAGTTTGACTGTAAATCAGGATTCTGGCAAATTAGGGTAAAAGAATCAGACAGATATAAGACAGCATTCTCAGTTCCACAAGGATTGTATGAATGGAACGTCATGCCTTTCGGCTTGTACACAGCTCCTGCATATTTCCAAAGACGCATGGATCAGGCACTAAGGCATTTGAAAGACTTTTGTGTTGTTTATATTGATGATATTCTTATCTTCTCTGATTCGGTTACTGACCATTTGCAACATCTTGAAGAACTCTATGCAGCCATTAGAAAACATGGGATATGTTTAACAACTAAAAAGATGGTGATTGGACAAAGCCAAATTGATTTCCTTGGCTTACACCTAAGTAATGGCCAAGTTCAACTTCAGCCACATATCTTACAGCGAATTTAGGAATTCCCTGACTTTCTTCAGGATAAAAAGCAAATTCAGAGATTTTTGGGATGTATGAATTATGTTTCCCCTTTCTATAAAGGCTTAGCTGAAGATCGCCAAATCATTCAATCTCATCTAAAAGAAAAGAAAGAAGGATGGTCTTTAGAAGCAACAGAAGCAATTCAAAGAATTAAAGCAAAATGTCAACATTTGCCTGCTCTGCAGACTCTTGCTTCTGACTTACCTTTATTTCTGTACACTGATGCTTCTAATAACACCTGGTCTGCTGTGCTAATGCAGGAAGAAGGAAATGGAAAGCAAAATATTTGTGGATATCGTTCTGGTACTTTCACAGATACAGAAAGCAGATATCATATTTATGAGAAAGAAATACTGGCAGTCAAAAAAGGAATAGAAAAGTTCAAGATCTTCCTGAAGCCAGTAAAATTCACTGTGAAAACTGACAGTCAAGCCATGAGAAGCCTACTCAAGAAGAAGCCGAACAAAGACATTGCTCAAGGTCGAATTGCTAGATGGTATTTCGAGTTCCTCAGCTATGATTTTGACATTGAATGGATAAAAGGAGAGAATTATCCACTAGTTGACGCCCTGACCAGAGAACTTGCAGGTTCCATATATACTGATCTTGAGTTTAATTCTCCAGATTGCTATAGACCAGATGGTGTTGCCATGTATATGGTAAATTATGGTAATGGAAACTTAATCACTCTTCCTACTCTTCCCAAAGAAATAATTATTCTTTTGCTGGAATCATATTTCTTGAATAAATGGCTTCGAAATATGCAAAATTTAATTCACTATCATCATGACCAAGGATTAATAGATTCAGATGAAGAAGAAGAATTCAAAGAATCCTTTGGTTTAGCAAGAGCTCCAATCAAGTATTGGTGTGGAAACAATTCTATCCATATCCGCATCAAAGGGTTGTTTGGTATGAACTGGTCAAAACAAAGTAAAATGAATTTATTAAAAGGACTAAAATTTGGTTTCATCACCCGTATAAGTTTTGATCAGGATACTTTTGAAGAATATGCTGATATTGTTGGCGCCAGATTCAATCCTGATATGGAGGAATTCCTGAATCTATTATACCCACAATTGAGAAGTACAATATATGATTGTATGATTCAATACTTGGTGCATTATCCAAGAACAGGATATCGTTTCCCTAGGATTGAATTATATCCTCTTGAAGCCAAATGGAGACCAGAAGTAAAAATCGGAAATATGGAAATCAATCTCAAACCAGCACTCCTTGCCAGAAGAGTGGAATTAGACCTGGCCTATTCTCAAGATTATGTGGTTCAAATTGATTATGCTTTTAACCCCAGAACTGAAGATTGGGTCCGAGCATACCATGAGTTACCAGATCAATTATTAGATCCGATACCATTCTGATGGCTAGCACATGGGCTTGTCAGTGCTGTGATGTCACCCACGTTAAGATGTGACAATAGGATGCAACCCTGTCTTAAAAAGCAAGATCCCTGTAGCCACTTACGGGTATTAAGTGGGCCCTTCTCACTCACGGGTGTCCTAAAAGTGACTTTCTTTTCCCTCCACTATGTCAGTGTTTACGGCAGAATGCTTAACAGCTGTCTACTCCATAGTGTGGTAGGTTAGTAGGACATGTGTCAATAACGTATGGACAGATTCCAAATTAATTGTAATATGCCATGAGGCTAGAAGCTCAGCCTCTTCTTTAAATTGTTGAGGACGCCTCATTCTCGGCATCAGTTGTCTAGGATTGGAGTCTATTGTTTAGAAAAAGTCCTTAAGTTTGCATTTCAGACTTATGCTCTCTCCTGCGCCTAGTGCGATCTGGATGATCAGAATCTGAATGCTTGTTGAATGTAACTTGCACATGATATAATAGAAATCTTTGTCTTTTTTGTTGTTGTTACTCCGCAAATTCTGTGATGACTCTGTCAGTAGATTTGATAGAACAATCAAACATTCGACAATGAAGATCAAACTGAAGCTGTTCGTGAAAGGTTGTAAAGTGAAAATTATAGCTCAAAAGGTCAAAAGCGCTCCTGCTGGCTAGGGGAGCCCAAACTTGTGAGCCCTTTGAATCAACTTTCCAAATGTGCAATACCGGTCATACTTTCTGGAATTGAATTGGTTTTCCATTCAATTCGTAGCACGTTCACGAGAATTGTTAGTCATCGGTGATTGCAGACCAAAGCAGGGGAGGTCAAATTGAGAAAATCTAAAAGCATCCAAGAAATTGGCTAAGTCTGGTGAAAAATGCACTCTTCTGGGAAAAGGCACTTAAGAATTTGAACCATCAGATTCAGTTTTTAGGGTTTGTAGCCCCTAGTAACTCTCTTCAGAGTTGATCCAACTCCGCAGTGGATATGTTAGCAAGGCTTTAGATCAATCAGACGGTCGAAATTATTAATCAAATGGAGGTTGTCTATCAAGCAGAAGTTGAAAATCTTCAACACTACCAAGGTGGCGTCCAAAGTCAACTCCCAGTTAGGATTTTGGAGACTTTTTCATGTCGAGGCGTACTAAATTGGTGGAGATTGTTCCAATTAACTCCCAAATCAAGAAAATTGACTCCTCTATCAGGAATAGATGCCCTAACTTATCCTTCAACCTTAGATTGATATATATCAAAGCCTAGGCGTCCATTCTTCATCATTCTTTGCAGGTTGAAGCTAAAAACACAAATATTTTCTCTCCAACGTCATTTAAAGGATTTGATGGAAGCCATTCTCAGCGTTCTTCGTAGTTCCAGGATCAGGTTGCACAGAGGAATAGTTTTCTAGACTACATCTTTCCAAAACGTCCTTTTCAGAGGCAGAAGATCTTCTTGTCAGGATTGCATCAGATTGGGTTTCTCCGTTTGGCGTTTTTCTTCAAGATTCAAGCTAGCAATTTATAACTTCTAGCTTCTCCCCACATATTTCTCCTATTCTTGTCTGAGATATTCTTGTATGTCCAAGTAAATGACATTTTTCCATAGATTTGGCCTTTTGGGTATGTTTAGCACGAGATTGGCCACAAAATCCATGTGCTAGATTTCTTTGAAAAAGTTGCCTCGTTGCCCTCAGTTTTTAGGGTTTTTGCAAAAAGTCACTTTTTTTTAGAAACTGACGAACTGGGTTTGCTTAGCAAAGAGGTGCCTACAAAACCCATGTGTTATATTTTTTTGGGAAAAAAGTGCTTCTACAGCTTCTGTCTCAAGGGGTTCTTGCATGTCCAAGGAAAAGTCACTTTTTCGAATTTCTGACATTCTGGGTCTATTCAAAAAAATATTCCCAACAAAACCCATGTTTCAAATTTTTTTATAAAAATTACCCCTCAACAAAGCTATTTTTAGCTGCTGCAAAAAAAGCTGTCCGAATAGTATTGTGTGCCCAGTCAATCTTCAAGGTTTTCAGAATGCAATTCTCTTAGGTTGAATACAAGACCAAAATGGTCTTCATGGCTTCTTGAAAACGGTTGACACCGATTTGCATCGGGCACACCCAAAGGTCAATTTAGAAAAGTTGGAAGGCATAGACCAAAGCATGCTTCAAAATATTGAGCAATCCGTATTGCTTGAGGCAACATCGTTTACCATCTCAGCGTACAACGTAGAATTTGTAATCGCCTGTGTAAAGCATTACAACCCTGCTGCACAAGAGATTTGATCAGTAGATGGGTGAGTAATATGCAGTCTCAAGCCAAAGGATATCGAAAGATGCTTCACCATTCCACCTTGTGCGAAAAACTTGGTCATATCTATGGAGGAGTGCGAAAAGGCGTTCAACACATCAAAAGTCAAATGTCATAAAAGAATGGCAGAAAGGTGGCTTAAAGAGAAAATAAGTAACTTGTCAAAGAATGTAGGACGTGGAGAGTTCAGAGATGAGTATGCAGTTATGATCACTCAACTGTGTTATCAGTCAAGCAGAGGCAGACAAATTTCAGTCACAGATGTATTTCATCATAGCTCAAGTTGTCAACAATAGAGAACACTATGACTGTCCTACCTTGATTAGTGACACTCTCCACAACCAAATGACTAGTTTTTTCAAGGATCACGAAATCCGCATGTGTTCATACCTCATATATTTGATAGCCTTCCAAGGCCAGTTTAAAGGGTTGAATATTGTAGGAACACTGGGTGCGCAGAAGTTTCATCAACATTTCTCGTAGCTTGAATTCACACAATCAAAACGACGCTTCAAGTGAGTGAGTGACCAGTTCTTGATGCACACAGTGAGAGACTTGATCATGAGTCACATGTACGCATCTCACCAAAAGCCAAATTGGTGATGGCAGATTGGGTGGAATGGTTCATCCAGTTTCCCACTTTTACCTACATCCGCGTATATGGCTACTCAGGTCATCCATCCATGTTACCCTGTTATCCATCGGATAAGGTGGTTTTCATGGAGTTTCTATGATAGTTGCACGAAGTCCATACCTTTCTGTGCCTTAAACGCAAGACAGCTGCCAACTTTCCTTTTCAGATGGGTCTATATAGGTGCAGATCAACAGCTAACACCAAGGCTATGAGCCATGAGATGACGAGACTTAACCTTAAGTATCTCATCGAAAGACGTTCATTTGATCCTTGGGGTTACTATTCAACACGCCTTGGCCACCATTCTTCACACAAACCTTCCATGGAGGACTATTGGTTTAGCTGTGAAGACGAGTTTGAAGTGCGAAGGCACAACTACAGCAGGTTCACGCTTCCACAGATCGCTGACTTCTTGTCAGAGGATGTGGAAGGGTTATTAGATGATGATGGGGAAGTCATACTTCCCATGTTTTTCATAGATCAAGTTGACTCGCAACCACTTCGAGCCGTGGATTAGTATGCCAAGGAAAGCACATTCGTTGAGGAAAGAACAAGCAAAGTTGTCAGGAACAACCAACTTTACTTGGACAGTAAAAGAATGCGGAAGGTAGTCATTCCAAACATAGAGCCGCCTCCGGTTACTACTTCACTACCTTCCACTTCAAAGTGGAAACCTTGACAGAAGGCAAGGAGTAACCCTCCTGAAGGAAGCAAAATGTTAGGAAATACAAAAGGAAAGATGCAAGTTGCTGATATAAATCAGCAAGAGCAACATGTGGAGATAGCCATAGATACAACTGAGACAATACCTGAAATGGAAGCAAAGCCTTCCATTCCATCACCACCGCAACAGTCGCCGATCCATATTGACTTAGAGCTAGATTTGCCACCACGCGACATCGCAACACAATCTCACTCGTCAGGAGTTCATGAGACTAGCACCAATCCTTCTAGCGAGATTAGTTGAGATTCTTCTTGGCTTGAGAATCTCCTGGGTAGGAAGAGGAGGAAGCCGTCCTACCAATTGGACTTTGCAGAATTTGATCATGTCTACCAAGACACGTCAAAGAAATAGCTCAAAAAGCAAGTCCATGTGAAAAAGAATGCCGACAACAAGATTGTCATTGAGACCGCCACACCACTTGCCACTAAAAATATAGATGAAGTAGAGGTTGACGACTTCACTTTGTTGAAAGTCAACCTTGGTAAGAGCACATGCCAGGTTGAGGTAGATCTCTTTGAGGTTGCATTGGTGGGCATAAAGGAAAGAGTGGTGAAGGATGGTGAAGACAAAGTAGCCCTCAAGGCTGAAAACCAGTAGCTTCGCCAATACATCTCTAACTTGATGCATGGTACTTCCAACGTCACAGCCTTGCTTTTGCAAATGCTTGAGCTACCCACAAAACAAAATCAGCTAAGTTAGCTGATTCTATATGGGAAGCACTTGAGAGATCAAGTGGAAGAGTTCTTCAATAGGGGTCGGTATATACTTGCAGAGTTATACCAACTGAGGTACAATGCCCACGACCTTCATGCAGAGATCCAGGAATTAGAACAGAGCATAGCAGAGAGCAAGCCTCAAGATGAGATCACCATCTCAGACTTGAAGATGGCATACAATTTAGTCACTATAGAGGAGAACAAGCAAAAGCTTTTCACTTGGAAAGAACAACTTGTCTACAAATTGAAAGCTTATGATACAATCTCTGTAGAATTGATTGAGTACAAACAAAATGTGGCAAGTGCTATCAAGTTCATAAGAACATTGGTGAAATCTATCCCTTGCCAATACCAACATGAAGGTGGTGCGTACATTGAGCTCGCTGAAGTGCAGACATAGTTTTAGGACCTTGTCTATAGTAGTTTCTATGGTGACCCTGTTGACTGTAGGTTGAGTCAAATTGCAGCCATGTCACCAAAGCTTGATGACATAGCTGCAAAGATGAGTGAATTTCAGGATAAGATTGCAAGTGGCGAGGAGATGCTGCAAAGACATGACATCATCCTGAGAAGTATCAGTTGTCCAGACACAGAGACAGTTAACAACTGGTTGGAAGAGATGATGACTCAAGTTGCTGAGGTGTGAAGCTGCTAGTTAGGATGTCCACCTTTCCAAAGATGACATTAGACACAACAGTTAACTTGATGCCTCTTTCCAAGTTAACTTGCTATCCCACCAATCGTGCATATCTATCTTTGGAGACACCTTTTGTACATTGGAGTTAGTTTTAGTTTAGAATCAGTTAACTAAAGTAGTATTTCCAGTTAATTGTTAGGTTACCTACATTTAGACATAGGAATAAATCTTGCTAATTGGCAAGAACTGAATGTTAACTCAAGGAGACTTTAGGGTTCCCTACTCCTTTAAGTTTTTATAAATAAGAGCAACTTTGCTCATTAATGTTTAACTTTTATTACTACACAAAATTGTTGCACCGCTGTGCCATCAAGCTTGCAAGTCAATATCGGTTCACTCTTTGTCTAAGAGTTGTTTGGTTGATCGTATCTTGTATGATTGTCCTCTTTCATACCATTTGCTGTCCCAAATATTTGTAATCGACTAATCGTTGATTTTGTTTGAGAAAATAAATCAAAAGAGCAATGAGCCTTTGATCCAAGTTTCAAGGTCTATCAATACTTGTTTTTATAATCTTTGTTTCAATCTACACCTCAAAAAGAGCTATGAGCCTTTGAGAGAATTTGGAGATAAAGCTTATCGTTTAGTGTTGTTTCTTATGATCTATATTTCAGCCTACACCTCGAAAAGAGCTTTGAGCCTTCAAGGGAATCCTGATATCTAGTTCATCGTTTTATGTTGTTTCCAATAATCTTCTTTTTAGCCTACACCTCGAAAGAGCAACGAGCCTTTGAGGGAATCCTAAGATCTAGATTATCGTTTGAGTGTTTACTTGCATAAGCTTTTTTTCAGTGTAAATCTGAAAAAGCAATGAGCCTTCGGATGCATTCTAGGAGACAGTTTGTCTAAGTGATCCAACCATTCCCAACTGCTCCTTGATCCTCTCGCTTTGAAATACTTGAGGAGATAGGATAGTTATAGCTTTAGCCTAGTTATAGTTAATATCTGCAAAAACCAGAGAAAACCTTAGTTGCAATGCATTGTGTTTTATAACCTTGTGCTTTGCCGCTGAGTAAAAAGATAGGAAATGTAGTTTACTTTTTACGCAAAAACAGCAAAAGAGGGACCTTCCCCTCCTAATTTGAAGAGTAATTCATCTGTGCATAGCTGTCCATTTCCAATACGCACTCCAGAGGTGCGAATTGAAACGCCAACAAAAGGCAAATAAATAAAAAAAATAAATAACAATAACAATAACAATATAAATATTAACAATCTAGTATTATTAT
Organism: Sequoia sempervirens; assembly: GCA_007258455.2. Classification (NCBI taxonomy): domain Eukaryota; kingdom Viridiplantae; phylum Streptophyta; class Pinopsida; order Cupressales; family Cupressaceae; genus Sequoia; species Sequoia sempervirens. Next base: position 323,062,631 of record VDFB02086081.1, read on the forward strand.
AATATAATACTATAAAATATGTATATATATATCAAAGAAGCATAAATCTGCAAAAAATCGCGATTAATCGCGACTTTCAATTAGTTGGAAGCAATGACGATTTTTTTAGAAAATCGTTGACAATAGTCAACGATTTTTTGGACGTTTAAATTGCGTTTAAAACGCGAAAAAATCGCAATTAGTCGTCACTTAACCGCGTTTAAAATCTTAGTAAAAATAAAACCCTAAAAAATGCGAAATGCATAAGTCAAAACGTGCGATGGGGGTATCAGATGAAAGCGGTGGACAGGCATCAGTAAAACTATAAAAACGCGCGACGACATCAGTAAAAATGAGCGACAGCAACACTAAAAACGCGCGACGGGCATCAGTTAAAAGCTCCACATTTCTTTTGGCGACCATTGCTTGCAAGATTTTGGCTCCTTGTTCCAGATTTCGGCTCCTTCCAAGGTCGAAATTCAAGATTCCGTCTCAAGTAGGGCAATGCATTTCAAATTTTTTATTTTATTTTTAAAGTCTAAACTCTAAATTTACAGTTTCACTATTATTAATTTATAATTTTTTTCTATTAATTAATTTAAATACTAATATAATAAATAAGTAAAATTGTAAATAATACTAATTAAAATTATTAAATATTCATATTGTATTACAATTTACTATTACTATTTATTTTTATTTATAATTTTAATACTAATAAAAGTTAAAATTAAGATTTACAATACAGTAATTTATTATTATTTAATTAATAAATAAAAATAAGGTTTACAATACAATAAGTTAGTATTATTTAATTAGTATTACTATATTGTTTTTAAATATATTTATTTAGTTTTATAATTTTATTATTATTTAGTATTTTATTATATTGAATTTTTTTTAATTTTAAAATTGCTATATAAGACTATAAGTCACTATAAAATATAATTTTAAAATACAATTATTACTTTATAACATTCACGATTATTATATTATTTTAAAAATATTTACTGTATTTTCAAATTGTTGTATTACTATTTTCTAATTAGCTAGTTATTTTAAATTTTATCTTACAGTGAAATAAAATGCTTTTGCAGATTTCATTCTTGATCACAATGCCACGTTAGAAAGACTTTGTGTGGACACATTGCATACCAATTGACGGTAGTGCAAAGGTTAAATGCGTTTGGTGCAAGGGTGAAGTCAGTGGTGGAATTTATCGGTTCAAATGGTATTTGGCAAAAGAACCAGGTAATAACACCACCATTTGCGAAAAATGCCCTGCAGATGTCACATATCAGGCAAAACAAGCTCTTGATGGTATTGCTGAGGGTAAGGCCAAAAAAGCAAGAACTGGAGTTGAAACAGGTTCTAGTTTTGCAGGTTTGAGGACGAATAACTTGGCTGAGGAGGATGGTGGGCAGGGGAGTTTTAGGGAATCCAAATCAACACCTTCTTCTACAGCACGTGGCCCAAACACAGGTGGAGGAAACATTGATGCTTTCTTCCAACCTCGTACTACACCAGGATTACAGACCACTTTGGAGAGTACAGGATGGAGGAAGAATGTCCACGATCAAGCGAAGAAGGCCATTGCAATTTTTGGTACTCCTCGAGCTTGCCATTCCATGTTGCCAGATCTCCATATTCGCAAGCTATGGTTGATGCTCTTGCAGCTGTAGGTCCTGGGTTTCAAGCCCCATCTTATCAGACATTGAGGACAAGTATGCTCAATGAGGCAGTAAACGATGTCAAAGATGTTCTTAAAGAGCATCGATCAGAGTGGGCTAATAGTGGGTGCACCATTATGTCAGACGGATGGACAAATAGAAGGAACTGAACCCTCATCAACTTCCTTGGCTCTTCTGATCTTGGCACTGTTTTTTTGAGATCTGTAGATGCATCAAATACAATGAAATCTGCAGCTGCATTGTTCGATATGTATGACTCGGTAGTCATGGAAGTGGGACCAGAAAATGTGGTTCAATTTATTACAGACAATGCTGCTGCTTGTGTTGCTGCTAGGAGACTTCTGATAGAAAAATACCCCTCCATGTTTTTTACCCCATGTGTAGCACATTGCATTGATCTAACCCTAGAGGACATTGGGAAAATTGAATGGGTTAAGGAGATACTGCACAAGGCTTGCTCTGTTACCAAATATATTTATAATCACACAAGGGTTTTGAGTATGATGCGCTCTTTCACAGAGGGCAAGGACCTAGTTTGTCTAGGGGTGACAAGATTTGCAACACAATTTCTTGCGCTACAGACTCTTTGTCAACAAAAAATGAATTTGAAACGAATGTTTGTTTCAAGAGAGTGGACGGAGTCTGGCTTTGGGAATCAAACAGATGGCATGGGAGTCGCAGATTACATATATTCTACTAGTTTTTGGAATGCGGCTGAACAAGTTGTATCATTTTCGGAGCCTCTAGTAAAAGTCTTGAGGCTAGTGGATGGGGATAAATCCCCCATGGGATACTTTTATGAGGCCATGGATAGGGCCAAGGAGGTGATGAGGGGTAGGTTGGAAAATGACAAGGATAGGTATATGCCATTGTGGGACATAATAGATAGGAGATGGGATGGACAGATGCACTCTCCTCTCCATGCTGCAGGATACTTTCTCAATCCATCATTGTTCTACAACTCTTCATTCAGACAAATTGATGCTGAGATCACACAAGGATTGTTAAAGTGCATGGACAAAATGTTTCCAAACCAAGAACGATTGCATGAAGCTATGTCAGAGTTGCAATTGTACAGGCAGGGAAGGGGTTTTCTCTCTTCTAGGGTTGCCGTGGAAGGCCGAAAGACCTTCCAACCAGGTAGACTGTATATAATTTTGATAATCTTTTGATTTTTCATGTCACATGATCATTAAACATGTCTTAGATTTTAAGATATTCTTACATGTTACTCATCTCCATATAATGTTCTTTGAACTTTCAGCTCAATGGTGGGATTTTTTTGGCTGAATGCAAAAATCTAAGGTGGATGGCAATACGCATTTTGACCCAGCCATGCAGCTCATCTGCTTGTGAGCGTAATTGGAGTGTTTTTGAACACATACATTTCAAGAAACGCAACCGCTTAACACAAAAACGGATGAATGACTTGGTGTTTGTTCACCACAACCTCCACCTGAAGCTAAAGAAAGCTCAAGGTGAGACTTTTAATACGCTTGCAATCAATTTCAATTGTTGTCATTGTGTATGTCACTTGTAGAGCAAAGACCAATTTCTACATGGACAAAAACAGGAACTATTGAGGAAGATGCCCCAATTGACCTCGACGAGATTGATCCCGAGTCTGAGTGGATTGTTGCATCTGATGATGATGTTCTTGAGGATGATCATGTTCTTGAGGATGTTGAATTTGACTATTCTCTTGGGCTTGAAGATGTAGATATCATGGCGGAGGCCAATGTGTTTGCTGATATACTTGAAGAAGCTCGGCGGGCAACTAGTCACCTAGCAGCTTCAACATCGGGAGCGGGAGCTTCTGCCCTCTAGCACGTCATTTGCTACAATTGATTTTTTTGGAACTTTGTACTTAGTTTATAGGTTTACTTTGTACAAAGTCACAAACTATATTGTAATAGACATTTTGACAACTGTTACCATCTGATATTTATGCAGTTCTAGTATGTTTTGTGCAATGTAATCACTAATCAGCAATATGAGTATAACCAACGAAAATCTATTTTCTATAATTCATGGATTGAACTCTATATTTTATTTGCTCTCAATGTCTGTATGCTATGGAAATGCCATTAAATTTTTAAAAAAATTACTTTCTGACTGTTTTTCTTCAATTTTTTGCATTTTTTTGTAAATCCGATTTTTTCCCGATTTTTTCAAAAAATCCTGAACTTTTGGTTTGCCAATTTATTCCCCAAACGATTTATGCTGCTATGAATTATATATATATATATATATATATAAAAAACCAATATAAAAATAAGCATATTAAAATAATAAAAAACATAAAATAGCTGAAGGGAAATACAATTATTAAAAAAGATATGATTATCAGAAGCATGCAGCGATTGATAAGACATAAATTAAGAGCAGCTAAGAGTCGTTACAAGGCAGTAATTAACATTCAAGACTAGCAATTATATTTAGAGAAGGAAAGCAACGGTCATTGAAGAGTTAAAGGTAACCATGTGGGCATGAAGGGACACGATGGATTGTAATGTCCCCCTTTTGGGTAAACTTGGATTTTGCCCTAAAATCACAATTTCAATGGAAAAGTAGAAATATATCTTAAATTACAACTTCCAATAACTTTGGTTTTGACCCTACAATAATGTTAGCCAATATTATAATTCATAAACAATTAAATGATCATTTGTACTGTTTACAACATTCATTAAATTAGTTGACAATTATAAGGTTTGTTGATCTTTAAAACAGATAAGTAACTATTAAAATGAATTCCAAGTTATTATTCACTCTAATAATCAACCACTGGGAAGATTGGAGATGAAGCCGCAATAGGATGCTCAGAGTATTTCCTCTTTCTAAGCCCAAGGGCAGATAGACATCCCCCTTGGCCCGCTAATGGCAGATGCTTCAGTCATCCATTATGTGTGGTCTACTTAGCATGAAATCTCCCTCTTTCTAAGCCCAAGGGCAGATAGACAACCCCCTTGGCCCACTAATGGCAGACACTTCAGTCATCCATTAGGGGTGGTCTACTTAGCATGAGATAATGGCTACCCCCTTGTATTTGCATCTCTTCTTCCCACAATTGATTGTAAAATGGGAGTTTAATCATAATAGAGATTGGATGGGAAACATGATAAGTCCGCCTGAAGGTGTCCCAGCTAAGCCCAAAAGCGGATATAGCATCCCTCTTGGCCCCAAGTGGCAGACCTCTGGTCATCCACATGGAGTGGTCTACTTAGTGGGTAAACTTGTATCTGCATTCCCTATCCATGCTGCCTTATCCAATTCCATAGAGATTAATAAACATATCATCATCCACAACATACATTATGGTGCATACACAATGCTTTGCTAAAATATAAACTGCTATATTCTAAGATGCAAATATATTAACGATTGCTGACTTCTGCCCTTGTCTGCCCGAAGCTGTCCCAGCTAAGCCCAAGAGCAGATACACCATCCCTCTTGGCCCCAAGTGGCAGACCTCCAGTCATCTACATGGAGTGGTTTACTTAGTGGGTAAACTCGTATCTGCATTCCCTATCCATGCTGCCTTATCCAATTCCATAGAGATTAATAAACATATCATCATCCACAACATACATTATGGTGCATACACAATGCTTTGCTAAAATAGAAACTGCTATATTCGAAGATGCAAATATATTAACGATTGCTGACTTCTGCCCTTGTCTGCTGAGTGCAGGTAATTATGTTTGATCTGCTCCAATTGCCTTGTTCGATCTGCCCTTAACATTCAGAAGATATTGCTTAGTGTAAATCAAACGAATAAGAATCTATTATCCATATTCATTTTAAAGAATCATAATTACTTCTAAGACTCAATAATTGCTGCAAGCATCATTATTGCATAAACGTATATAATTCACATATATAGATAGTTTATATAATATATTTATAGTTATTTCTAATCACTATTGCATGATCATGTATACGTATATAATTTATACATATGTATATATTTATAATTATATTAAACTTACTTCCCTTGTTATTGATTTATCATTTGCCTTCACATATTTCTTATTGTCAGATTTCTGATTTATTCTTTCCTCCATTTTAATGTTCCTTTATAATTCTCTAAAATCTCCATATACCTCTTTTAGATCTGCATGTCTCTTTTAGATCTGATTTTGGTACTCACATATGCTTTCATTTTTCATGGTTAAAACAACTCCATTTTCTTCAGGTCTTGATTTGTACCTGCTTTAGAATGGAGCTGCTGATACGGGTGAATAGGGTTGTTTCAGTAGGGGTACAACACACATGCCAATTGATGTTATCTAAAAATTGTAAACTGTTGATTCTTTTCCTTTACAATCCTTTGTTACCACCTTCTATCATCTTGGATTGAGACCTTTTATTCTTTAGCCATTTGGTGGCCATTATGGAGGTTACTTGTCAGTTGTTTGTGAATCACATCTTTATACTTTCTTTCATTCAGATATTAATGAGCTAAGGGAAATTGTTAATGAGGTACTTTGTGCACAGTGTATCTACTAATCTAACAAACAATACATTCATCTATAATTGGGCATTAACTGCTTCCATAGAACACCCCCGTTTTAGATATCCAATTTGTTATAAAGTCCATACACTTTATGCACTTTCATTCACTCGCTATTTGCTATCTTCCTCAAATGAGCAAAAGAAGCAAGATCAAGCCATTGCCTTCATAGAGCACCTTGCAGGAGCACATGCCAAAATCAGTGATAGCATTCTTAAGAATTGTGAGAACTATAATGCTATACATGATAACAACTGGGTCTCAAAACAATTTCAAGTAAGAAACATTATGTCATCAATACACAAACAAATAATCAACAATCAACAACATCACAAGTTGAAATCTTCAGATATGGTCCTCATACTATTATGCAAACAATTAGAATTCATGCTTTTTGCCAGGATATGATGATCCATTTAGGCATTCATGATGTGGTCAATGTGAACATTTTTAAATTTAACCATAGATAATGCTTATGGAGGACATTATGCTAGAGTTTCAGCTCTTCCCCTCTTGAAGGACACTATACTTGACAATAAAATCCATGTCGCCAGAAACAAGCAGGGGTATAACATTCTTGGTTGATAGAAAAGGTAGTTTTTCTTCACAATCACAAGTAGCTTTGTCAATCTGCCTTGGAAAAACAAATAGTGAAGCAGAAATTCGAGATCATTTACTCCTAAACATGGAGGAGATACTGATTATTTTATGCTATTATTATCATTATCATGTACACATTTGTATTTTATACTCATCATATTTATGTTAGGGGTCATTAAATTTGTAAGTTGCAAGTTACAAGGTCAGTCGTGATGTGTGTTAGACCCATCAACCTGAATTTATTGGATAGGTAAGAGTTTGTTTAAGTGAACTATTAAAATATTATTGCAGGCGAACTATCATCAAACATTGCATATCTGTCTCTTGTCAGATAATTTTTGAAGGTTGTATTTGACTATTTGTTAGAGGTCTGCAAATACACTCTGTTGTGTTTCTTGAGCAAGTCCAACATTGTTGATCACTGTGAGTTTTTTTGTCTCAGACTACTCATTTTGCCTGATCTTATTCACAGATCAGAAAGATATATTAGAGTTTTGATATGCAAGCCCCTATAAAAAAAGAAATTACCAGGATACATATTTGACGTAACAAACAGTAGCACAATTCCTTAGAAAAGAAACTACATTATTAGAATGGAAACAAAGAAGGAAACAACTCTTGGAAACAACCCATAATTAAACTTGGAAATAGTGAGGAAAGGAGCAGATTCACGTTGACTCGAGGGCTAGAAATTATGTAGAGCAACTGGAGGTTTAGGCAATCAAATTAATTCAATACAAAGATTTGTGATCTTCCATGCCAACTTGGAAGAGTGGTTTCCATGAAGGAATTGTAATAATGAACAACCCCATATTAAGTGCATTTGCACACCCATTTTATCTTCTCAAAAATTGTAGTTTATAGCACAATTTTAAAACGAACTTTCACAGAATTGTTGGACTTCTAGTTTGAGCAAACTATTCATCTTTTGGAATTGATATTGGAAATATCCGAAGGAGAATATTTTACTGCAAACTAGGAAATATTTATATTAGAGATTTTTTAGTTATTCTTGTATTAATTGATATATTTGTTTCTATTGATTAAAAAGATTCACTTTTACTCAAATTTCTTCTATTCAAGTATTCTTTGATGACCGTGTTACCAAATTCAATATTAAGTCCTAGAGTGCTGGGGCTATTTACACTAATACAGAACATGGTCCTATTTATCTACTTGAGGACCACAAAACTTGAAATATTTGATAATTTTGTTCAGTGCTATTATTTTTTCTTCCTTTTTTGGCAATGTCTGGGATATAGTGAAACATTTATGCAAGGCTAGTTTTATGACTCAGCTCTGTTCCAAATTTTTCTAATATTAGTGCAAGCTTTATATCATATTGGAACTTGGTTAATTTTTTTCAAACTGCTGATGGTTAAATCCAATGACTTACAATATTTTACTTCCATGAATTGCAATGATCAGTTGTTTATGTGCCAATGGCAGTGCAGGGTTTGTGGGAGATTCGTTGAATCGAAACATGTTTGTTTCTCTTGTATGCATGCTCAAAGAAGCATCCAATGATGCTAGGAAGTGGCGCCCTGCACATGCTGATCGAGGATATACATTTCTTCAGTATAATGTGACATTGGCATACCATCGTACAAATCTCTTGGCACGCTATGGCCGGTAAATGAAAGAAATCCCATCTTTGACGTATTTGTAAATATTGATTGTCTTGACTTGATCAACATCAATAGTTAAATCCTTGTGTTTTTTCTTTGCATTTGGTTTTAATCTTTGCGCCATTGAGATTGTATTTGGTGATGAGCAATCAAGTGGTATGATGTTACATACGAGTACTAGTATTCTTGTGTGTTCTATTATTAATAGTTTTGATTATACTGGAAGAGGTGAAGATATTTTCATAGATTAGATATTTCTTAATAATATGATATACAATTACATTATTTTTTGCACAATTGCAAAGTTCCTCCAAGGATAAAATGTGTGAAATGTTTCTTGCAGAAAGACTAGAAAACATAGGTTTAAAACATCCAATAAATATATGGTTATGCTTTACAAGATAAATTCCTTCCCCAGTAAGTTTTTGTATTTGACATATGAGGAACAACATTATTCAGTGTGCAAACTGCACAGCTAAAGTAATTTTTAAAATCTTTTTGTAAAAGAAAGTTATATTAACAATGTAAACCAGTATGTAAATAACTTCTATATACTAAAAATAGGCTTCTGTGATAGGCAACCTTTAGGAAAAGCAGCCACAAGCACAACAATAGAGTCTAGACGGATCTAAAACAAGATCTACCTTAAGCTAGAAAAAATTGCTTGCATACACTACAAGCCTCAAAATAGACAATGGTCCCTCCAAGCTATTGGAAAATCTGAAGGAAAAGATACCCCTCACAAGTACTGAGCCACATCTTGTGGTACATGTGAAACCCATTGTAAGGATTATCACTAGATGTCCAATGCATAACGAGCCTGGCACTCGACACAACACACCAAAAGCTAGACTAAGGTAGGCAAGCCACCAAAAGTTCAAACACTATATTGAATTATATTCATAAGTAAAATAACTGGGTAAGATAACTATGAAAGCTAATATTTCTGATGAAGAGAACAGACATTGTTCATCCTTTAGAACCCTAGCACATGAGGCACCTCAAGGTTGACCTGTTAGATCTTGACACATAGATACTACAACCACATAAACTATTAGAATAGTTGTTTGTAACCACAACAAAGATTTCTGTCTCCAACACTGCCATCATTGGCTGTACAGTGTAAACAACACAACTGTCATAGAGAAGCCTTGCAAAGTAGAACTGGTGGGTTTTATCACCTATTGCTCAACCAAGTTACTTGGGATTGACTTGATTGCTTTTTGGTTTTGAATTTTGCAAGACAACTCAAACTGAATGGTATGTGAGGTAAAACCTCTTTTTGAATTGTAAGGGGAAGCTCCTTGGAAACTAACCCACCCTAGACTATTGACAAAATCTACAATTAGTTACATTATCCACAAAATCTTTTGGGGGCTTTTGCAAAAAGTGAAATAAACCGAACAAACTTCTGACTATCATTTCTTTATATTTGGTTATGAACACAAGGATGAAAGCAACTCTTCTATCACAAGTGATATTTTATGGAGTTAAGATTTGCAACACAATAAAAAACAATTAAAGTTAAACAAACAAGTACTTTCTCATTGGCATAACTTGAAAACTAGCAAGTCCAGACGAAAGAGTATTAAGAGAGCAATGGAATGAGCAAAATAGGCAATGAATGTATATTTATTATTAGTAGACAAAATGGTTTGATATATACAAGAGAAGAGCTTGGTTATAGACCAACAACCAACCAACTGGTTGGTTTAACTAACCGACAGTTATGATGTAATAAAATAAACTAAACCAACAACCCCCCTCTTCTTACATCATATGCCCAAGAGAAAAAATTAAAAAAAGTTAAAAAAGCTTTGAACTTCACTGCTGCAAGAGATTTGGTGAACATTTCAGCACATTGCTCTTGAGTTGAACAATATTGGAGTTGGATATTCTGTTGTTGAACATGCTCACTGATATGGTGACATTGAACCTCAATATGCTTGGGGCGCTCATGAAAAACAGGATTGCAAACCAGCTTTCAACACACCCTGATTGTCACAAAACAAGGTGATAGGACCTGTCTCAAGAACACTCATACTTGTCAAAATGCGACATGACCATATCGCCTCATAGAGAGCTCCACTTGCAGCATGATATTCTGCCTTTGTGGAAGAGTGAAAAATAGTGGTCTGCTTTTTGCTCCCCCAAGATATTGGACCAGAGCCCAAAAAGAAAATGAAGCCTGAAGTACATTTCTTGTCATCCATTGAACTTGCATAGTTTGCATCCGTGTATCCACACAAAAGAAAATCCGCATTCTGCTTGTATTCCAATCCATATGCCACTATACCATGGATGTATCTCAAAACATGCTTTGCTGCTTTCCAATGAACAACCATAGGTTCCTGCATAAACCTAGAAAGATAGCTGATGGCATAGTTGATATCTAGCTTGGTATACGTCAGGTAAATGATATTCCCAATCAACTGATGGTAAAGAGTAGCATTCACCTGAGGTGATGGATCATGGCGGGAAAATCATAACTTGTCTCCATGGGTGTTGACATAGGTTTTTGTAATGTCCCCTTTTTCATGAGCAATGGATTTTGGAGGAATTAGCCTATTCCTGATCCTTGTAGGCTAATGGGGCTTGATCAGAGGGTCGTTTGGCAGATACCCAGTTGATTGGTTGGCTCGTTTCGTGATTCAATCTACATATGGAGGTGTTCTAATGATTTTTTGATATGTTTCTATTTTTAGAAACCTCGTGTTATAAACTAATGTTATGTTTGCACTTTATGTTATGAATAACTATTTTATTATAAAGTGCAAAATAATAAAATAATAAAATAAAATAAAATAATATTCCTTCTAGAAGGTGACTTGGGAAAGTTCTAGAAGGAGGCCGACCTATTGAGGAAAAAGAATAAATAGGCATTGAGGGCTCATTTCCTATCAAGCAGATTTGTTGTTGTTGATGTTGATGTTTGTTGTTGATGTGCATTGTGGAGCCTAGGGTTTCTGCAGTAGTCACAATTGGCCATTGAGAACGAAAACTCTCAATTGGTAGGCAATTTTGAGGGTGTGAAATATCACTTGAATTATTGCAGCTGGGGAGAAAGTTACTTCAGACTTTCATTTGTGCTTCATTGGTTAAAACTTTGTGGCCTTTGGCCAAGTTTTGTATGATATTGATTGGTGTTTGCTTTGGAGACTTTTTGGAGTTCATAGTCTTCAACGAATTTGCATTGAGGAGGTTGATTTGTATTCATTCAGTTATTTCCAAAATTCTGATATATTATTACAGTCATCTTAGTCTGCATATTAGTGCCATGATTTTGCTTATATCTTCTTCATTTGGCATTGATTCTCTAAGACGGTTGCAGCACTAGATTCTATAGTGGATGGAGATGATGTTTCATGTATTTTGAAAGTGATTTGCAGCATCTACAATTTATTTAGAAGTCTGATATACTGCTGCTGGGGCATCATTGGAAACATATTTTTGTTCATATCTTCACTTAGAGGTGTCCTTTGGTTCTGGGTATTGTTGCATTCAATTGCTATCGCCGTGACAATCATTTCAAGGACAAATTCGAGGAGATTAGAGGCTGTATTTATTTTTCTAAAACATTGCTAGGCAAGAACAAGGGCGGCTGCTTCAGAAATTCGATTTGGGCTTATGAGGTCATCATTTCATGTGATATTGCTTGCCTCTTCATCAATGGCATGTGGTGATTTGATATATCAGGTTCCTTTGTGATTTACATGCATTTTTCATGATTACATAGGTGCATTTTATTGAGCTGCTGTAGGTGAACATTGAAGTCAGATTTTGTATTGCACATAGAATTGATAGTGTTGCAGCTGTAGATGATTATTGTGTATATCAGATTTGGCATTGCAATTGCATCCATAAATGTAAACCAAGAGTCTTGGCATTCTTATGATATCTAGTGTAGATGATTGCATTTCAATAAGACATCATCTTTGGGAAGTCTTACATGGTTGTAATGTTCATTTGAATATGACATAAAGATGTATGCCAACTATTTGACATAATGTCAATGGCTGTAGATGTTCTTATCAGCATATAGGTTGCATACCAATTGTTTGTTAAAATACCAGTTGGCTGTAGGTGTTCATTTCTCATGCTAAGGTTATATATATGCATTGAATATTGTAAAAATAAGTTGCACATTCATGTTAGGTCATTGTTTAGTCAATTTAGAGTCATTTGTAAGCATTCTCATTGATGCTAATTGAAGGAAAGATCCATTAAAGCAAACTGAAATGTTATATCAGTCATATGACCCTTGTATGCAAAGTGTTTGACACAATTACCAAGGCCAAAAATCAGAAGTTTTCAATCAGATTTGAGCAGGGTCATTACAGTTTGCAATCTTCCATTCTGAATTTCTTGAGCAATGTCTTGGCATATTTCATCTGAGAGACATAGATATGATTCTTCTGTTCCCAAACTTCAAGTCCAAGACAATAATGCAGGAGTTTGAGATCTGTCATGTTAAACGATCATTTGAGATAATTTTTTGTAGCATCAATCATTTGTGGAGAACTCTCTATGATGTCCAGATCATCGACATAGACAATCAAAATTACAATCTTGATGGTGAAAAAACAATCAAAATGCTTATCGATCTTGATGTACTAGGCTTGAGGAGCCTGTTTAAGATTGTAGAGGGATTTGACAAGTTTGCAAACTTTGTGCTGCTGGCCAAGTGCAACATATCCCTCTAGTTGAGTCATGTAGACCTCCTCCTTGAGATCTCCATAAAGAAAGGCACTTTTGACATCCATCTGATGAACCTTCTAGTCAAATTGCATTGCCATCGCCAAGACCATGTGAATAGTCTTGATTTTTGCGGTGGGGGCAAAAGTTTCATCATAATCAGTACCTTCCTTTTGAGCATATACCTTAGCCACAAGTTGGGCCTTATACTTATCAATGCTATCATTTGCCTTATACTTGATTTGAAAAACCCATTTGCATCCAATAGCCTGCTTCCTTGGTGGAAGATCAACAAGTTCCCATGTATTATTCCTCAATGAGGCTTGATATTTTGCATCCATGGCATCCTTCCAAGGTGGTGACTCAAGAACTTGTTGAACTGTTTTTGGTTCAAACTCTAAATAACTATACACGAGAGCCATATTTACCTCTTCATGAGACTTGTTGTGAGTTTGGGGTTCAGTGAGAGAAGTATCTGTAACTGCATCATAATTAGCATCCTTTAATGTGGCTTGGTACCACTTTGGAAGCTTTTTGTGCATAGTAGATGAGGATGGAAGTGGTGAAAGAGGGGGAAACTGATCCAGTGGGAACAAAGTCTTTGGTGCTTGTTCAGCTGGATCCTCAGTGTCAGGTTCAATAATCTTTGGTGTTTGAGAACTGTAGGAGATGGTGAGGAAAAAATGTCGCATCTTGTTTCCTCATCAAAAACATCCCTACTAATGTACATTTTCTTTGTTAATGCATTCATAAGTTGATATTTGTTCGACTCAGAATTGTACCCAAGTAAAATACATTTCAAAGACTTACCATCCAATTTTGTCATTTACACCTTGGGAATATGCATGTAGGCTATGCATCCAAACACTCTAAAGTATGATATAGAGGGCTTCTTATCAGTCCAAGCTTCTTCAGGTGTGATGTTTTCAAGTACTTTGGTGGGTGCTCGATTCAACAAATACATTGTTGTGTGAATTGCTTCAATGCAAAATGCAGGAGCAAGATTTGTATTTAACATACAGTGCACCATTTCAATAATAGTACGATTACGCCTCTCGACAACACTATTTTGTTGAGGCATGTAAATAGTGGTCAACTGTCTTTGAATCCCATGCTCATGAAGGTAGTTTGAAAACTCCTTACTTGGGAATTCCCCCCCTCAATCTGAGTGAAGGGCTTTGAGAGAATGATCAAATGACCTCGCTGCAAGGGCCCAAAATTCTTTGCATTTCTCAAGTGCTTGATTTTTGTGAGCCAAACAATAAACCCACATTTTTCTTGAAAAATCATCCACAAAGAGTAGAAATACTTGGTATTGTTATGAATTGGTGGCATTAGTCTGCATAGATCAGTGTGAACCAATTCTAGGGGACTTGAGGCTCTACTTTCTGCAGCACGAAAAGGAGCCTGATGTTGCTTTCCAGCAAGACAATGCAAGCAAAGAACTTTTGATTTCTGGATGGGGGGAAGTCCTCACACCATATCTCTCTTACTCAGTGCAAGACGATAGCCAAAACTGAGATTGTCAAATCTCCTATGCCAAAGAGTCGTGGATGCACCAGTTTTCGTTGCAAGGGCCTTATCTTCATGTGTGACATCAATAAGTTGAAACATCTTACCAACCCCGGAAGCACGAGCAACAACTTCACCATTTTTGAATTTATCTCTAATGGTACAAAGTTTTTCACCATTGTAATTTGTGACAATCAAATTCAACTTACAAGTTGTGCTCAAGTAACTGGCTGATTGAAAGAAGGTTTTTGTTAGCCTTGGAACATAAATAATCTTTGTAATTTTGCATTTGTGTGTTTTGAGGGGTTAGGATATATCTCCAATTCCCTTAACTTCATATGATGAGTCATCGCCAAGGAATACTTGCCCATAGGAGGTGGATGGAGTGAGATCACAAAACTGCTCTTGCTCACCTGTCATATGTCTGGATGCACCAGAATGAACATACCAGATTGAAGTATTTGAAGTGGTGGCCTTTGTTTCAGTAGCATAAAATAAATCCTCTTCATCTGAATCTCCTGTAGATGCAACATTACCATGTTGTCTATTTGGTTTTTTCTGCCAATGGGAATTCTTTTTCTTATCCCCTTGAGAAAGCTTCTTCTGCTTTTTATGATTGGATTCACTATTGGCATAGGAATTGTACCAATAGTCTTTGAGATTATGTCCCTTTCTTCCACAAATGAGACATTTCTTTTTCTTGAAGAGTTTTCCTGATTTGGTTGTGATGATCTTGATGGTCCACTCCGATGTTCAGGTTGTTAGGGCTTGATTATCTTGGGAGTCTGATGTCTCATCATGAATTGCTTCTTCTTTTTGAAGCTAGTTTACCAACTCTTCAAAGGATGGTGTTTTATTTTCCACATTGAGACAAGTGACAAACATGCAAAATGAATGGGGTAGTACTCTCAAGACAATGGGTACAAGAGATGCATCTGTGACTTCTTCCCCTAACGCTTGCAGTGATGTCCTAATCTCTGCTACTCTTCTAAGAAATGTCTATTTTCTCTTCATGTTGCATTTGAAGGCAATGTAATTGGCGTTGCAAGTGGAGAATTTGATTTTGATTTTGAACCTCATAAACTGTTTTAAGATGATCCCAAGCATCTTTTGCTGTAGTGGCAGTTCTAATATGAGGTTGTACCTCATTAGACACTCCAAATAGAATGATCAATTTGACCTTTTGAATGGCCTTGTCAAACCTAGTTTGGTCTGCACCAACATTTGTAGGTCTGGTGATGTTCCCAGAGACTATATCCCAAAGGTTCTCAAACTCAAGTTGGGTTTTTACTTTTGTCTTCCAGGCGGCATAGTTGTCCCCTCTCAAAAGTTGAGTTAGGAAAAATAATTTTTGGTGCATTATTTGCCCTTTTCTAAAAAAAGTCCTTATAACTCCCTATTGTTTTGTTTGCAAAAAAAGTGTCTATATGTATACTCTTGCTTCAAATTCAAAAATTTAAGTGCAATAAAGTAAAATATAGTTTTGAGTTGCATATAACTATATTAATGTGCATTTCTGATAATAAATCAGAGATAGTAACTGATATTTAATGCACCTTTTACTCCCACTTGACTTGTCTGCTCTATGCATTGTGCACTCGTTCACCTCCTATGCCTTCTTTATACAATATCACCTTCTCAATATTCGCGTGTGATTTTTACAGTCTGTGAGTGTTTACATTTTTCTTCATACACACACTAGTTCTATCACAACATTGGCATGGATTTGTGAATAACAATAGCATTGCATTTGAGACAATTCCTCTGTGATGCCTTCTTTATCAATGTCACCACGTTCTATGGATGTGTCACCACCAGTGTGTATGTGAAAATGCAAATACTCACTGCAAACAATTCAACAGTCCATCAAAGGCATTTTCATGGCCATGATTTCTGGATTCCTGGATATGGAGAGAGGGTAGGCAGCAATCTTTCTTTGCACAGTCAAAATGCCTTTTTTTTAAGACCTTGGCGTGAGCTTGGCAGAAGAAAAATGCATTGCAAAATAAATTGGACGCCTATCTGCAATTCATTGTCATGCATTTATCTCCTTTAAACTTCTCCACATGTCTTATGCAGATTCTAATGCTCATATTCAACGCATTTATCCTCCTAATGCTGCATAGAATTCTCTGCATTTCAGATCTTCTAGCTGTCTCACGATTTCAAGATTGCCAGTGAAGGAGGCGTGAAAGATATCCAAGGCATCTCATTATGTTGCATTGGCTCACAAAGATGTTTTAAACATCCACACCTTCTTCACATCTTCCCACACTGGTCTGCTACAGACACAGAGGCACATAAATCTTAATGCTCTGATACCATATTATGAGAGCAATCAAATGAGAAAATACAGGCGATGAATGTATATTTATTATGAGCAGAAAAAATGGTTTGATATATATAAGAGAAGAGGTTAGTTATAGACCAACAACCAACCAACTAGTTGGTTTAACTAACTGACAGTTATGATGTAATAAAATAAGCTAAACTAACAAAGAGTATAGGATAAATGAATTACTTCTAACACATAAACAACACACAATTCTAGGAATTAAATAGTTAAGCTGCATACAAAGCTACAACTTAGATGGACAAATAATATCAATACAAAGCTTGATATTTTATCGAGTTTCAATTCAATGCTTGATATTTTAAACAAAGAGACCACAAACACTTTAATAAACAGAATGAACGCTAACTTTGAATAATAATTTCAGCAGCACAATTGTAACTTCAACTATCATTAAGAAATAATGTGCCCAAAACACTTACATATAAGGTTACAAAACCCAATTTTTTTAAAATTTTGGATCATAACTAATTTATTACAAAAATCAGTGTCTTTAAAGCAAAATTCTAAAAGCTACTGATTTTTTTGGAAAGAAAGTAAAATCAATGAAACTATTCCAAACAAAGCCAAAGCTCTCTAAAATCAATGCAAAAGTTCCAAAAATAGGACTTGCTTAAATATCAGATCAGCTAAAAATAGTTAATCTGAAAATTCCTTTTTGTAATGCCACTTTTCTCCTAGAGTTAAATAGTATTAGCAGCGGATTTAATAGATCAAATATTAGAGTTAAGATAATTTACAAGATGTAATGCTATTCAAATCGATGTGAATAACTAATGTAAAATAACCAATGAAAACTTTACATGTCATAATTTGACAAGAATTCTAAATTAAATAATATTAAGTTGAATAATATAACTACATAATTCAATCATATTATCATCAAATTCTTTTATATAATATTCCTAATATCTTTTAACTTCAAGGTTTCCAATACTTATCTAAATCAGTGCACCTGGAATGGTCATTCTCATTCTAGGAAGATTTCAATGGTTTTTGCCCTCATAGTTATGGCACATCCAAGAGGAACCGGTTCTTATTCAGAACCAACACACAAGCTTCCCTTGCATCAGCCCTGGCTAGGACAATCGCAGATGTAGTCTGTATCCCAAGTTGGACATTCTTTATGTGCGCCTTCTCCCATGCCCATAGCCCACCAAAACACCTGCTTTTTCTTTGAGTGATCTCCATGACCTTTCTAAGTTTCACATATGCTTTATATAACTTTTTAAGGAATGGTTTGCAAACCATCGAACCCTTTAACAAAAAGTTTACTTTGAATAATTATTTAATAAATAATTATTCCTCCCCTTTTTAAAATAGTTTTATAAATATTCTTTATTAATCTCTATTTTAACCAAAGGATCATAGTATCTTTTATTTTTTCTATCTCCTTTTTAATTCTAAAGGGTTATTTAATAACTTTCTCTTCTCTTGGGAAAAAAGTCACATAATACTTCGAGTTTGGAGAAGCCGGAGTTGATGTTATATCATTCTCTTTAGAAAACTGATTGTGTACACAAATTCTGCTCTCTTCCACCAAACCATAGACAATTGACATTCTTTTCTTGCACTGATAACTTCATGACAAGGTTTCTCAACTCATCCATACTATCTAGACCTTAGGAAAAGCCTCCAAGTTTCTCTGGAACCAACTGATCAAACTTGGTTCTCAATGCCTCCAAATTATTCTCTGTTAACATGCAAGAAATAGATGAACCAAATGCCATGATTCCTTGTGTTGTAATTTGTAATCTTTTGATATTTTCTCTGATTACCTTAACTGTGGGCACGCAAAGCTCTATAACCAACTGATATGCTGCCATCCATTCTAGAAGAAAATTGCCTTTCAGATCAGCTGTGACATTCAAGAATCAATATAACTATCTCCTAAGTACCCAAAGATGCAATAGGTCCCAAGTGACTAACAACATTTCTGCAAGCTGAAATGTTAGTATTCTTAGAATCTTAACACTGTTTTTTGCTATTTGCTTTTATGCTCCCATAATATTCTTTAATAGCTTGTACAACTGATCAAGGAATCTCGGCCCTCTATCACAAAACCAGATAATCCACTACTGAGTACTCCTACCACATGAAATCAAACCATCTAACTGATTCCTTTAATTTCCATCCTCAACTCTATGCAGTAATGAAAAGTAAGGTTTGGCCAAAGGATTGACCAAATGTGCAATGTAAGCTCTTAGTTCTTTGTTCTCCTTCTTTAGGGCTGCCTTTTCTTCTCCATCTTTTGAGACACTTTTTATGATATTACCCATTGCAAATTGCAACATATCCATATCACCTTGTTTGTTTGAAGGCCCTAAATAGGTTTGGGTGATTCGAAAACCTGAAGCTTTTACCTCCTGTACATTTCTATCCATCAGTGGAATGGTTGTCTTAGCAATAGTAAGACCCTCATTGTTCTTTCTGAACCTGGTATGTCTCTTTAACTTCTTGATTTCATCTTTTTCGATGGTGGTAGAAACAATACCCAAATTGAGGGGTTTGGTGGTCCCAATCCTTATTTTTCTTGTCCAAGATGTCATAAATGACTCTGGAGCACCCCCAACTGGTTTCTTACAAGGTTGAACTATGGCTGAAATTTCTTCCATAGGCTGAAATTTTGATGGTTAAATAGCTGGAAGGAATGGAGTATGCAAAGGGAGATTATGGCCAGGGGGTGACTATGCAGAAGGCAAAGACGCATCTTTTGGTTAAAAAGAAGTAAGATTAAGCTGCATCTGTGGAGGATGTCTCACACTCTTCTTAGTGACCGACTTGATCTTGTTGATTTTTTGGAAATCATTCACCTCACTAGAGGCCTTCAATTTCTTCATTCTTTCCTCTTCCTTCTTGTCATTACCACCTGCTGTTGAATATAGGGTAAATGATGCAATAGAAACATTAACCATATAGTGTTTAAATCTGATTGATACATTTGATTAAACTGATAAATTGAAATGAAACATAGGGAAGGATATAAAATCAGCAACACATAATAATGCTAGATTTACGTGCATAAACCCTTGCAGGGAGAAAAACTCTACCACTAAAGGGACTCAATCTTGTACTTATCTAAATTTAGCAAACCTCTGCTCATGTTAGTGAAGGTCCTAAAATACAAATAATCTTTCTGAAAACTTACAGAAAAATAATCTGTTGGTATGGTCCACTTTCTCTGAAACATGCTTTGTTGTTTGAAATAAGGATCTTTTTGAGCTTTTTAGCCTCTTTTAGGGTTATGTTTTTAATGTCAAGCCCTGCTAACTGAAGTTGAGCCTGTCAATTTGTAAACCTGGAAAACTTGCAAGATTAATTTTGTACACCAACAAAGTCATTTCAATTAAGGACAGGTTGAATATTTATTTTGTTCATCAATAAATCCATTGATATATGTCATCTCAATGACATTTCATTAATGAAGGATTGATAAATGTCAGATCAAGTCAACTATGATCAGTTGTCAAGGTAGGGAACAGGTATTAATATCCCCAATGAGAATTTCTCCAGCATAGTGCATAGTGTACATCGACATCTTCAATGAGAAGTTCTCCAGTGTAACAGATTATTTCAGAGATTATTCCATGAGTGCCATAATGTGCTTTCTCATTTGGACATTAAAGACTTATCTTGAGGCGGACCTTCAAATGTGTACAAGCTGTCATTTCAAGCTCCTTGAGTTAGATGATGGTTAAATTTATCATTAAGCATTCATATTCTTGAAATATATAAGTTTAGAATTACCAGATAAGAGAAATGGATAGAGAATTGGGAAGGGAAACTCTGGCTTTCTAGGAAACCTTGGAAATGAAATAGTGCTGAATTCCTCTACAAAGGAAAAGTAATATATATATATAGCTGGAAAATATTTTTTGTGCATTAAACTATAAGAATCCATGTAAACTCCTTGGAATGTTGAGGAAATGGCCCAAGAAATCCCCCTGATGTTATAGTTGTGGGAGATGATGATTAGACCTCTTATTGTGCCCCAACTTTCCTACTCTAGATAGACATTCTTGCTGTTATTTTGATTTGACTTGTATGCTTTGAATTGATTGCAGCCATATGGCCTCCCATTTTTTATTGGTATGTGCTGTAGCTTTGTTCGCAGAAGGATCTTTAGATTGTTCTCTATTGTAATTTTTCTTTGATACATTCTTTCATTGGAGAAACTTTTGCTCTTCTCGAGTTTCGAAACTAACATGGAAAAATTTATATGGACTTAGGCAACATAGATTGTATTTTTAATGGAGAAACCTTCATAATTCATTGCATTAGTTAGAGGCTTCTGGATTAGAACTTAATGAGGTTTGCAAATGACTAAAAAAATAAAGGCAGAAATTGACTGCAATATTCGAAATTTAAAAACCTGAAATCCTCAAAGTTCAGAGTTGTCTTCATTCATGACACATTCCAGAATGAAGCACAAGAATTCACTGAACCAAATTCCTACTGTTGTTTTTTGGACTATATGATCAAAAATTTTTGGGACTAACTGGGTTTCCTTTTGGTACTTCCTAAAGCAGATGTCTTGTGGTATGCTTCAGGGCTATCCTGTACTCTAGGATAAACTTGACATCCGGAAGTCCACAGAGGCTTTAGGCATGTTTGAAACCATGTTTTCCTCAGCATTGTATAAGAATAGGTAGAGAAGACCATTTTTTTCTTAATTGGATTAAGATGTTGTTGCAGTGTATAGGTAGGTGGAATTCATTGTGGACCAACCAAATAACAGAAACCTTGTCTAGATGATGGATTGTGGATAACCATCCTGGAAGCATCCTAAAGGTTTAAATTTGAGATGCTAATTAATCAGATAGATTGACTTCATGATGTTTTTGATACCATTCCATTCTATTATTGAATAAGTCTGCTTTCTTGTTTAAGTGCAATATTGCAAACATAAAGCTAATATGCTATTACTGGATTCTGGATTATTACCTTTGATATTGGAGTTTTCTTTTCAATTATTTCCAGGTGGTTTGCAAAGATTGATGGTGGAGCTCTAGAGCAACTGGGATACAAAGAGGGTTTTAGAGTGGATATCGACATTCCAGATGGATCATGGGCAGAGGCTCCTAGTTATCATGATGTTCTGATTTTGAACACGGGTCACTGGTATACACTATTTCTGGCTTTGCTATTTTATTTCTTTATTTTCATTGTACCTTTGATACCTCATGTTCATTTGGGATAGTATTACAGGATTGGTATGCTGTATGATTAGCTTTTATCTTGATATTTTCTCATCTAAAGTTGCAACTCTGTAACTTGTCCAAATTTGTAAAATCTTTGACATAGAGGCATTTAAACAAATCAACAATGTAACCTATCACAGTGACATTGAGATTGAACTAGCATAAGTTGTAATATGTATAGCTCTCTTTAGTAGGTAGCTACTATTGGTGAGAGAAACTGGAGCAGCATCGGGGCCACCCTCAGTAAAAATAGGAAAAAGTGATTCTGAAGGCTGTCCAATTCCAGATTGTGCTGCATCTCTGGAGCATGCTGACATAGCCTGAGACTCTGCTGCAATTGCTGAATTATTTGGAACAAGTAGCAAGTGTTAATGTTCTCTTTTTGCCTCTTGATACATGTTCTATATATCATTTGTGTCACCTCAAATAGCTTAAGTAGTTTGGCTTTTAACTCAGAATTCTTTCTTTCTTCTCCACCTAATATTCTGTAGCCTCTGTAGCTAATTTAGCTCAAGCTGATTGACTTGTTTCTGCAGTCGGCCGTAAGTAATTAATCCTGTTTTAGATGGCCAAATAAATAAATAAATGTTATTGTATGCAGCAGATGGTAATTAATATGTGTGTAATCGGGAATTAGTCCCCGACCATGAATTAGTTGTATCTGGTAGTTGCTGACGGTTGGTGTCAACCAACATCGGCAACTATATATGTCATAATTTACTTGTAGTTGGGGACAGCAGAGACCTTTTGGATATTGTACTTATTGCTATTCAATGAATGAGAATACTACTTTGTTTTGTGCATATGCATTCGTGAGTACTTGATATGTGTATTATTGTAGTTTTCTATTCTTGTTTACTTTGCGTCAATTAGTCAAGTTACTTTCATGAGTAAACATTTGGCGCCATTGCCGATACGAACTCTCATACACAACATAGACGGGAATAATGACGTTGAAGTGGGTTAGCCAACCGAAGAGCCAATACAAGCAATCGAGGAAAGAGTAGACGTATTGATGAAAGATCTCATAAATCTGTGGGATATCTCGTTGAAGGAACATGTACGGAGGGAGGCTCTCAAGCAAGAGGTCTCTCAAGCGAGAGGTCCTTTAGGTAGCCATTTAGGATAATCTCACTGTGAACTCAAAGGTCGACCACCTTCTCAACAGACTACCGAGATTGCTCGCACATCACTACATCATACTCTAGGATCTTTGAGCCAACAAAGACTGAGAGCAAAGAAGACAACAAATACTACAATGGTACGAAGAGCGAAACAAACGGGAGGAGGAAGAGCACGGCACAAGTCGTAGGCATACTCTCGGAAATTAATGCCCATATGACCAAATAAAGACAAGAGCCGAATCCCAAGCGAGCAAGAATCGTCAAAGGAATGGGTACAAAGATCCCTGAGCATAAAGGAACAAGAAGGAAGATGAAGACGATTGAGAAGAATTGCCGAAGAAACAAACCAAGACCTTGTTGAAGAAACAAACCAAAACCATGGGTTACAGGAAATAATAACGCGGCCAAAATAACCTTGGGCAAAATAACCTGGTCACAATAACCCATGGACAAAATAACCTAGGGTCATAATAACCCAAGCCAAAATAATCCGTGGTCAAAATAACCCATGGATAGAATATCCCCATAAGAATATAGAGAAAGGAAAACAAAATTTATAAATTACATGGGTTATTTTGTCCATGGGTTATTTTGACCACGGGTTATTTTGTCCATGGGTTATTTTGACCACGGGTTATTCTGTCCATGGGTTATTATGACCCTGGGTTATTTTGTCCTTGGGTTATTATGACAGGGTTATTGTGTCCAAGGTTATTGTGGCTGGGTTATTATGTCCTGATACCAAAACTAGTTACAGGACATAATAACCCGACCAAAATAACCCTGGATAGAATAACCCGGTCACAATAACCCATGGACAAAATAACCCAGGGTCATAATAACCCAAGTCAAAATAACTTGTGGTCAGAATAACCCATGGAAAGAATATCCCCGTAAGAATATAGAGAAAGGAAAACAAAATTTATAAATTACATGGGTTATTTTGTCCATGGGTTATTTTGACCACTGGTTATTCTGTCCATGGGTTATTATGACCCTGGGTTATTTTGTCCTTGGGTTATTATGACGGGTTATTGTGTCCAGGGTTATTGTGGCTGGGTTATTATGTCCTGATGCCAAAACCATGTTGATGAAATACGACAACTGTCCATAACGACAGTATCGAACGAACAAGAAAAAGACTATGAAAATGAACTAAAGAAAGAAATTGAAAATAGCATACGCTGGATTCAAGAGTTGTCCATATTGGAAGAAGAACCGAGAATTGGAGGATCTGAATTGAAGACCCTTGGACGAAGGGAGTGCAAGAACAACCCCTAGGATACCCGAAGTGTAGAGGACGCTGAGAGTAGACGACCCTTATTTAGGTACCTCTTTCTGTCAACCCTTGAAAGTCCAAAACTTCGCCAATTGTTCTATATAACTTATTGAAGTTGAATTTTTGGCCTTCCCTTAATCAGGTACCTCTTTCCATCAACCCCAAAAGTTTGAAATTCAATTGATTGCTCTATATAATATATTGGAGTAGGACTTTTGGCCATTTCCTTGACTTGGTACCAAGTTAAGTCCCATCTTGACTCTTCGATTCTAACATCTCGAAAGTCTTTTCTTTGTTGGGGTTCCCTTGTTGACTTTCCCCCATCTCACATCTCTTCTAGCATGATTCAATGTCACCCTTGACTCCACGATTCCCTAGCGCTCCAATCCTTGGCATGTGGTATGAGTTCTTCTCACCCCTTGACAATTCAAAACTGCCATTTTTCATTGTAACTCTCACCTACTCTCCCAAACGGCCCAAAATACCATTAATGCATCTCAGTGTTTTGCAACCACTAGATTTGACATGTTGGCACTTAGAAACCATTGTTCATCATAAAGGCACCAATCTAAACACATTTAAGACTATGGAGATGACAACAATGCTGTTCTAATTTGGTGGTTGGTTTTGGACGTTTGTAGCAGATTTGCAGATCTTGCTTGAGGAACATTCTGTTTGTAGTAGATTTCGTGGATCTTGGCTTGAGGAGCATGCTGCATTGATTACATTTGTTGAAGAGTTGTTTTCCCACTCAGATTTGGTCGTCAGAAAAGGGTTCTATAAATATATGTTCATTTGGCATATCGCAGGAGGGATATTTTGGAGAGATAAGCATTGCAAAGAAAACTCTGTTGAAGGTTGTAATTTTTCCAGAAAGATAATTGTAATGTCCCCTTCTTGAGCCTAGCCTGCTTCGTCGACCGTTAGCCTATTCCACGGTTCCCATAGGCGAATTGGGGTGTTAAGGGAGCTCCACAACTCTTGGAATAGTATAGTTCAACATAATTCCAATTTCATTTGTGGTATTGAGCTCAGTTGTCATTATGATTTATGTTGATGCTTTCAGAAGCATTTTCAGACATTTGGTCCATGCTCCACATTTCATGGAGCCCATTGCTATTTTTAGTAAGTCACCATTTCGGCACCAACTTCGTCTTTTGGCGTTAGTTACACCTTGGCACATTCAGTTTCAGTATTTGGTGCTTTGATGGTGTTTTCTGCAAGTCAGGTGGATGAATTTGAATAAATGCTCAAGGTACAATATTTTATTCTAAAGTTATACTTTAGTGTTTATTTAAATATTAAAAAGTGACTTGCTTTATGAATATGAGTGGCCAAGGGGAAATATTTTAAAAGTGATATTAACTTATCCCAATTTGAGAAGTTAAAAAGGTGACATAAGGGAATTAATAAAATGCATTATTTTTTCCCGAAAGGAGGCGTTGGGATTTGGAAAGAAATAAAATAACATTTTGGGAGCTCAATTTGTTTATGCAGAAATTAATTGTCAATGTTATGTTGGATTTTCTCCAAGAACTTTCTGAGGATGAAAACCCTCACGAAGAATATCATCTATAGTGGTGAAAGATCTTCCTTGGTTGCTTGTTGATAGATTCATCTTGAGTCTATGTTGGTGCTTCATTGTTTTGATTTGATCGGAAGGGTCTTATTTGATTGAAGATCTACAATTTTGTGAAGTCTTGCTAGGCAAGACAAAATTGTTAGAGTTGCAGGTTCATGGTGAAATGAGGTGGTAAGAGTTTGTGAAAGTGTGTGAGGAATTGAATGGAGAGTTGGGCAATTTAAGTTCCTTTAAATAGGCGCCATTGTGAAGGAAGTTTCCTTTGATTGATGGACCCTTAATGTTGGACGAGAGGGTTACTGTGCCCCAAAAACCTATTTGTTGTGCAAGAATAGATGAGGTTGCTGTGCGTGAGGGGTTCCAACTGATTGGGCAACACTGCATTCTCATTTCTGGACGCTAACATTCCCAGTTGCTGGTGTAAAGTTCCAGGAATAGCATGTGAGGAGGATTTGTATTGTTATCCCAGTAAAAAGGGGTGATTTCTGTTGTGGATAGAGTTGCTGGGTGTTTCATGGGTGAAGATCTACAATTTTGTGAAGTCTTGTGAGGCAAGACAAAATTGTGAGAGTTGCAGGTTTGTGGTGAAACAAAGTGGTAAGAGTTTGTGAAAGGGTGTCAGGAATTGAATGGAGAGTTGGGCGATTTAAGTTCCTTTAAATTCGTGCCATTGTGAAGGAAGTTTCCTTTGATTGATGGACCCTAAATGTTGGATGTGAGGGTTACTGTGCCCCACAAACCTATTCGTTGTGCAAGAATAGATGATGTTGCTGTGCGTGAGGGGTTCCAACTGATTGGGCAACACCACATTCTCATTTCTGGACGATAACATTCCCAGTTGCTGGTGTAAGTTCCAAGAATAGCATGTGAGGAGGATTTGTATTGTTAGCCCAGTAAAAAGGGGTGATTTCTGTTGTGGACAGAGTTGCTGGTCGTTTCATGGGTGAAGTGATGAGAGTTGAAGATTATTTCTGCTCCTTCAAGGGTGATTATTGGTGCAAATTGAACCTTGCTGCTGTTGAGATCCATTACCAAATTGTAGCTTGAGGTGTGGTCTGTCTATGGAGGCGTAGGAAATTAGGAATGACTTGGCACTTCTGATTATTATGGCTATTACCAAGGTCGACTTAAGATTTTCTCAAGGTTAGAAAAACTGTAAAGTCATTTTGTCCTCCATGATTTACTTCAGCAGTCTGAATGTAAATTATTGCTGTTAATGTTCCTTTTGGTAAATGTATTTTGTCATATCACTGTACTCTGAAATATAACAGTAGGCCTGATTTGAAGTATAGTTTTAATTAAATGGATGTGTCATTGCAATTTTACTTTAAATGTGGAAGCCTTGCATTGTGAATATGAAATTATTGCAACTCTGAAAACAAATATCTCTGCAAATAAAACCTTACATTTTCAGTAGTTTGCAAACTGTTGATGAAGGAAAGTACACAAAATTTGGTAAAATTGGTAGTGGATCTTATACTGGTATCAGAGCTTAGAATTTCGTGCTGTCTGTTGGGTATGAGTGATGCTTCCTAGTACCCATCATTATTATTTGAGGAGAAACAGGTCTAATCCAGATTTGGAAACGCAACCAGAGATTGAACAGGAGGAAGAAATAGATCTTTTTGAAATGGGTGAAAGAAGAATATACCCATCCAGTTTGGAAAATATGATGAATGATCTTGCTAGGGCCCAAAATCAAATGATGCAACTTATAACACAATCTTAATGACATGTGGCTCATTCGCATAAACAAATTACTTAGATGATGGGCACTAATGGGAATGTTGGGTCTAATGTTAATAATGGGGCAGAAGGGTCCACAGTCAATAATAGAGCTGCTCATATGCGGACTTTCGGTGGTTTGGTTAACTCTAGATCTTCCATGCTTAATTTCATTCTGAGAGATAACACTTCAGAAGTGAATAATGAACCAACTAATCAAGAAATGCATGCTCAAGCAATGAGAGATTGGAGAGTATAAAGGGGAGATTTTCAGGCTGAAATCTCATTCCATGATTATTTGGAATTTAGGTAAAGGCATAACGCATATTATTGTAAGGCAATAATAGATTATTATTAAACCTCAGAGATTGAATGTTAGTATAATATCACATTGGAATAGTTTTTAGACTTTGTTATCCCAAGGAGTAGGCATCAATCTTCTCTAGTATCCTTATCCATTCGTAAAAATACAAAATGAGGAATCAGACTTTGGTGTTATATATTAGTTTAGTTATTTCTGATATTTTCATGCCTGCCCATTAAAGGTACAAGAAAGTTAATACTGCAAAATTATCTTCAAATCCTTGCTGTATTTTCATGAACCATTAATTGGCCTTTTTCACTGTGATAAACCCATTATTCAACAAATATCCAATGTTGTTATTAAGTACACCTACCTTGGTTTTGCAGAGCCTGAAGTGCAGGAGAGAGTCATTTATCTCTCATTTGTTGGCACAAAATTTTAATTGTTTTGATCATAGGTATTCACAACCCTTTAGAAATAATTTAACAATAGGTTGAGAACCAACATATTGCAAGAAATGTACAAAATGGTCTGTTCAAAAGGGTTGAGAAGATTTCAAGAAAATGCAATTGGCAGTTGTAAAGCTAAATTCCATGACCTTTGCCAACTTCCTTCTTGCAAGTGCTAAAATGGGTGCTTTGGAACAGGATATGGTGATCCATCAAAGCATAAGTAGAGGAATTTAGTCAAATGCTGTAAATGCAGCATTGCAGCTGTTATAATGAGCATAACATGCAAAATATGAGACCATAGGCTAAATTATTTAGTGTTCCATAGAATGCTTTGAAAATGTTCACCTACAGGCAGTGCCCAATAACTGTTTGACAGAATGCCTCAAAGAGATGTCATTTCATGGAATGCAATGATGGCAGGATTTGAATACAATGAATTTGTTCCCAATCTCTTTTGCCATAAGGGTTTATTTTGAAATTCCGTTTTTCTTTAAGTGTAAAGCATCATGTCCTATTGTATACCTATAATTTTCTTTTTTCCTATTTAAAGGTTCATTATTTAGCCAAGGAATTCCATATTATATTTTGTAGGTGCTGTGGACTGGGTTTAATGTGCATTAAGTTGCGTGTCTTATTTTATTTGAACCATCTCTTAGAAATAATGTGATTCGCATGATCTAACTTTGAATACAGAATGCTGTTAGTCAAAGGAGGACCTGATGAAAGCTTTCTTTAGAAACACAAGCACCAATGGGAATGATGTTTAGCAAGTCTACAATCAAAATTATGTTGCTTTCATTGCAAATGTTTCAGTTACTGACTGGAAGTTTTTGGGATAAGCTTGTAATAATTATGTTGTGTAGACTCTAACGTGTAGGGAATTCTTGCTTTCTATTAATTTATTTGAGTTCTATCAAAGGATTCTGAAAGCTTCTATTAAGTTTGGAGCTTGCATGATGGTTTTACTTATAACAAAGCTTCCGTAATGTGCATGCTGTTTATTTTTGGTAGAATTTGAGTTTTTGTTGAGTGCATTTATTTTTATATTGCCTTTTCAGTTGTATTGTTTTCAGGGAAATGATCCCTTTAAGGTCTTGTCTAAATTTTACTATACCATGAAGATACATATTAGTAATATTGTAGCCATTGAAGGATGATGAAACTGTATTAGCATTACTCATTTTTATGTTACAATGTCCAGGTGGTGGGCGCCAGCAAAATTTGACCCAGTGAAATCACCTATGTTATTTTTTGAAAAGGGCCAGCCAATATTGCCACCAATATCACCTGAAGAGGGTTTGGACATGGTTCTACATAACATGGTTTGTTCTGTATTACATTGAGCACTTTTATTTTCTTTAACGCTTGTGGAGTCTACAATAAAAGTTAATATTGACAGCATAGAAATGGGTGGGCAATAAAAGTGCAGTAAATATTGATGCACTTGAAACTTTACTCAGTTGTAAGACAGATATGACGTGAGAAGAATTACTAAATGACATGTTTAGACAACTTTGACATTGTATTTTACCTTTTTACAGCTGTGCATCTAGGTATTGAATTTCATGTAGGGACTAACTTTTGTTAATTGTGTTTTATTACAGTATTGATCTTTCAGGGGGGTTATATTAGCTTTTTGATCATAGGCAACAACAATTATAGTAGTTCAAATATTTTCTTGGGGCTGCACCTCTACATGTTTGGCCTCTCCTTTTGCACATAGTTTTTTATACTGACATATATATCCATGCTTGCCTTTTGTCTTCATTAACTGGATGGAGAGGCCTTGTGTACATACTATTTTTGCAGACAACAAAGTAAAGTTGTCATTTAGAATTTGGTTTCATTATTGTGGATTGTAGTCTTATGATCAACTTTGTGTGGAATGTTGATATTGTAATTGACTTGTTTTTGATCCTGCTGGGTATGAACTTGAGAGTTGTTATTGGTTGGCCTAATAGCAAATGGGTGATGTGTTGGAATCTGAATTTCAAACATCTTTAATAAATTAAGCTAACCCCTACATTTTGATGCTGCTATCCACACGGTGGCAATCATGGACAAATCATAACCACTACATTTTGATGCTGTTATTCACATAGTGAAAGTCACACACAAAACATTTATTCTATGCCTTGTATGGCGCTTGAAAGGACCATTGGAGAAAACTTACACACTATGAACCAAGCATTTGATGGTTCGCAAAATGAGAGATCAAAGACACTATCTAGATTATTGAAGAAATTGCATAGTGATTTGCATGGAGTGGAAAAGTTGAAGGGTTCATTCATGTCTTCCAAGATTGGTTGCATATTAACTTTGTTCAATTAGAGGAACGACAAAAGTTTGCACAAAGAGAGATAAGAGAAAAGAGAAGGGGGTCTGTGGAACAAGGGAGATGTGTTGGGGAAGTAATAAATCCACAATATTAGACAAGGTTGTTTGTATTTAGAGAAAACATACTTTTGGAAAGTATGTTCATGAACAAGGAAGGTAAAGGAGGCAGGGAAAAGGGAATTTGATACTTGTTAGGTCTGCATGTAAACCTCAAGAAGAAAGTCCATATTTAGGAGAGGAGACAAACTGAATTGCATTTATTATTAATTTTATTTTTAGGTGTATTTACTAATTTTAGAAGTATTTAAATTTAATAATTTGAATATTTACTATCAATAAAATTATAATATTATAAAATAATTATGATATTTTAAATATAATAATATATTTTGGGCTGATGAGGGGTATGTAGTAGTAGGATAGGTAGATGAAGGTAGCTCTACAACTATTTTAGAGGTGGCAGATCTCAACACTTTGGTGGGAAGAAGGTTGGCAGGAGATTTTTTCACATGGTAAGGATATATCAACTAATGGCATTGTATGGGCTGGCTCAAATAGGTGGTTTGACAGTCATTTTGTCTCATTTGAGTGTGGTATTGCAATAGTATGTAGGTAGTGGTGTTATAGTTCTTGAGAGGATTGTATTTTGTCTTTGACGAAGAAAGCTTCTTCTTGGTGGGAGATTTGGCTCTAGTTTCTTACTCTTTTTCTGATGGCCTCCTTGAGTGGAGGAAATGGTAAAAGGAGAAAAAAGAAAGATAAAAAGAAGAGAAACATTGGTGGTAGGAGGAAGGAATGGGTGGGGTGAGGATATGATTAACTTCTTAGATTACCTGCAGTGTAATAAGAATCCCAATTATTTTTTGAAATTTTCAATTGAGTTGAAGCTACAATGAAATGCTCTTATTACTTTCTGATCACCTAGATCTTGAGATGGGCAAGGTGAAAGCATATGGTGTATATGACCACACCCAATTATCTAAAATGCAACAACATGAAGTGATCAAATTAACTAAAGCACACAAGATGGTAAGCCATCCTTATCTATGCTTATTCAGCAGAATGTGCTTGATGCTAGAACTGAAAGGAAACACTTCTATGCTTATTCAACGAAGTGTGCAATTACAATAAGCACAGCCCCTTCTCTCTTATTTGACAAAGTGCAATTCCAATAAGCATAGTCACTTCTCGCTTATTCAGTGGAGTACAATTACAACAAGCACAGTCACTTCACTCTTATTCAATGGAGTGCAATTACAATTAGTCTTTTTTTGCTTATTCAACGGAGTGCAATTGCAATAAGCACAATCACTTCTTGCTTATTCAATGGAGTGCAATTACAAATAAAGCAAATATGAAACCACTACAATATAAGCTGATATAAAGTTCTGATCACAAAACTCAATTGTTGCAACATTCAAACTGAAGCCATATATCATAGTTAAATAATGTATTCAAGTACCAACATAAATGTATACCTCTAATAGATGAAACATGGGTTGATGAAGGTCTGGCATCACTCTGCTTTTGTTGGTAAACTAACAAATCAGAACTGAGCACACTAAAAACACACTGTAAACTGTTGTCTAGGAGCACACTGTAATAACCCTCCTGTTCCTTGTGGAGGATTATCAAATGCAATTGCTGTATCTTTGTATGAGTTTGAATGGTTTATGTTTTTTTTTTGTGTTTTTGAAATATAATTCCAGGAAAGACAAATAACATATACTAAAACCATATGAAGGAATACTGAAAAGTGAATGTTGAAAGCTTCAAATCAGATTTATGATAGACATGCAAATATAATATAGTCAGATCTGACTTTCATTTCTTTTTTTCAAATACATTTAAATCATATACAATCTCCTATGCAAGTCAATCTGTAATTCTGGAATATACATCAGCTAGCTGGCAATCACCAGTTTGGGCGCCTGGCACAAGTAACATATTTCTACACCACAAAAATGATGCCAACAGTACCTCTAATCTGTACGCCCAGAATGAGACAGAGTAGAGTGCCAAAAAACCAAGCAATTCTCTTTATGCTTCACATGCCTAGAATCTGCAGTATGTTTGACCTGGCATAATAAAAGGTACACCCTGCTCTCTTGTAATAAATCTGCCCAAAATTGGTTACACAGCAGTAAATAATAGCAGCGGCCCTTTATCTTTGAATTTTGCAATGAATTCCTTCAAACCCTTCTAAATTACTTCACCGATATGCACAATATTGACTCCTGGATGAAGCCAATCCACGAAGCAGCCTTCAGATGGTCTTTCACACCCTCAAGTAGCTGATACAATGAAGATACCACGTTCTCCAAAGTCAAGGAATTGCAGAAATTGCAGAAACCCTAGTTTTCTTCTTCTCCACAGCGAAACTCTTCAAAAGCTAAATGTCAAAATCATGAATGAATTCTTTTTCATTTGCTTTGATAGTTTATATACTTTTTTCATGGCTTAGGTCGACCTCTAGAAGTTTCTCATCATTTAAATATATTTAATATTTGCCTTTAATGCACTTTATAATATCTCATGAGATGGGCGCCCTTTTTAATGCCCTTTATTAATGTCTTTTAAGTCATTTAATGGCCTTATTGACATAAAGTTATAATATAACATTATAATGCACTTCTCGAATAAATAATTAATTATTATTAAAGATTAACTTCAATAATAATTAAAAATATCATATCTCCCTTAATAAGCATCTGTTTTCCATGTCGTTTGAACTAGGAGGTTGAATAATGCATCCACATACATCCTAGGTGCCTTTCCATAAATAGCAAAACTGGACTCCACTGATCAGGTGACTTACTATAAATAGTAAGTGTGCATATCTGAGTCCCAAATCCTCTGCAAAGGCCAAACTTGAACAATACCTTCCTCTCGAGAAGAATAGCACCACCAAAGGACTAGGTATCTACCTCACAAGACCCTCTATCCAAAACCATTAGCCTACGAGGGTCAAATGATAGGCTAATCAACGAGATGTTGAGGCGAGCACAAAAAAGGGGACATTACACACACCAATACCACCAACTGATGAACTATTGAAGAACACTCTCCAAAACTTCTCTACACACACCCAAACATACTGAAAGAAATAATATAGTATATGTTTACTCGCTATGGGTACAATGACGTACAGAGTAAACAGAAATATAAAATAACATTGACAGCATATAATAATCACATGGCAATTGCACAAAATATAGGTATATTGCTTTATTCAGTATTTGCCACTTACATCATAATGTCTCTAGACAAAACATAGCATAGCATAGTAGAACCGCAATGTTTCCCGACTACATGACTCAAGTACATATAGTACACTGGTGGTGGTTGAGGTACCAACCGCCGCGTCCCTTCATTATAACTAATTACTTCGTCAGGAACTTAATTCCCGAGACAACTAACATGACACGTACATAACATAAGTACATGGATTATTAATATT
This sequence comes from Sequoia sempervirens, assembly GCA_007258455.2. Taxonomy (NCBI): domain Eukaryota; kingdom Viridiplantae; phylum Streptophyta; class Pinopsida; order Cupressales; family Cupressaceae; genus Sequoia; species Sequoia sempervirens. The sequence continues at coordinate 323,097,069 of VDFB02086081.1, forward strand.
AACTAAAGTCTTATTTACTTATGACTCCCAACCAACCAAGTACACACTCTCGGCCAACTACATCATCCCCCCCACAAAGTAGTCGTCTTCTAGACGACTGAAAACAAAAAATGCCAACTCGAGGTCTTGCTTGGTGCTAGCCAATTCCTTTTATTTTCCCTGTGGTTGACTCTCCCTGTCGGCTAAAAGGCATTGCACATCAATCACCTGTGTATCTTTTCCCACCACTAGCTGATCCTCCTTTGCCAATTGATTGTCACTCTCACCCAATACTCCATCTCTCTCCACCAACTTCTCCTCGAGAGCTGCAACTCTCGTCTGCTCGGTAGCCAATTGCTCCTGCGACTGCACTATGATGGCTGGTTGCACTGCAAATTGGCAATTCCAATAAATCTGATGGGGGTTTAGGGGCAACACCCCTAGCGGGGTCAAGCGGCAGCGCCCCTTGCGGGGGTTTGGGGGCAGCGTACCCAGCGGGGTCAAGGGGCAGCGCCCCTTGAGGGGGTCTGGGGGCGCTACATCGTGCGCCTCATTTTCATGATTTTTCCACAGGTTCTGAATAGTGTTGACAAAGCTGAAAAATACAGATTTTGCATTGTTTTTCTTAGACTTTACTTTCTCTCGGTCAATGCTTGGTGCAGCAATGGATGGTACGACACTCCAATTTCCGTATTGGTGATGCTTGCTGGCAACTGGTACAACGTTTGCATTTGACTCCCTCTTCTAATGTCTCCCCTTGTTCAAGTCAGCACTGAGTACAACTTCTCCTTTTCTGCATCGTACGGCCTTCCCTTGCTTAGTGCGTACGAACTTCTTTATGCGTACAAACTTCTTTTTGCATACAGACTCCTGCTTTACACACCGTACAAATTTCTCCTCAACGCACTATACGGCCTCCTCAGATCGTACGACCTCTTCCTTAGCCCAGCATACAGCGGACTTCACCTCACATCATACAAATTTCTTCTCCAGGTGTACGGATTTCTCCCCACACCGTACAAACTTCCTCTTTTTAGAGCGTACAACCCTCTTCTCCAAACGTACTACCTCCTTGTTAGATTGTACGAACTTCTCCAAACAACAAATTTGTACGGACTTCTTCAGGCACCAAGGGTGTATGAACTTCTTCTTGCTTCGCCCTTCTTTTCTTCGTGTGACTGTCTTGGCGTCTGAAAAAAATTCTCTCCTTTCCTCTTCTTTCCCGAGTGTGACCGTTCGACGTACTATATGCTGAATAAGAGTATTGCCTTTTGATTTCTTATATAACTTGCCGTCCTTCAAATTTCTTTTATTTTTCCCCTTCTTCAATTTTTTATTTCTTTCTATTTTTTCCCATTTCACTCCTTTTATAATTTATAATTTTTCTTTTTTCCTCTTTTCAACTTTTCTCTTCCCAAATTCTATTTCTCTTTTATTATTCCTCCCTCTTCTCTCTCCTCTTTCTTCATGTTTTGCTTTTTCTCTTTTTCTCTTCCATTTTTCTTTATTTTTTGATTTTTGCATATTCTCTCTCCATTTTTTATTTTTTTCCAATGTCATTCATTTTCTCTCTCATCCCCTCTCTTCTTTTCCATTTTTCCTTTCATCTCTTTTTTCTCTCTTCATCTCTTTTCTTTTTTTCTAAATTTTTAATTTTTTCATACTTTTCATTTTTTAACTCCAACACAATTTTTTCATCTCGTACATGTTCGGACTTGTGGACTGGCATATCGTCTGGTTTTGATACTCTTTCTTTGTACTCTCCATACTCGGCTGGAAGTGTTTGGTTGGGCGTTATCTATTTCTCTTCTTCTTTGTAGCATGTTACACTCTCGGTGGAACACTTCATAGTCTTCCATCTGCCAATGAAATAAGCCATTCAGCGAGCTTGTCTCGTCCTCCGAACAATTCTCGAGTTCAAGTACGCCTTCGGTGTTTGGTTCCATAGCTTTCCTTCCTTCGTCCACATCCGACTCACTTCCATCCGATTTTGATCCAGAGGAAAGCCAATTCTTCGCTCATGGCATGGTTCTTGAAGTCGATGATGTACTTCCGCTTGTTGTTCTCAATCGAGAGTGTGTTCCTCTTCCAATTATGATTTTCCTTCGCTGCTATCAGCCATCCTCTCCCAAGTAGTGCATCTTACGCTTTCCTCTGTAATGGGATGACGACAAAATTTAGCAAAAACTGTTGTGTCCTGATCGTCACCTTCTGCGCCATCAGCATTCCCAACGGCTTGATACCATGTTGATCAGTGCCAACTAGTTGGAATATTGGCGGCCAGAGCGTAGGCTTCCCAAGACTCTTCCATGTGTCTTCGGGTAGTACGTTGACTCCCAATCCTTCGTCGATGATAGTATTTGTCAAGATATTCCCTCTGATCTCCATATGCACGACCGCTAGCATCTTCCTGATGTTCGTCGTGAGCAATACTGGGTCGATTGTTTGTTCACCGTACGGTGGCGGTTGTGGTACCAATTCTTGCCTTCGTTCCTCCAATCGTGGTTGCTTGCCATCCATGACGACATTTGTGATCGCCAGTCCCAATTGCAGCATAGTTTGGAGAAGGTCAGTTACTTTGATTAGTACGATGGTCTGTAGTACTTGCTGTACGATATTGGTTTCTACCTCCGACCGTCGAGAGGTTCCTGGCTTCTCCAGAGGTACCTTGTTTTCTTTCGCCATCGCCAGTTCCACTTCGGTTTTTGCTTCCTTCATCCTTTGTTTCTTTGTACATGGATCTGGGTAAGTGGCCTTTTTTGCTTGTGCTCTGGTGATCACCAGAACCTCTTGTTCTTCTACTTCCAGCATGTGGATACCCTTTTGCTTAGGGCATTCGTTATCTTCATGATCGCCTGGTCCACACCACTTACACAATCTCCCTCCTGAACCTTGACCGTTCTGGCAATCCCTGGCAAAGTGGCCCCATTCGTTGCACTTCTTGCATTGGATCATGGGCCTTCCTTTTGCATCGTACTGTATCATGTTTCTTGGGCTTCTGTTGCTTCGGTAACCTCCAGGGGATGCATTGCTATTGTACTAGGGCTTCGGTGGTGTGTTCGGCGATGTTGATGGCTCTCCTTGAGTGAAGAGTACTTGTGTACCCCTTGCTCTCAAATTGTATGGGCATTCCTTGATGGAATGTCCCATAACTTGGCAGATATCATAGAACATCTTCTTTGGACAGTTCGCTTTTGTGTGACCTTCCCCATTGTAGTTCGTACACCACAGTTCTCCGGCTTCTCTCGTACTCTCCTTGTCGGCCTTCAATTCTTTCATCATTCGCATCATATCTTTCTTGAGTGCTTGTACAGTCTTGGATTCACCGTCGCTATCGTCCGTACTCTCCTCGTCATCTGTCTTCTTTTTCCCTTGGGAGGATGTTTTATTTTCACTTTCTATGTCCATTGTTCAATTGTATGCTTCGGCGTACGACAAAGGAGGTACGACTTTCATTTTCTTTCTTAATGACGGAAGCAAGCCCTCGATGAACCATCTTTTCTTCAACCCGTTGGCCGGTTGTGCCTCCAATTTCCCCAACAAATCTTTGAGTCTTCGATTATAGGTCCGCACACTCTCGTACTTTCCTTGCTTGGTATTGTATATCTCTGCAACAATCTTGCTATCATCCCGTAGGAGTTTGAACTCCTCTTGAAATGCTTGTTTTAACAATCTTCATGTAGCTTTGTGTGCTTGATCTAATTCGGAGTACCAGTCGATGGCACTATCTCTTAGTGTCGCTGGAAATGCTTTCAGCCACTGATTCAAATCATCCTATCCACTTGCTATCCAGATGGTTTAACATGTTTTACAATGTTGTACTGGATCTTCTGACCTATTCCCCATAAACTTTGGCAGCTTCTGCCGCTCAGGAGTCACCATCTTTCCCCACTGTCCTTGTGTATTGGACCTGATTAGACTGGTTTCCCCGCTACATTCCGGTGCGTCACTTGCACTCTCGGCCACGTACTAGTCACTCCCACGTCTTGCGTCAGCGTCCTCGACACCTTGAGTCTTCTGGGGTTCCCTTCGGTACTCTCTCCGCCTTGGGGTACTGGGCTCAGATCTTCCACTTGTCAGTCGTTCGTTGTCGTTCGATAAGGACAACTCCCGAAAACGTCTGATGCTACTACTTAATTCATCTTCGTTCTCATAAGGATCTTACCTTCCTACGTATGGGGTGCCAAAGGGTCCTTCGTCCCTTCCTTCCGCCAAACTTTGATGTGCTCTTCCAATGGATGTGTCTATTCATGTCAGATTCTCATATGTTCTTTTAATACTCTGGTTTATTTCAATTAGATCCTCATCAAATTCCTTACCAACTTGCTGCAGTCTTCTTCGCCAGTTTTCTTGTTCTTGCAACCTGAGTGATTGCCGAACCTTCTCCTCCCGAGTCTCGTGCCCGCTAGGTACTCAGTTCTTGTCTTTGTTCGGCTGTACTTGCATGAAAATTTATTCAGGCGATCATTGCTGACTACCGGGTGTACGTCTCCTGGTAGTGTCTTGTTCTTCTTCTTCTTCTCGTTTGGTTCTCTCTTTGTAGTGCTGTAGTATTTGCTACCTTTGACGCTCCCGATCCTCTTCTTCTCGAAGGTCTTGTAGGATGATGAAATGACAGGCCAGCAGTTTGGGCATACGATTCAGGAGGTCATCCACCTCGTCATTCACTTCCAGCCTATCCCAGATAACTTCCTCAGGGATCTCCCGCCTGCAGGATTCCCTTCGTACGTGATCTCGTAAAGATATCTTCCACAGATTGACAAGATCTTTAGTCAATAAGTCTTCCCTTTCCTCATTGCTATTCACGGGCTCATCTGCCGGAAGACCCATCATGCTGGCATGACGAGTGATTCCCTAGTCCGCTCAGGCAACAATGCCAAATGTTTACTCGCTATGGGTACAATGACGTACAAAGTAAACAAAAATATAAATAACATTGACAACATATAATAATCACATGGCAATTGCACAGAATATAGGTATATTGCTTTATTCAGTATTCGACACTTACATCATAATGTCTCCAGACAGAACATAGCATAGCATAGTAGAACCGCAATGTTTCCCGACTACATGACTCAAGTGCATATAGTACGTTGGCGGTGGTTGAGGTACCAACCGTCGCGTCCCTTTATTATAACTAATTACTTCGTCAGGAACTTAATTCCTGAGACAACTAACATGACACGTACATAACATAAGTACATGGATTATTAATATTAACTAAAGTCTTATTTACTTATGACTCCCAACCAACCAAGTACAGACACTCTCGGCCAACTACAGTATATACCAAGTGATAATGAAAATTAGTCATTAATAGGTCTATAACAACATATTGTGTTGTTGATACATCATACAAGAAGTACGTTTTCATCAAAATTTCGTCAAACATTCATTTGTCCATCCAACAATGACTTGGAAGCACAAAATGTAATGTCCCCTTTTTAGCCCTATGCTTTTCAGTGGTCGATAGCCTATTTTTGGAGTCTCGTAGGCTGTTCGGAGGCAATTTTTAGGGTTTCCAAGATTCTTGGAGGTTTCTCATCAATTTTTTAAGGGTTTATTGCTGGAGCTTCCCAGAAGGTTTTTTGGTCTTTCTGGGTTTTCTGAAAACCTTAGTGGGCAGTCATTGCAATTTTTAGTACTTATTGTTTTTAGTGAGTCACAACGACTACTTGGAATGTGCACATTTTGAGTTTGGAGTCATTGTTTTTAGCAGTATGCTATTTTTAGTAAGTACTATTTCTAGTAGGGGTTTGGCAACAGTTTAGAGTAGGGTTTCTAGTTTTAGCAGCAGTGGCAGTTGCAGTGTTTGGCGTCTTGGTATTTTCAGCAGTGGCTTCTCCAACATTCTTGGAGTTCGAAAATGGAAGGTTTGCAATTTAAGTTAATATTATAATGTCAAGTGCCCCACTTGGACCCCACGCCTAGCTTAATGACTTAAGTTATTTTTAACAGGAAATATTATGCAAAGCTAAAGTGGACGCCTAGTTGAGGACTTAAAGCAATTTAAATGATAAATTTATGCATATCAAGGATGGATGTCTAAGTACGAGAGTTAAGTGATTTTTAATTGAATTTTATATTGCTCCAAAATGTGGCGTCCCTTTTTGGAGGGAAAAGCATTTCAAACTTCCTGGTCTTGGAGCCTATTTATATGCCCTCTCTTGCTCTCATTTGATTATGCAATTTGGAGATAAAGTTATGTTGCCGGATTGGAACTAGAGTGTTCTTTCTTGAATCTTTGGAGGATGAAAATAAAATAATTATGAACAAACAAAATTATTGCCAAGATAATTGATTGATTAAAATAAGAAGCAAACACATTCTTATATAGAACTACAATGAGCTAATAATAGAAAGACTAATAAAAGCTAACTGAAGGCTTAACTAAAAATAACTAAAAGCTCTAAAAGCTAATTGAAAGCTAAAAAGCCAACTAAAAGCTTTAATTGATCCTAACTGAAAGCTAACTAAAAGAATAAAAGAGTATACTTAATTTATATTCTAATATCTTATTTGACCATTAAACTAAATATAACAATATTATTTTAATACCCTCCCTTAATAGTCAATCTATTAACTACACCATGCTTATTCTGAAATTTTACAAACTTTTCAGGATTTAAAGACTTGGTTAGAATGTCTGCAGTCTGGTCTTTAGTGGGACAATACTACAACATTACTGATCCATCTTGTACAAGTTTCCATATGAAATGACAATGAAGCTCTACATGCTTGGTACACTTGTGGAAGATTGGATTGTTGGCAAGCTTTAGCACCCCTTGATTGCCACAAAATAAGGGTGAAGGCCTTGCTTGAGACATTTGCATCCTTCAAAGCCATACTGCCCCACATGCTGCTTTGACGGTTCCTTGATATTCTGCTTAGGTCGAGGAAAGAGCTACTACTTGTTGCTTCTTATTGGTCCATGTGACTGCACCCATGCCAAGACTAAAAACATACCCACAAGTGGACTTCCTGTCATCAATTGAACCTGCCCAATCTGAATCTATGAGCCCAACCAGTCTAGGATCTTTTATTTTTCTATATAGAATGCAAAAGTCAAGTGTCCCATTCACATATCTTAGTACCCACTTCGCTGCAACCCAATGTTCTGCCTTTGGGGCTGTCATAAAACGAGAAATGTAACAACATAACTCAAATCAGGTCTAGTGGCTGTAAGATAGATAAGGCTGCCCACTAGTTGCCTGAAAGCTGACTCATCGATCACCTTTTAGCTTGTGTTGGCTGAAAGCTTCAGCCATTTCTCCATGGGTGTAGAAGCGATTTTGCAATCTATCATTTTGAACTTTTCTAGCAAACTCTTGGCATATTTAGATTGTGAAATAAAAATACCACCATCTATTTGCCAATCCTCTACGCCTAGGCAATAATGTAGGAGGCCTAAGTCTGTCATGTCAAAAGTGTGACACAAATTACATTTGATTTGCTCAATCAAATGCTCCTCACTACCTGTAATGATGATATCATCCACATATATGACAAGAAGGATGATGTTATTGCCTATTCTCTTGACATATAGATTCGGATTTGAAGGATTGCGTTGGAATCCCTGTTGCCTCAAATACCTGTCAATATTGATGTACCATGCCCTGGGTGCCTGTTTCAAGCCATAAAGGCCTTTTTTATCTGCAAAACTGATGCAAGGATTTTGTAGGAGACATTCAACAAAGTGATGGGTCTCCAATTCCTAAGGTTACTCTTGTCACCTTCTTTGGGAAGAAGCTTTAAAATACCCTTATTGATCTCAGGCCCCAATGTACCTTTGGTAATAGCTTCCTGATACACTTCAAACAAATCTTCTACTATCCATTCCAATTCCAAGTTCCTTTTGTAAAATTCTGTAAGCAGCCCATCTAGAGACTTCCCATTTTTAAATGAAAGTATTGCCTCATTTATTTCTTCTTTACTTATATCTGAGCACATTTTATTTGCCATATCTTCTGTTATTTTCTTGGGTATTAGGAGTTTGCAAAACCCCTAAGCCATTTTGCACTAAGGGCTGCCATCCTTAACAACAAAGAGTTTTTTATAGAAATCGACAAAGACCCCTTTTATTTCCTTTTCCCCTTGGTCCCATTGATCATTAACATTAATCGACCCAATTGATTCCACAACATGCTTAACTCTCAACATATTAAAGAAATATTTAGTACCCTTGTCACCATCCTTGACCCAGTTCAACTTAGCCCTTACACTAGCACCTTGTGCTTTTTTAACCTGAAACCTTCTGAGCTTGTGTTTGGTGGTTTTAACCTTTTTTACTAACTCCTTGTTATCTTTGTCCAATTGAATTTTAGATTCAAGTTCCAACAATCCATCATTCATAGAACACTCAACTTTCCTGCAATCAATTCCAATTTTCTTACCCACTGTTCTCAGTAGTTTTCTCAAGCTGAGGGTGACATTGTTCCAAGAGGCAATGGCAGAGGGGTTAAAAAACACAGTATTGTTAATTGCTCTTAGAGTTTTCACCCCATCCAAGCAATCTTGATGACCTAACTAGGAGGTATTAAGCTTGAATAGGTCCTCTGAGCTATCCCTTGATGTAACCCCTCCAGCCTTGATGTAAATAGTTGCTTCAATTGGATGGTGATCAGCCGGTGTCAAAGGTTCCACTTGGACACAATTGGTTTCATTGCTTGTTTCAAAGCTAAAGTAATCTTCATGAGCATAAAATCTATCCAGTCTATAGTACACCCTCTTTTCATTTGGTTATTACACCATGTATACCAGATGCTTTTGCTAACTTTCATTTTATCTTCTAGTGGGTCACAAATAGATTCAGAAGCTTTCTCAATCTGTTCCAGTAGAACTGTTCATTACCTTTCCACCCCCAAGGGAACCCTCCAGTATTGTCCTCTTTGCATTCTACCATATTAAAATCCCCACCGAGAGCCCATGCGGTTTTGGGAAGGTTGTTAACACACCATCTCCAAACTTCAATTCTTTCCCTATAGTCATTTGGTGCATAAATTGAGTAGACACCAAGTTTTTGACCAACGTTTTCCAGAGTTACCCAGTAGCACCTATTACAAGGGGAGCAACCATTTCCTGTAATGAAGGGCTTCCATTTTGATCTGATTAGAAGTGGAATGCCACCTTTCCCTTTTTAATGATTTGTGGTAAAGGAAACAACTTGCTTCCAGCTAAATCTTAAGGCATTATGTAATTGAAACTCCATAGCCTTCACTTCTTGTAGTAGGAGGCAATCCAAATTCTTTTTCTTGGCACAAAAGGCCCTCAAGACATGTTTCCTATCTGGGGATTCAAGGCCCCTTATGTTCCAACTAATACCATTTAGCTTCATTTATCAGGTATCATTTGGAGATTTCTCTGATTCTTATGTAATCTGTCAAAACAGGAGGGGATACCCTCTCTCTTGCCCTTTTTACCAAGTTTCTGTGAGCTACCAGTTCTGCTCACTTCTTTCCTCTTCTTGCAATCATCATCTTTAGGATGACTTTTCTTCCCTGATTTCGGCTCACTGCTTACTTGTTAAAACAAGGGATTAAAACAACTCAAATTCCTATTTTCCTTCCTATATTCTTCATCATATGGAATCTCATTCGAGTCTATAGAGTTGCTAGCCTCAGGGGGGTTTGGGGGTCTTTCTAAGTTCCTCTTATTAATTTGCTCATTTAATCTGTTAACCACTAGCTCTTGTGCATTTTTCTTCTTTGATTCTAGGGCGTTCCCCTCATCATGGGTCTCAACAACATGGTTTCCATGTACATCTTCAACCCTCTTCTGTGTTTCAATATTCACTTCCAGAGGGGGGTTAGCTATGTTTGTACCTCTATTATCATTTTCATGTTTGGAAGGGTCTGTTAAGTCATTTTTATCTTTATCTTGTTCTTGGCTTATCCCAGTGTGCCCATTGTCTTCAGGGCAAGTCATAGGCTTTGAATTAAAACTTTCACCATCAAGTGGATTTAGGGTTTCAGTGTTATCAACAGGTTCAGAGTTTGCACATTCCTCCTCGAGGGAATTTTGTGCATGCTAGCTATTATAGGAAGCCTTAGAAGGTCTGATATTGTGAATGCCTGATATTGTTTTTTTTGTTAACTAGACTCAGACGATCTCTTTTTTGATGTCCATCAGTTTTGCACAAAAAGCAAGAATTCAAGCCTCCCAGGGCTTCCAGTTCACATTTATACATCTTACCATCAAATTCAAATACTATGGCATCTAATATTTCAACCCTAGTATTGAAAGAGAAGCATTCTAGCATCCAAATGTGGCAAGGTAACCCTAGAATTCTCAATTTGCAGGATTTTCCCAATAGACTTAAAGAGTTGAGGCAAAATAAACCACATCTGAGGTTGTACATTTTTTACACTAACCCACCTTGGCACTGAGCAAAACATGATTTCATTTTGGGTTGCCTCGGGTGGCCAATCAATAGCTTTAAATAGAGATTTGCTAATCTTTTTCAAGACACCTTTTCTGCATATTGCTAGTTTTCAAAATATTTACAAACAAGGCCTCTTTGTATCATTCTACAGAATGTGATATGGATACCTAACTTCTTTCCCCAAACAGAGTTAAGCCAATTATCAAAAAATTTGCGAGTAGGAAGGTTATTTACATCCATACAAGCAACAAAAATAGTAGTATTCTTTAATCTGTTTTCTTCTTTCTTAATAGCATTAATCATTTCCTCATTATGGCTAAGCCTTAGAACCCTAGGCGGCAACGAGTCCTTACCTCCTTCAAACCCTCCTCTTGCCCTACCTCCTGCACTCTCGACCCTTCCACTATAGTCTCTGACTCCCACATTGAAGCCAACTTTTGGATTTGGCGTTTCTAGTTCTTGGATTTGGCGTTTCCAGTTCCTCTGATTGGAATTCTTCTTTGAATGTTTTACTATCTTCATTTTGGCTATTAATGGCTTCCCCACCTTCAGCCATAGAATCCACTTTCATACACCCTCACATAGATGCAAAATCACATTTGTGTGAGAAGGTGACCAAAACCCAAGGAAGAACTGAACCCCCCAAACTTCCCATGAATTCCAATTTAGAAAATCTGCAAAAACAAAGCAAACAACAAAAGACTAACACAAGCCAGATCAAAATGACGGAAACAAGGACAAAGGACATGAAGGCAAGTTTGCCGAAAGAACGAAGAGCACAAAGACCAAGGCGGCAGGGGGCTCCTGGTAGTAGATGCGAGGAAGATGTCTTTTCATCTCCAGCGAGCGCAACCAAAGCCCAATCTCCCTCCTATTATATTAACCTATTTACCAAACTATAACAAACCTAACAAATAATTATTATATGCATCCTATGATGCAATAGTCCTAACACACCCCCATATTGCATCATCATCCAAATGGGGATACATGGATGAACAATACTTGATGACCACGTGTAGTAGTTCATCATAAGGCAAGAATAGGGACTTGTACTCTTGACAAGCAATAGTGGAACTTGCCTCACTATGCTTTTGAACTTTTTCCAAGGATAGGGAGATTTGCCCATGGAACCAAGGATAGGGACTAACACTTCTACCCAAGGTCTTACAAGAAGTTTGGATAGGGACAAACACATCTATCCAACATCAGTTATGAATAGGGACACACACTTCTGCTCACAATAATTATGATTGGACATTTGCCCATGGAACCAAGGATAGGGACTAACACTTCTACCCAAGGTCTTACAAGAAGTTTGGATAGGGACAAACACATCTATCCAACATCAGTTATGAATAGGGACACATACATCTGCTCACAATAATTATGATTGGGGACACACACATCCAATCATAATTACTCAACAAAAATGTGATTGGGGACACACACTTCCAATCACATACAACATCTTGTGAATGGGGACAAGCACATCCATTCACAAACAATCAACAATTGTGATTGGGGACAAACACATCCAACACAAATACAAACTTTTGATTTGATTTAGAAAATATATTCCTCCTCATTGTTCTTTAGTGGAGGTTTTTCAGTAGCTATTTCAAAAAGACATTCTTCATCATTGACTGCAACCAATGCTTTATCTATATTTAGCTTGCCATTGAGGAGATTCTTGGTACGCTGAATGCAATTCATAATAACGTGTCCCTTTTTTTTGCAATAGTAGCACAAAATTCTATCCTTGAAAAAACGATTTCCCTTTGGTATGGAAGAATTGGATTTGGAGGAATGGTTAGGCTTGCTTTTTTCAAACATTGCAGTTTCCTCTATAGTTGAACCAATTTTCTTAGCTCCTTCATCAATTAAAGTAGATATTATATCTTCTAGGGTAGCATCTACTTTGTTCAATGTAAATACAATATTACCATAGCTAGGAGGCATGCTATTTAACAAAATAGCTTTTGCATCATCATCATCTACTTTAGATTTTATCCTAGCTAGTTGATTCATTAGGGAACGAAACCTACTAATATGTTGAACAATATTGTCACCATCCATCATTTTCAGCCCAAACATTTTTTGCTTTAAGCCCATCTTTGCACTTGATGCTTGTGATCCAACAAAGCATTCAAATCATTCCACACTTCCGTTGAGGCCTTCGATAAGTTAATATGGTGGAGGTATGTATCTGAAAGTCCAAGACCAATCAAAGCTATTGCTCTTCGATCCTTTGCAGTCCATTTTGTGCTTCCATTAGCATCAGTTGGCCTTGTTGTTGCTCCACTTACCACATCCCATAGATCCTTTTCAATAAGGATCAATTGTAACTTCATTTTCCATATGTGGAATTATGAACCTTCAAACTTATTGATCAATGTGTTAACTTTTCTCCATTTAAAAATATTTAACCCCCCTTAATTTAAATAAATCGAAGGTGTTAGGCTCCACTGAAAATGCACCTTGAAAGTTTTATTTACATCAACAATCTAAATTGACTGTACAAAAGTGATAAAACTATCCCAAAAACACTTTGCAACTCGTCACCAAACACTAAATATAATTAACAAGTCGATAATGGTCGCAACATCTAATCTTGTTGAAAGATGATTGCAAGCAAAGACATCATAAACACTCTATTATGCTGATGTGCAGCACAACTTAACACAAAAGATTAGAAGAAGAAGATCTAAATGATGATGCCCTTACCGGAAATGTTGAAGGCACAACTTAGATGTTTGAAGCTTATCAAAGCAACTCACCATGCTTCTGTTGAGTAGAAAGGAGGAAATGTGATTGTGGAATCTCTATAATGTTGTCTCCCATTATCATCGGGACTTAGGGGACTTATTCACACTTCTTGATTTTTTGCTCCAAATGTGCAACAATGCACGGCTTTCCCAAAGGCCTCTTCTTGCAATAATAAACTACAATTAAATAATCTGATTGGAGGGTTTCAATCTTGAGACCTGTGATATACTTGAGCCTGTCGTGAAAAACCTGCTAAGAAGATTCCACTTAGGAGGTAGCAGCACTTCCTTATCGTCAACGTGTAGTAATAATGCCAAAGAAGAATAAGAAATTGAAATTGGTTGTGTGGAATCCTGCCAGATTTGAGTTGCTAGTACTACAAAAGATAGCAGAGAATTCTCCTTCACAAGTCGGGAACAATATACTCTGATACCATCAGAGAATTATGAGCAGATTGAACACACAAAATAATATTATATTTTCTCTTGCCTTATTTTGTTCATTTATAATACATATTTATAGGATTCTCATATCCTATTTTATAGGAAACTCCATACACGAACTCCCTAAATATATTGAGTTGTTTTAACAACGCAATACAAACAAACATTTGTACCGCTATTATATTAACCTATTTAACAAATTATAACAAACCTAACAAAGAATTATTATATGCATCCCATGATGCAATATTCCTAATAGTAAATGTATTTTGTGATATTCTTTGTATATTCAACTACATTTTTCACCCAACTTAGTTTCCCTATGTCCTCAAGGAGTAGGTCAAGATAGTGGGTAGCATAAGGGCTTCAAAACAATGTTAGGTACCTCACTTCTAGAAGTCCACCAACTACCACATGCAACTGCATCGTTGGTCACCATTTGAATGACATTTTCCACTCCACCTCCATCGTGTAAGAGACCTGGTGTCTCTAAACCCCAAACTGTGCTGAATGATGCAATTTGTTTTTGATTTGACGGTTTTGTAATTTTTTTTTGTGTTTTGAGAATATATGATTTTTTGTATTTTTTGAAAATATAACCAGCAAATTAAACTTGCAATGAAAATACAAATACTGAAGCAAACTAAAGTATTTATAGCTGCAAATGTATTTTATTGATAATAGGGGTTATATACAGCTGATCTAACAATATTGCATACCCGGAAATGCTCCTAGTTGATTTTATTTGTAATCTGGAAATTTATTGCAGCCAGCATGAAATGTACGGCCCTCTTGATTTGAAGATCTCTCCACCTTAAAACTGATGCAAATCACCTATGTTGGCAATGGCGTCCAAAATGGAATTGAAAAGAGCCCAAATCCCAAGGCGTTTAGACCCTTGAAGAACACGCCCCTTTTGCTGAAGATGTACAGCCTGTAGGTGCTGCAGCTGTATGGCCTCTAAGAATGTGTGCCAGGTATTATTAAATGCAGCCACAACAATTTATACCTTCCTTTGATGAAATCGATTCAAACCCCCAAAATAAATCTTTTCGTTATGCACAATTTTGACTTCTGTGTGAAGCCAACCTGTTGAGCAATCTTCAGTTGATCTCTCACAACCTTAGAATGCTGGTCTATAAAGAGTTTTTCGTTCTCCACAGCCTGAAAATGGTTGAAATTTGCAAAAACCCTTATTTCTTCACAAACTCCAAAGCTCTCAATAAAAGACAAAGTTGAATATCATCATTGAATGAGTTCTATTTGCTTTTTGAAAGCTTTTTATACTCTCCTTGAGAAAATCGACCCAAAAAGCTATTTGGCAAATAAAATAAATGCTTTTAAATATATTTGCTTTTTGATGCCTTCAAAACCTTGGTTAATGTGCCATTATAATTAAAATCATTAATTGCCTTAATCATGTGTCATTGGCCCCCTTTTAAATATAAAGTCATAATATAACTTTATAGTAAAAACTTTTAAATTAAAATCATTAATGACACATTAAATATTAATAACTCCATAAATACTCCTCAGTTAGCCATGCCAACTAAACCCAAGGTCAAATTTGCCAAATATTGAATGATCATACACCTTGCCAAAGATAGTAACTCCTAGTAGCTGACTTACTATAAATAGTAAGTACACACCACTAAGTCCTGAAACAACTGCAAAGGCCCAATCAATGGTCGACACTGCAAATATGCTTTGTTTAGGGGCCTTGCTATAATAGAAACCCTGACTTTCCCAAAATAGTAACTTACTATAAATAGTAAGTGTGCCAATCTAAGTCAAATAACTTGTGCAAGAGCCAAAACCTGAATCTAGTCAAGGAGTAATGTCTCTAATCATCAGGTAACTGCCATAGAGGACCCTCTATCCATAACTATGAGCCTACGAGGGTCAAAATAATAGGCTAACCCCTCAACAAACAGAACCAAGCTAAAAAGGGGACATTACAATATGCCCTCCCTAAAATTGCTTGTCCCCAAGCAATCTCTACAACAAGTAAAACACCACTCCACCTCGATCCCAAGGGTAGTGCCGTGTAATTTCCCTGCTATCACGAACTCTCATGTAACACCCACATCTGATCAACTTGGATAATTAGATAGCGAGTTTGAGAACGATTTGGCTGGGTAATGTAAAAATCACTATTATATTGCTGTCCAAACTCTATGATAGTTCTGTAATTCATTTCCAGCTAGTGGGTAATTTCACAACGAGCCTCCGAAACTTGCTAATGTAATTATCCAAGTTGCCTCCCTGTCTAAGTTGTGCTAACTCTCTAAAGTACAACTCCGGATCTTTCTTATCGAAGTGCTCGATCAACCTGTCTGTGAACTCCTGATAGGCAGTGATTAAGTTATGCTGCAAAGTGATCATCCCATGATGCCACCAATCGTGAGCCACTCCATCCAAGTGCAATGTGGCAAATTTAATTGCCTCATCCTCGTGCATAGGTCTCAACAATAGATATTTGTCGAGCTTCTGCACCCACAATCTAGTTGAACACTTGTCACTGCCATCAAAATGTGGCAAGACAACCTTGCTGATAGCATGCTAGAAATCCCTGTTAACCTGAAGTGGTGGGGGTGCCTGTGGCGCTCTATGCTCAAATCTACCTCTGCCTCTGGGTCTCTTAGCATCTATAAACTCATGTAGAGTCAACGCCTGTCTAATCTCAGAAGATAGTGTCATATACTCGGCGTAGTATCTAGTCACATCTGCTACTGTGAGACCACGGGGTGTCTAAATCTCAGGCTGAGGAACCTGTTGCTCTACCTGCTGGACTGGAGGAACTTCCCTCGTGATAAAAGTAGGCTGACTAGGCCTACGCTCAGGAATACCTGACGATGAACTCTGCTGAACTGTAACCTTTGGCTGCTCCACCCTTGCAGTACCACTCGACTGCCCTATCTGAAACACATGTTGCTGTGGCTTGTACTGCCTCATCGTACCCATAAATTGAGACATCATATCCATCATATTATCATGTCTTCTCCTGAACTCTTTCTCAGGACTCTCAGCTCTAGTACGTTCCTTTCCTGGATCTTTAGGTGTCTCCCTGTCTGCCATGAGACCTGTAATACTGTCCTCATTGCTCCTGGAGCTAGACCTGTGAATACTCAGAATACCTGAAATTGTATCACCCTCCGGAACCTGTGGTGCTTCTCAACATTCTGCTCCTGTTCCTCTTCCCTTAGAATAAAATATAATATCTCTGATCATGAAAACTTACTGCACAGGATGGCAGGATTTCCGCTCTGATACCACTGTAAGAGACCTGGTGTCTCTAAACCCCAAACTATGCTGAATGATGCAATTTGTTTTTGTTTTGATGGTTTTGTAATTTTTTTTTGTGTTTTGAGAATATATGATTTTTTGTATTTTTTGAAAATATAAATACTGAAGCAAACTAAAGTATTTAATAGCTGCAAATGTATTTTATTTATAATAGGGGTTATATACAGCTGATCTAACAATATTGCATGCCCGGAAATGCTCCCAGTTGATTTTATTTGTAATCTGGAAATTTATTGCAGCCAGCATGAAATGTACAACCCTCTTGATTTGAAGATCTCTCCACCTTAAAACTGATGCAAATCACCTATGCTGGCAATGGCATCCAAAATGGAATTGAAAAGAGCCCAAATCCCAAGGCGTTTAGACCCTTGAAGAACACGCCCCTTTTGCTGAAGCTGTACGGTCTGGAGGTGCTGCAGCTGTACGGCCTCTAAGAATGTGTGCCAGGTATTATTAAATGCAGCCACAACAATTTATGCCTTCCTCTGATGAAATTGATTCAAACCCCCAAAAGAAATCTTTTCATTATGCACAATTTTGACTTCTATGTGAAGCCAACTTGTTGAGCAATCTTCAGTTGATCTCTCACAACCTCAGAATGCTGGTCTATGAAGAGTTTTCGTTCTCCACAGCTTGAAAATGGATGAAATTTGCAGAAACCCTTGTTTCTTGTCAAACTCCAAAGCTCTCAATAAAAGACAAAGTTGAATGATCATCATTGAATGAGTTCTATTTGCTTTTTGAAAGCTTTTTATACTCTCTTTGAGAAAATCGACCCAAAAAGCTATTTGGCAAATAAAATAAATGCTTTTAAATATATTTGCTTTTTGATGCCTTCAAAACCTTGGTTAATGTGCCATTATAATTAAAATCATTAATTGCCTTAATCATGTGTCATTGGCCCCTTTTTAAATATAAAGTCATAATATAACTTTATATTAAAAACTTTTAAATTAAAATCATTAATGACACATTAAATATTAATAACTCCATAAATACTCCTCAGTTAGCCACGCCAACTTAACCCAAGGTCAAATTTTCCAAATACTGAATGATTAGACGCCCTGCTAAAGATAGTAACTCTTGGTAGCTGACTTACTATAATTAGTAAGTACATGTAATGTCCCCGTTTTCGGCATGATCATGGTTGATGGTGTGTTAGCCCTTTATTGGACCCTTGTGGGCTAGCCAGTTTGGATAGAGGGTCAGTGATGCTTTTTTGGAGAGTTTGATTGTTCGTGTTTTCAGTGGACAGTGCTTGGATCACTGCGAGCGTTTGCATTCCAGGAGTTCACAGCTTCTGACGGCACGAGATTATCCTGAGTTTTGAGCTTATTACGGAATTTTAAGTGATTAAGTTAATTATTTAACTTATACGCCTTTTATTAAAGTCACCTTGACTTTAATAATATTTTATATCACTTAATAAATGTCAAAAGGGGGACTTTAATATTTTAATAACTTAAAATATTGAAAAGTGCGCTCAAAGATTTTATGGCAACTATTGAAAAGGGTTATATTAAAATATTAAAATATTTTAATGATTGCAAAGGCCGTACTTTTCTTGAAATGCGTGCCATTTGGTATAAAGCATTTCCTGGCAATAGAAACTCATAACTTTTGACTATTTCGAATTGCCTTGTGCATTTTCTTCTGAGCATTCTCCTGTGACCAGGGTTTGATCATTTTGTCCATTGGAGAACGGAAAACTCTTCAGTGTTGAGTACTTTTGAGGCTGTGAAAGATCAGCTGAATCAGTACAGTTGAGAGCTTCACACAGAGGTTCTACAGTTGCAGACAGAGGTTCATATTTGCAGTTGTTTGTTCTTTTGCAATAACTTGAGGGTTTCTACTGGTGGCGCCTTTCCACAGCTACAAAGACTTCTTTCAGTGCTTCTATTTCTTTCTTCATGGCCGTACGGCCTGCTTTGGGTTTTGTGCCTTGAGAAAGGCGTGTGAAGAGAATAAGTGAAACGCCTCTCTTTTGTGAGGGCTTTGGTATCTATCATTGGCGGCTAGTCTTTTCAAAGCCTTGTGACCAGTTTCTGAGCAGGAGAAGCCACTTCTGGAGTCTTGGCGTGCATTCATGCTTGTTTTCACCATTTCCAGCTGTAGATCTGGCCAGTTCTTTATTTAAAATAATCTGGAGCCTTCTTGGTATGTTTATCTTTCTAAATCTATTTGTTGGAGTTAAATAATACATTCTGTACTTTCCTTTTGAAGAAATAATATCAATTTCATATTTTATGAGCAAAAGTATGCTGCGCCCCTTCTCTTCTGTCTATTAAGATTTCTCTAAAAACTAAAAAAAAACAATTAAAGACTTAAGAAATTGAGGGTTTTGAGTTGAGAGCCAGCAGGGCTCATCACAGTGGTATTAGAGCTCACATCCTGCCAGCTTGTGGGGTTTGAGAAATTTATGAGGTCTCACAGAGAGGGTTTTGGCAAGTCCTATTTCAGAGGAGGTCCTAGAAATCATAGAGGCGACCAAAATCCTTTTCCACCATTTCCGTTTGCAGATCAGGAGAAGGAATTAGATTTGGACAATATGGCGAACAGGGCTGGAGAAAGTTCTCACAGGAATACTTGGGAGGATGAGGACAGAGAAGCCAAAGACGTGCTTAGAGGCATGGTTGCAGGGCAAGAACAGGTGGCGACTATTCTTCAACAACTCAGCACGAATGTTCAAAATTTGACAATGAACCATAGTTACAAGACTTGGACTCGCCTCGGACTCGGCAAGCCAATTTTTGACTCGGACTCGGACTCGGCGCCCAGACTCGACAAAGACTCGGCAAATAGAAAAACCCAAGAAATTCAGAGATTTTTAAGGATTTAACACTTGTTTCACGCACCCTTTAATAAATAAACCTTAAAGACACAATAACATCATCAAATAGAAATTACTATGATCTCATACACAAACATACATCGATCACATAAGTATAAACGCAAATTTTCGCTGAAGGAAATAACACATTCAAATATATAAATATTGTCAAATGTATACAAAACTCATGGAATATGAAATCCATGGCATCAAAACAAATATCAAAATTAAAAATATAAGTCTATGGCTCAAAAGAGCTTGCATTACTCATCCCAACATCACGACAAGTCATGCGCTAGTGTCTAAGATAGGTCATAGATGATGATGCAGCCATGATATTTTCTTGCATCTCAATGATTGGTGTGTATATTCAAGTGAGGAATTTATTATTAAATTTTTATTGTAGCCTTCAAGACTGCATGCTTTGTTGTCTAATGTATGGAACAAGATAATCCTTGATTATGGCTTTGACTGCAAAAGATGCAAAGATTTACAACAGGGGATATGTATTTTGTAGGTTTAACGATCATGATTCATCATTGGGCTATAACATGCTTAGACCTATAGTTTGATGAGGTTTTGGGGGAAACACCCCAATAGGATCAAGGGGTAGTGCCCTTCGCGGGGGTCTGGGGGCAGCGCCCCCAGCGGGGTCAAGGGGCAGCGCCCCTTGTGGGGGTTTGGGAGCAACGCCCCCAGCGGGGTCAAGGGGCAGCGCCCAGCGGGGTCGGGGGCAGCGCCCTGGGCGCGCTCCCTGTCGCATACAGGGCGGGGTCGAGGGGCGGAGCCCCCGCCACCAAGCCCAAATGAAGACCTTCAAAACCACACAAACCTTCATGGCGCGCACCATTTAATTAAAAAAATTGTAAATTAAAGACACTAATTACATATTTAAAAAACATCAAGGTCGAGATTTAGCCATTTAATTAAGCAGTTCTGAAACTTTAAAATGTGTTTTTTTTGACACACACGCCCACAAACTGATGGCCGAGTCTTTGGCTCGGAACTCGGCGAGTCTGGTGAGTCTCGCGAGTCTCGCGAGTCTCGGCGAGTCTGGCGAGTACTCAGCAGCCGAGTCCCAAAGACTCGCCCAGCCTCACTCGCCTCGGGACTCGCCAAGACTCGCCGAGTCTAGGCGAGTCTTGTAACACTGCAATGAACAGAGCTCATAGTTTGGATCATGATCGTGAAGGCAGTATTCACAGAGAGCCTCAGAGAGTCATAGCTCCAGCACGTACCTATGAGAGAGCTACATGTCCTACGTTCACCAGAGATGATGCTGAGGAAGTGGACGAAGTTGAACAGGGTGGTGAGATAAATTTTGCAGATAACATTATGGCTATGCATGATGAGTGGGATGCATTGCCACCGAGAGTTAAGGAGCACCTTAACTTCGATAGATTCATAAGCCAGAAGAGAGAACACACCAGAAACAGGAATGACAGGCGGCCTAGAAACAAGCAAAGTGATCTCAGACAGGCTACCAACAAACTAACCTTAGTTCACTATGATGGCAGTGGTAGAGTTACAGCACGTGCCTGGGTGAGTAAGTTGGATACATTCCTGACACTACGTCCTATGCCAGAGGAAGATGCTATACGATTTGCAGCTCTCCACCTTGATGGCGTAGCACATGACTGGTGGATTCATGGCATGGCTACACTACACCATGACAGGATTACCTCGTACCAGGAGTTTACTGATAGACTGGTAGAGAGGTTTGATAGACGTGATCCTGAGCTATTCTTCAGAGACCTTGCTCAGTTGAAGCAGTTGGGTAGCTTGGAGTCTTATATTGGTGAGTTCCAGAAGCTCTCGGTTATGGTTACCGGAATCTCAGAGAGGAGACTTGTCATTCTATTTGTAGAAGGTCTCCATGAGCCAATGAAAGGTTGGATCAAGGCATTCGATCCACCTACCTTGCACGAAGCTATGAGAAAAGCTCGTAGCATGGAACTTACAGCTTCACGTGGTAAGTTCACTTCAAATGCAGAAGCATCTTCATCCTATAGTGATAGCAAATCAGAACCTAAGGAATCAGAAAAGATTGATGAAAAGAGGAAGTTTGCAGCTCCTTTGGACCGAGAGACAATAAATGATTTGCGTAGGAGGAAGCTATGTTTCTATTGCAAAGCTCTTTATGACCAAAATCACAATTGTCCTCTTAAGCCTAAGGGTTCAAATAGACAAATGGAGTGGTTTTATGAGGGTGATGACATTGCTGATTTAACGGACCAGCAAGCTGGTGTTCAGGATGGGAGTATGCGATCTATCTTTCTCGTCAACAAAAAAGGTGAGAAGATAGAACCAAAGATTCTAGAGGAGCATGAGATGTTTCAGGAGGAATATCATTTTGATTCTAGTTCCATGGGATCAGAGGGGTTTGATTGGGATCAGTACAGTTATGAGGCTCAGTTAGTACAAAATCCTCTTTATGAGACGGATGCTACATCTTCTTGTGATAATCCGCTCTTTGAGGTGGATGCTGATTCTACTTTTGACCCTGATTTAGGCAAGAGCGTTGATCATAGTATTGGAGATTCCGTCAGTGCATCAAGATTTCAGACAGAGCTCGTTGAGGAGATTTCCAGTGTGTACATGGTTAGGAGTCTACACAGTTTCACTTTCAGTCATGTACATGACCTATTTTAGATGCACAATTCTGGTATGCACGTGTTAGATATGTTGGATGATAGTATATCTCGTGCGGTTTTAGGGAGCAAGTGTTGTCAGCAGTTTGACTTGCTTTCTTATGAGTTCTTCTCTCCTGTGATAGATGGTGTTGAGATTGACAGGGTACAGCATGATGATCCAGTTGATCAGATTTGGGAGTTATAGGTGACAGTTGATGACAGGAGGGACATTTCACGACACTATCCTTGGGATCCTGGTGGAGTGGTTGATTCTTTGCTGTTGAGATTGCTTGCGGACAAGCAATTTCCGGGAGGGCGGACTGTAATGTCCCCGTTTTCGGCATGATCATGGTTGATGGTGTGTTAGCCCTTTATTGGACCCTTGTGGGCTAGCCAGTTTGGATAGAGGGTCAGTGATGCTTTTTTGGAGAGTTTGATTGTTCGTGTTTTCAGTGGACAGTGCTTGGATCACTGCGAGCGTTTGCATTCCAGGAGTTCACAGCTTCTGACGGCACGAGATTATCCTGAGTTTTGAGCTTATTACGGAATTTTAAGTGATTAAGTTAATTATTTAACTTATACGCCTTTTATTAAAGTCACCTTGACTTTAATAATATTTTATATCACTTAATAAATGTCAAAAGGGGAACTTTAATATTTTAATAACTTAAAATATTGAAAAGTGCGCTCAAAGATTTTATGGCAACTATTGAAATGGGTTATATTAAAATATTAAAATATTTTAATGATTGCAAAGGCCGTACTTTTCTTGAAATGCGTGCCATTTGGTATAAAGCATTTCCTGGCAATTGAAACTCATAACTTTTGACTATTTCGAATTGCCTTGTGCATTTTTCTTCTGAGCATTCTCCTGTGACCAGGGTTTGATCATTTTGTCCATTGGAGAACGGAAAACTCTTCAGTGTTGAGTACTTTTGAGGTTGTGAAAGATCAGCTGAATCAGTACAGTTGAGAGCTTCACACAGAGGTTCTACAGTTGCAGACAGAGGTTACATATTTGCAGTTGTTTGTTCTTTTGCAATAACTTGAGGGTTTCTACTGGTGGCGCCTTTCCACAGCTACAAAGACTTCTTTCAGTGCTTCTATTTCTTTCTTCATGGCCGTACGGCCTGCTTTGGGTTTTGTGCTTGAGAAAGGCGTGTGAAGAGAATAAGTGAAACACCTCTCTTTTGTGAGGGCTTTGGTATCTATCATTGGCGGCTAGTCTTTTCAAAGCCTTGTGACCAGTTTCTGAGCAGGAGAAGCCACTTCTGGAGTCTTGGCGTGCATTCATGCTTGTTTTCACCATTTCCAGCTGTAGATCTGGCCAGTTCTTTATTTAAAATAATCTGGAGCCTTCTTGGTATGTTTATCTTTCTAAATCTATTTGTTGGAGTTAAATAATACATTCTGTACTTTCCTTTTGAAGAAATAAGATCAAATTCATATTTTATGAGCAAAAATATGCTGCGCCCCTTCTCTTCTGTCTATTAAGATTTCTCTAAAAACTTAAAAAAAACAATTAAAGACTTAAGAAATTGAGGGTTTTGAGCTGAGAGCTAGCAGGGCTCATCACAGTACACACCACTAAGTCCTGAAACAATTGCAAAGGCCCAATCAATGGTCGACACTGCAAATATGCTTTGTTCAGGTGCCCTGCTATTAATAGAAACCCTGACTCTCCCAAAATAGTAACTTACTATAAATAGTAAGTGTGCCAATCTAAGCCAAATAACTTGTGCAAAAGCCAAAACCTAAATCCAGCCAAGGAGTAATGTCTCTAATCACCGGGTAACTGCCACAAAGGACTCTCTGTCCATAATTGTCAGCCTACGAGGGTCAAAATAATAGGCTAACCCCTCAACAAACAGGACCAAGCTAAAAAGGGGACATTACACATTGCCACCTCATCCAACATGTTGCACAAGGTCTTTACATTTTTTATTTAATTGGAGATATCAACTGATTTTAAAAAGACTAGCTGCCCCCTTGAAGCCCCTAAAACATTGACGATTGTCCTATTCTTGCCATCTGTTCATTTGTTAGATAAAATGGCACAACCTTTCTTTTTCCAATTTTACTTTTGGTCTTCTACTAGTAGGCATGTGTTTGAATTTCATCCTACAATAATAGTCTATTGAACTCATGATGACTTGGGGCCTTGAACTCCTTACCTTCCATGATCGATACATTGGCCAATTGCTCTCAATAAAGATTTGAAACCACATTCAATGAAATATTGTTGTACTACCAAAATCTTGGACATGCCAACTTAAACTGATGCTGCAATTTTCTATTCTATATAGCACCTTCCAATGAAGGTTGCGCACCAAGAGTG
The DNA here is from genome assembly GCA_007258455.2 of Sequoia sempervirens. Classification (NCBI taxonomy): domain Eukaryota; kingdom Viridiplantae; phylum Streptophyta; class Pinopsida; order Cupressales; family Cupressaceae; genus Sequoia; species Sequoia sempervirens. The sequence goes on from VDFB02086081.1 coordinate 323,121,751, forward strand.
TTACAAGGAACAAAAAAATAGAGCTATGGCTGCCCACACTACTTATTCTCATATTTGTGATCCAATGGAAGAAGAGTCCCCCATATCTCTTTGTGACTCTGTAGAACTAAAAATTGGGTTTGGGGTTGCTATTGCTTTTGTTCTCTTTTTCACCTCCTTTTCAATGTTTGGAGTAACTATTGTACATGGCATAACATCTTAGCAAGGGATCTATGCAAGCTGATATTGAAGTTGATTTATCCTCCAATCATACTCTTAGTGCAGTGGATACAAATCACCTCTCCTTGTGCTAGACTTGGTGCCCCACTTTTCCAGCAAGGATCCTTAGGTTTGCCATCAGTTCTTTTATTTTTGGAAGCCATATTTCTTATAGAAAAAATGAAAATGATGTTGAAGTGAACCAAGATCTTCAATCCGCAACACCAAATAACCTCCACACACAAAAGAGAGAAGCAACAACAAAAGATGCTATTCCACCAAACAAGAATACAATATGAGGATCTTGATTCACAATATGTGAAAAAGATGTAAAATATGCAAGAGATGCTTTGCTTATAAAGGCAAGGTGAGTGATAGGATTAGACATGATCATGATATGTATCTTAATCCTATCACATGAGACAGTTAACTCATAATTACCTAGGATAAGATAAGATCTAGAAATGACAACTAAGACTTTTAGAAGGAATCTTAGGACCTAAGTAAACATGTGAATAAGTCCCTTAAGTCCCCTACTAGGAATTAACTAGGTAAGTGACTTGATTCACACCAACAAATGAAACCTAGCAAATGGGAGACAACAGAAAAAGATCAGTAATACTCTAGTTGGCAATGTAAACTTAAAAAAAAAATTTGCTACATAAAAAAATTTAGATATCCATAAGATGTTGGATGTGGAAATTATATGAATTTTTTAAATATTTTTCATAGTGCAAGTCTAGATGATCAGCAGGTTTAAATTTTCTTGTAGGCTGTTAAATTGAAAATTTGTTCATATTCACGTTTAAACAACATGTGGGCTGAACTATAATTGTGAAAATTCAACACTTTGAACACTTTCAGGCTTCAACATAGAAAAGAATCAAAGGTTATTAAACTGTGAAAAATAAAATTATAGCTTGCAGGTCATTTAAACTTGTAGTTTGTTTTATGAATAAAATTACAAAAATTCATTAGGTGGTTTAAACTTGTAGGTCATTTAAATTTGCAAAGAAAGTTCTCTAGGGGATTGAAGATATCGAGAAGTGTATGATAAGAACTCTTCCATCATATGAGGAAATTGCTAAAAAATTGAGAAAGATAGAGGCTTCTAAAATTGACTAAGGAATAGAGGGACAAAATTTTTACCAAGTGTAGAGAAGGGGGATTCACTGCTCACAAGTCTCTTCGTTCTCAAGAGATTCCTAGAGAGCGAACTGCCCTAAACTACCTCAAGCTTTACTAAATGAAAAAATTGCAAAGAATGTCATACTAAGGATAATATTCAAATAGACTGCTTCAAAATATGAGAGTAGGGTTTTAAGATCTCTGCCACAGAAGGAAGAGCCCTTGGCCAAAGGACTACAGCGCGGTATTAGGACGCCAGCGCAGTGTGTTGGAGTCCAAGGGACGCACTGGTGTCCAAGGCAAACAGAGAACCAAACCTTAAACAAAAGTACCTTAGCCCTACTAACCTGCTCAGACTCGAGGTCTGTTCGACAAAACAGATAAACAAAATGAAGGAAATGCCAGAAAATACAAGGGAGAGCCAAGGATGAACTTACAATCACACGTTTGAAACCTTCCCTCAAGCTCCACCTCAACAACGTGCACATAAGACAAATGAGGAAAAATGTTGGGGTTGTTTTGGGGCTTGCCTCAGTCAAGCCCCCGCTTTGGAGTTCCCACCTCCATGGACAGCCAGATAGATAGGAAAAGTAGAAAAGTGAACAAATAAGGAGTGGTAAAAGCAATCCCCGCTCAAGGAGTAGAACCTGTACTACAAAGTAGCAAAGTGAACAAAGTAATTTATTCGCAAATAGATAAGAGCAAGAGAGCGTTACCAACAGTCCTCGGTCCCCTCTTGAACGCACAGACCCACCTTTGAATGCTTGCAAGAGAACATTGGCTGTTGGAGGGACCTCAGTTCGGTAGAGCTTCGCTATAGAAGTGATATTGTAAGAAGGAGAAGCAGAGAATAGAGTGAGATTGAAAGATTCCAGTGTTAGAAGGAGAAGGAACCCCCAAAATGAGAGCAAGAAGGAGAGTTTGTTGGAAATGTTGTCATTGATGTCAAAGGTAGATTGATAGAAAGATTGTTATTGGATGAAATAGTTTTCATCATTATCATTGATCTCAAATGGGATCTACGTCAAAGGATATCAAGGTTAGTACAATGATCAAATTACGAAGGATCAGCAATGAAAGAAGGCAGCAGAAGGAATATATATGAGAGATGGCAAAGACACATCTATTTATGAATAAATTATGCACTGTACATGGTGCTGTAAGAGAAGCGATGCAATATATCTAAGTTTTAGAATGTATTGGAACTTATGCCAAGAGATGAAACTTTGAAGATATACTTATTCTAGATCTGTGCACAGTATTGAAGGAAATGGTTAGCCGACTCCATAACAACGATAAGTTTATAAGGCTGACTACTTTCCAAATCAGCGCCAATTTTTGTGGTCTGAAAAACAAAGTTTAAAATAAGCAAACGAAATTGATACTCTAATTAAAGATAACAAACTATTGTTAACATCTGAAAAAGCATGATTTGAATAGTGAAGTAATGCGTTTCAAGAGAAGATTTGAAGGCTGTTGAAGAACGATCTATTCTTAAAAAGCTTTTAAGACATTAACAAATGAAATGGACACGTCTCTTCCTGAGATCTGATATAATGCGATTAATAAAAAGAAAAACTCAGATTTGAAGAAAAACAATTATTAGTAAAGCTGTCATCGTACCAACTAAAAGATGTGATTAAATGTATTTATCGGTGCAATAAAAGAAAGTCCATGTTAACAAATCGTATTCATGAAGTGATACAATTCCCCTTGCAACTTCAAAACAATCTGAAGTGATGCGGCTTCAAGCACATAGATGGTTTAGTGCGACTCTTTAAAGAGCAAAAGATTAAAAATTAAAAGTCTGTTTTTCTATACTAAGAGGTGCGATTTAATCAAAAGACACATTATCTTCAAAGGTTGTATCTCTTGATACAAACAGATCAATATATATATTTAAAGTTCAATTCAGTTTCAAGGAGGAGTGAGTAATGGAATTCATTTGATTATGATCCTTGATTGAGTGTCTGAAAAAAATGAATATCATGTGAAGAATGTAGAGAGTTGGAGTGTGTGGAAGAAAAGGATATATCATCAAAATATAGTGAAGTGTGGAGTGGAAGGCTGTGTAAAAGTCATGCCTATCTATCAATCAGTTTGAAATAATAGCAGATTGTATGAAGGATGAATATATGTGTTGAGTAATAGCACAAGCAGACTTAAAGGGAGTCTATAAGCAGAAAAGATCTATGAGCAGATTTGAGACTTCAAAGCTGATCTACAAGCAAACTTGAATTAAAGTGAATTGAAGGAAGACACTAGTATGATGCTAAAAGTGAGTTTTACAATGAGAATTTAAAAGGAGATCTACAGCAGAGTTCGTGGTGGAATAAAAGATATATCATCTGAACACATATAAGTAAATGCAGTCCATTTGAGAGCAGACCTTTCACATGACAGCAGATTCATGAATAATACATATTGCAGATTTGTGAAGGGATTGTAAAGGGTGTTTGAGCAGATTTATGAAGAGCTCATTGCAGATTGAGAAGAAAGTTGTGAAGGTAATTCAAAGACAGTCCAAGAGGAGTTTATGCAGATTTGGTGCAAGTTGAAGAAGACATAGTTTGTGAAGAGGAATATATGATAAATCCATACAGAAGAGTATAGCAGAAGGTTGTTTGAGCAGAATTGTCCATCATTTGTTGAGGAAGCGACATTGAAGGTGTAGTATTATTCTTGATATTATTATTATCTTTGCTAAGTTGGTGCTTGGCAAGAGGGGGTAGGTGCCTCCAGTAGGTTGGTGCCTACGAACATTAGGGGTTGATACTCCTTGTAGGTTGGTGCCTACTAAATCAGTTCAAGGGGTTGGTGCTCCTTGTAGGTTGGTGCCTACTAAACTACATAATTGGTGTTTCAAGTAGGTTGGTGCCTACATTCATTGTAAAAGCTTATATAATTCATAAAGTACATTATTTGTACCATAGTTTTATCTAGTAAGGGCTTCCATGTAAAATTTTGGTGTCAACTTGTTCATATTGTGATATTCTTACATAGTTGATTTTGTTTTAGAGTTTGAAGTTGATAAAAGTTGAGAGGGTAAAAATTTGTTGATATACTGATTCACCCCCCCTCTTTCAGTATATCTTTGTGCTCTTCAAAGTTTTGTTGTTGCATGGGCAGGAGGAGTTGTTACACTCGGAAATCTGACTGTAGGGACACGTGTCACGAGTCAGGATTCCAAGATTCCGCATTTCAAACTTAGAAATCCGCGTGGATGCTAGTGCATCTTGCGGACGTCTGCACATCATGTACGCGTCCAACTCATCAATTTTTGAGAAATGAGGTGATAGACTGTTGTCGCTTCATCGTTGGTCCTTGTGGAGTTGGAATCACAAAATTTTGACCCATGAGGTTCTTATCATAAATGCACTTAGGCATAATAAATGCAAGGCTAAATGTATAAATGTGAAATTGCCCCTAAGGTGGAATTTTGTGACATTACACCAAGAAAGAACAATAATCTTTACCCTTTCCTCATCCTTATGCGTAGTATCTTTTTCATTCGCTTTTATCTTTAATATTGTCTTTGAAAGAGGTGGAAGTGTCTTTTTCTATTAGAGGCTTTGTAATTGGGGTCTTCTCCTTTGGTGCCAATTTTCTCCTTGTCATTTTGGAGCCCAAAAAGAACCTATTGTGCTTAATGACTAGATTGGCTCTTTCTTGATTTGAATCCATTTCTTTATTTGCTTCATTGATTGGAGGCAAAGGTTACTATTCTAAGTTGTTTTAAGACCAGTGTTACAAGACTTGGCCTCGCCTCAGGCTCAACAAGCCGATTTTTGACTCAGACTTAGACTCGGAGCCCAGACTTGGCAAAGACTCGACAAATAGTGTTGGCATTTCAATTTGCACCTCTGGAATGTGGATTAGAAACAGACAACTATGCACAGTTAGACTACTCTTCAAATTTGGAGGGGAAGCTCCCTCTTCGCTGATGATGCTTAAAAAGAAAGAATACTAAACTATTGCCAATCTTTTTGTTCTTAGCTAAGAGCACAAGGTTATAAAACTCTTTGCGTCGTAGCTGAGGTTTTCTCTTTTCTAGAACTTCAACTACAACTAGGCCTAAAATTAAAGACGCTTCTAGCATCTCAAGTAAACTTAGAGCTTGAGGGTTAGAAGTAAATGAGGAATGATTCAACACAGAAACTCAAATAAACTCACTTCCAAAACACACCTGAAGACTCATTGTACTTATAGATGTAAGCTGAAATAAAGATTATATAAGCCAAACACATAAAACAAAATTTAAGATAGTAGATCAGAGCAAAGTAGGCATAAGATTTCCCTCAAATTTCTAACAACAATTACACTTTTGGGACAGTAGATTTGTAGCAATAATAGGCTTACAGTTTAGTGATCAAATCAGATTATACTTGACACAAATAACATAACTGAACAATAACTTGCAACAAAACAGGCTTGCAAACTTGCTCTTACACTAAGTGAACAGACACTGAATAACAAAGTTGCATTCAAAAGTAGGCTTAGCAATTTGTTATCATAATAACGGTTAAGAAAATAATTGGCAAGGATGCCCTTATTTATACACAAACAAGGAGTAGGGGACCTGTTGGTGCGTGTTTTATGACACAAGAAAAACATTCTAGAATAAAGTGTCCAAAGACGCTCTGTTCTCTCTTGAAAAACTGCCTTATACACTAAGATTGCAAAAGATCATACGACAATTCCAATGTTTAGGGTGGTCAAATCTTGACAATGGAATCAGCTCAATGGACGTTGTGAAATTGCTGGTTATCACAAGGGGGACTTACGCTTGACAAACTACTCTAAGGTGAAAGCTCTATTTTTTTTTTGGATTTTCTGCTTTGACGATCAAAAAAAGAAAAGGATAGGGTTAAAGGAGTTCTACACTACTACGAAATCAAGAGACAATAAAGACTAAGTGAAACTAATAACAAGACTTTGTTTCGCCATGCAAAAATAACATGTCAACTACGCAAAGCAAGTGCAATCTTCAAAGGTTTGTGCTTGAGATTATATTTTGAACAATACCATCAATTGAACAATATCATTCCAAATACACATTAAGGCATCCACATCATGAGTTTAGATTAGCTTTTCGTATTGAATGAAAATCATTCATCCAAAGAAAGCATGAACAAATAGTTTCACCAAATCTTTATGATGAATCTATCATTCATTCAACTACTTCTATTGAATCTATGTGGAAAGAGAATATGCAACCATGCAACCACTTGATAATAAAGGAATTCAAAGCAAATCATGCAACTTGAGCTTTATTATCATAAGTAGCCATTAGCAACAATTTCATAGAACTCTCTCCCAATTATTCTAATCTCTCTTATTCTAACTCTCTAATCTCTTCTAATATCTAATCCTTTCTTCTAATCTTCTAATGCTTCTAATGAAAATGAGAGAATGGGAGGGGGGTTTATATAGAGTTTTTGAGATACAATGAATGGCCAAGATTACATCAGAATCAACGACAAAGATTTTAAAGAAAAAACCCTAATTAGGGTTTCCCAAAATACAATTAGTTAACTGCCAGTGAAGTGCCGTGAAGAGCTAGTCCTTTGAGTGTGCATCCTTATCCTGTTGGGAAGCATTGTATCGAATGAATTTGGAGACTATGGCGCTAACCTCCTTGATTGTGACAAGTGGCAGCATGCTAACCTTGTATTCTAACAGTTCCAGATTCTTTGCACAGTCCGCAAAGGTGGTTTCCCATTCTGATTCTTGCTCCTGAAAGGCACTCCATACAGACAAGAAATTGGCTGCCCTAGTCAAATTCTATTTGAGGACAGGTCTAGTGGTGACAAGGAACTTTGCTTGGATTTTATTCTTCAAATTTTCCTGCTGCAAATGATTTTCTCTAACAACATCCCTCTCTAATGCATCAGCAGCTATCTGTAGGACTTTGTCTTGAATTTCCTTTGCCTTCTCTTCAATTCGAATAGAATCTGCCTTCACTTTCTCCAAGACATCATTCCTCGTGATTAGTGCTAGGTACCAACCATTAAAGTCATATGCTGCTCCCGCTGCAATAACTTTCCCTTCAATCAATTCCTTTTTCGGAACTCCTTTCAATACCCTGAGGCATGGAATGATTCTGTCTTGAATATCCTTGGCATTCTCCCATGTTTCTGCCAATCTCGAAATTCTTGAAAGTAGGAAAGATGATTGATCATATGCTAGCATTAATCTTTTTTCAAACACTGCTACTTCATCACTTCTGTCATTCATCCATTCTTTGCTCTCTCTGGCTGAAGTGATTTCTTCCTCAAAAGTCTCCTGCGAAGTATTCATTAGTGGAGGTCCTACTGAGCTGGCCTGACCAAGAGGTTTAGTTAGGTGTTGAATGTATTTCTTCAGACGTTCCACTTCCTTCTCGCAATCCTTTCTTTTTGCTACTTCTTTTTCCAGCCTTACCTTGATTGTAGCAACTAAATTATCTAGATCCTCCACCTCTTGCCTCTTTGTTGTTGGGCCCAAATTGACAGTGGTAATTGCATAATCTTGAGTAGTAATTTCCTCCCTTGTCTTGTCAACTATTGGCACAGCGATCTGTACTGTACGTTGGCCTGCTTCATCCTTTTGAATGGTGGAAAGTATCTTGGCTGGCTTCTTCACAGGGGCTGTGTCTAGTCTGGCCAAGAAATCGGCCATGTCATCTTCTTCTGGCATGTCATCTTCTTCAATTGTTTTTAAACTTTCCTTCAGCCAATCCGGAATGGTAAGCTGCTCTACAATGTAATGAGCCAAACCAATTCTGACCCAAAAATTTTCAAACTTCGAAGAACACAACAACACCAAAGTACCGTTAGGGTTAGCTCAAATCAAAACCAGCAACTGAAGGAAAAAGCCTCAACACCAAGAATGTGCTTTCCGACCCAAGTTGGGTAAGAAGCTACCATATGGCGGAGTATCACTAGTAAAGAATGCAGTATTGGAAAGTAAACTCAACGCCAAGCATGTGCACTCCTAACCCCAGGTGGGAAAGGCGCTACCATATGGCGGAGATTCTATTAACAGTGATGCTATGCAAGTAAAACAATCTCAACGCCAAGCATGTGCATTCCTAACCCGAAGTGGGAAAGGTGCTATCATATGGCGGAGAAACAGAAAGCAAATACAATGTAGACTGAGCAAAGGCCAGTCTCATCCACAACCGTGGGAATGAAAGTGATTAAACTGAAAGTAAACTAAGCGGCATAGCCATCCTCTTCCACTAAAGTGGGGATACAAAATGTAAAGTGCAGAAAATAAAAGAGCTGATCAGTACTATTGATTCAGCGTTACAATATGATGAACAATCTACAAATACAATGAGATATAGATAACCAATGATCCCCAAAATGTTAGGAAATGAACTCCAAACAAGTACAAGCTATCCAACATATGAAATATACCAAAAGGGACTAAAATATCAGGTCTGATATAAAATTGCAGCAATCAGAAAATTCATACCAGCAAGCCTTAAAATCACCAAAATGCTCATAACTTCGTCAAAACACCTCCGAATGATGTGGAACTGAATGCAAATGAGAGCTAGGAGTTGAGTGACCAAGACCAAGCCAAGAAACCCCTCCAAATAGCAGTGATTTATTTATGCACGCTTTCTAATGCAACCTCAAAGAAGGTACAACCTCAAGAAATGTTCTACCAACAAGATAAAATCCGAGACACCTCCGAAAAATCTGAAAACTTGCAAGGAGGGGTGCCCAAGGTAGACTAAAGCATAGGGCCAATACCCAGAACCACCAAAAAATTGTGCATGGACTTATGAGCAGATTTCTATTTCAGCAAAACCCTAATCAGCAAATGCAAAACTCACAAATCTCTAAAATCTTCAACCTTGATGCTCTCTCTGCTAGTCTGGATGAGAAGCAGTCTCTGAAAACTCAGCTAGGTGCTATCTTTCAAGCACGAAACCAAGAGAAAGAACTAGGAGGTATGCATTCCTCGAAGCAAGCTCTGAAAGCATTCCAGCAGCATAACAATATAATAAGCAACAATAGATAATCCAATTGAAGGCCAAGTCTCTTATTTATAACTTTTTTGTCTCCAAATTCAAATCTTCTTTTCCCTCCAATTAGGGTGCCTAAATGAAATTCTCTTTTCACCTTTTCTCCAAATTTCATTTGCATTTCATTTCCAACCCATATGTGGAAATATAATTTAATAAAATGCAAATATATCACCAAAAGGCGTCCAATATAGACTTAAGTGAAATATTCTATAACTTGCAAATGTTTCACTAAAAGATTTAAGTGAAATATTTAATTAAACTCAAATGTCTCCAAGCTAGGCGTCCCCTTTTGCCTTAGCACATATTTCACTTAAATATTAATTCATCAAATAAGGCCTCCAAAATGTTTAATTAATAAACATTATAAAAATCACTTATCTCTCCAAATCGTCTTCCATGCCTTAGACAAATATTTTTCACTTAAAACATTATTTTTCATCAAATATCAAACTTGCCAAAATAACCACCTCAAATGCTGGAGACCACTGCTCAAGCTGACCTGCCGGAAATAGCCATTGCACTGAACTGCTAAACTGTTGCTAAAAATAGCACTGCTAGAAATAGTACTTACTAAAAATACAATACTGCTAAAAATAGTAAGTTGTTCCAAATTCATTTTCTCCACATTTTGAGTAGCCGTCGCAACTTACTAAAAATAGTAAGTCCGTAAAAGTCATCTGATTCAGTTGCATGTTACACCATTGCGAAGCTCTCTGAAAACCCAGAAGGAATCCAGAAGCCAAACTGGAAAACTCCAACATGCAAGCCTCCAAAAAGCAGCCGAGAACGCTAGTCAATATCCTTTCATGCATGTTACCTCATTGCGAAGCTCTCCAAAAACCCAGAAAGTTTCACCAGACATGTGTTAGAAACTCTCGTATGCAAGACCTCAAAACCTCCTCTGAAAGTGGAAACCCTAATTTTCATTTCAGCTTTAGCCTACGAGTTTCCGAAAATAGGCTAAATCCAAACGAAGAGTGTAGGGCTAAATTGGGGACATTACATACAACTTCTTCTTCTTCTTGAATTTCCTGTACACAAGGAACACCTTGAATTCCCTTGAGGGCGGAAATCATTCCCTCTTGGAATTCGCCATCCACAATATTGACTTCATCATCTGATTGGAGAATCTCAGTGTCCGTAGGAGATTGCGGTTGATCCTCTTCTAACTGGATGTGAAGGGGAGAAGGAATTCTTATATCTGCTAAAGATTCATCAATATCCATTATGTCATTAATATTTGCAGATGCAGCTGAGTGGGGTGGCTTAGCCTTCTGCTTCTTTTGAATAGGCTCTTCAACTATAGCCTTGTCCTTGGACTTCTTTTTCCTTGAACTAACGTTTTCAACTAGCTCACTTCCTTGGGACGCTCCAGCGTTCGAGGAATAAGATTCTTCCTTGCCCATCAAATCATATGTTAGCTCTACATTATTCCGCCACAAATCCTAAACTTGTTGATCTACCCACCACTGAGAGTATTGGATAACAGGCCTCATGAAGGTGTCCAAGTCTGCAAGCTCTGGCTCATACCATCTTATAGGAAGCAAAGGTTTACTTTCATCAAACCCTAGCTGAGTGAACTCACCATCATCTTCAATTTGATCTGGTATCCTGAAGAGCTCGGTTGTCCATATCAAGCTAATTGGTAGTCGAGACCACATTCTCTTTCTGACTTCTAACTCATCTACAGCGTTTGCCCAATAATCTTCTAGCTCGACTCTGTGCTTATATTTCCTTCCTTCTACGAATCCTATATGGTGATGAGGATCGAAATTATCCCAAGACCGATATGAATTGAAGGGATACCTTTCTATTTCCAGTCTGACACTTTCTGCTGCTTGGGCTGATGGGCACGATTCTTCCATATTGCCAAATGAAAAATGGGAATGTGACTGCCGCCTTACCCTTTGCTCTTTGGAAGTTTTGATATGTTTCAAATTGTCTGAGAAACTCCAACAATACCATTCTGTTAGTGGGAAAAAATGGAATTCTGAATGGACGTCCCGTAAAACCCTGGATCCAAATGTATGTGAATCTAGGAAACTGGATATACCAGTATCCATATCTACTGATGAGGCTTTTGGATTCATGAGATAATCTCTGATGTGCTCCTCCTTGCAGTATTCTTGTTATATACATGAGAAATGCATCGTGAGCTCTTCTAAAATGTGTCCTTTCTGACAGCTGCAATTGAGGGTAGTAGTTATATACTTTGAGTTCATTTTCTCCATTACCCACCGGACCTCAGCATATCAATCCAGCATACCTATAAGCTCTTGCCAACATGTAAACAATATATGACCTCATGTGGAAGGACTTGGTGCTCTCTAAATTGAGTAGCTGTTCGTGGATGTTATTGCTAATCATTCTTGCCCAATTGAACCTTCTAACTCCAGAAACAATTTCATCTATGAAGAAATACATCCACGTTTGAAATAATGCACCTTGGGGGCTGCCCATTATTCTATTCAGTGGTAAAATTTTATCACCATAATCCTCTTTAAAATCTGTTGGGCGCAAAGTCTTTGGCATCTTCTTAATTGGCCTTGGTTTTAGCAACCATAACTTGTTAAAATTGGCTGTGCATTGCTCACTTCTTTCTTCAAAAATTCTCCTTGTGTCTTCCTCGGTTTTATATGAAGACTTGTGGTGGCTAGGAATGCCAAAGGCTTCCTAAATGGCGCACTCTCCAAGATGTGCTAAGACTCTTCCATTAGGAGCAACAATTTGTCTTTCCTCTGGATTATAATGTCTTGCGCATTCCACCATTAATTCAGGGCACTCAACAGCCGGAGGAAATCCAGCTGGCTGGAAAATTCCATTTCGTACCATTCGGTGAGCTATGGCTGTAGGCATGAGTCCATTCAGTCCCACCATTCTTTTTCTGAATTCTTCAAAATCTATGTGTCCCATGTCAGTATCTTTGATATTCTTCCATTTTGAATTGACTTTGGATTCCAGTTGTGGTCCTTTACTCGCAAACTTCATTTGTTTCTTCTTTGAAGATTCGCCTTGTGTAGTCATCCGCCTGCAGGAAAGAAAATGTATATTAATTTAAATAATTTAATTTGGAATTCCTCTCTCCTGAAAATATTAATTTTCAGCTTGTTCAAAATCAGATTTCAAAGAGTAAGCTGAAAAAAATAAAAGGGCTGGAGAAATTTTGCAAGAGTGCATAAAATCATAAGTAATAATGAATTCATTTAATCTCCAGTCTGAAAATTTTACTCTTTTGTTGGCAATTCAGCTGTGAAGAATTCTGACTTTACTTTCGAAAATCAAGCCAGTCGTTCATAAATTTCGCTCCTCAATTCCAAATTGAAAATGACTTCTCTTCTAAAAATTACTTCTCTCCTGAAGATCACTTCTCTTCCAGATTGCTTTTCAAGAAAAAATAAACTTGCTGAAAGATATGGTGAAAATGACTTGTTGAATTGCCTTGTAAGGTTGAGCAATTGATTTCTTTTAGCAATTCCATTTTTCTTCTCTTGAGTTCTCCTCTTCAGCAAAGTAAGTTTCCGGATTTATGTCTCTTTTCTTGAGTTCAGACTCTTAAGCAAAGTAAGTTTCCAATTTTATTTCTCTTTTCTTGAGTTCAAACTCTTCAGGTAAGCTTTGGAAAATAATAAAGGATTTTCATGAATTTTTATTTTCATTTTCCGAACTTTTTAATTTTCTCCAAATTTTAAAAAATATTTAATTCACTTTATGGCTAATTGTTTGATTTTCTTTTATTTTAATGTTTTCAATTTAGCCGTGGCAAAAATTATTCATCAATTTCAATGTTGGAAGAAGATTTTTTATTTTCTCTTTCTTGAAGTCTGGCTTCATGTCAAATTTTTTAACCCTCTATCTCTTGAAATTGGACTTCTCATTACCATACTCACTCTCTCTTCATGGTGAACTTTGTTAGACTTATTCCATTTATTTTCCATTCAAGTGTCATGGCGTACTTTCAAGGTGATTTTCCTCTTGTTATCCCTTTATGGCGGACTTTCAAGGCTTCTTGTCATTCGTTTTTCCATCTTATTTGCTCTTCACATTGTCTTCTTAGTATGGTGAACTTCCTTATTGCCATTTATCCATCTCTCTCTAGGCGGACTTCATAAACAATTTCCCAAGTACTTCTCTCTATGGTAGACTATCTAAGGTTGGCGGACTTCATCAAGTATTTTCCAAATGCTTTCCAAGAGATGGCAGACTTTCTAGTGCATTTTCCATTTGCTCTAAAGTTGGCGGACTTGCTAGAGGATTTTCCAATTACTCATCAAGTTGGGCGGATTTTCTTTACCCTTTTCCATATGCTTTTCTAAGGTTGGCGGACTTTCCAAACCACTTGCCAAATACCTCTTCAAGTTGGGTGGACTTCCAACCTTGTTTAGGTACTGATTCTGACTTAAAATTTTTGACTTGAATTGGATGATGATTAAAAACTCTATCTTGAAAACCCTAGAGCAAAAAGGACCATGAAAATGAAGTTCAAGGAAAAACCAAACGGGCAAACCAAGGAGGGTCCCCATTTGCAATGGGGCAAGTGTGAATTAGGTCACAACAGGACCCTAAAATCTCCTTGCTTTTACAACTAGGTTTGCCAACTTGCAAGCTTTATTTCTAAAACTAAAACAAGACAACTAACTAACAACCTGCTAAAACAAAAAGCAAGGAAAGGTCCAACTATTACAATTTGATTTTTCTTTTTTCACAAAGAATAGATAAGCATGAGACAAGAATAGCAAGAAAACTCGGAAAAGGCATTGAGTTAACTACTGCTTTAAGTTCTATTTTTGGAAAAAATTGCTGCCCCAAAAGGTGACTTCAAACATGCTAATTTTGGGAAACTATATCTGCTAAAAAGTTAGGAGAATATTGCATGTTTAAAAACTCGAATATTGACTGTGAACATGCCTATGTTCGGAAAAGTTTTGCACAAACTGCTGAAAATAAGTTGCTGATTTTTCTCCAAAAAACGGATTCCCTGAAAAAAAAGCTGAGGTTTGGGTTTTGTAGACAATCACGTTCTGAAGAGACCCAGTTCGTTAGATCTTGAAAAAACTGAGGGCTTCCTGAAAAAGCATCGAAAAAGCAGATTTTTGAAAATATAAAATTTTCCAATCTTCAAGAGGAGTAAAAAGCAAGCGGACCCAGATCGATGAAAACTAAAAAAGATGACCACCTGTTTTTGAAATGTGATGCCCTAGAAGAATGGATCATGAAAAAGTGTGCCTCTGTGCTTGCCAATCCCGAATCCATGAAGAAAACTGAAAAAGCACTCTGTTTGAGCCTCCAAATCTTGATGAGAAGAAAAAGATATCTCTCTTCCTCTAGATGTCAACTTGCAAAATATGAAGAATGAATGCCAAAAGCCTTCTTGAATAGAGTTCAAGGACACAAAAGCATTTTCTTCTCCAAGCTTTAAAACTTTGAAGTCAATTTGGAAATAGAAACTTTGAATTTAGACACTTTTTCAAATGACGAATAATGGAAACTGAAAAATGGCTAAGGCATGACTGCTTGGGAGTGCTGACTGGACATGGGCGCCTAGGCTTCGCAGAGTTAGCTATTTTTTTCACGTTTTTCAATCTTTGTTTGTTTCTGCTCTTGGCGAGACCTACCTCCAACTTCAACGGGCTGGGAAGTTGGTACTGCCAATTGATAAATTTTGTTTGACCATGGCAAGTTCATATTTGACCACTATTGAAGTGATCCCCAGCTTCATATCGACATCCGACATCATCTAATCATGATTGCGAGCCCTCGAAATTGTTGACGAAGGATGAACTAGAAAGTAGCATGCGGGGATCAAAAAAATTTCTATGTGTTGAAGACTTGGGAATGTTGACTGGGTAGGGGCGCCCAAGATCACCAGAGTTAGCCATTTTTCATGATTTTCATATTTTGCCTTGCATGTGTTCCCTCCAGAAGCCGTTGACCCCTGTTTGGATGTCGTTTCTCACCAAACGGTGAACAACAGAGTTTGAAAGTCAATCATTCTGACAAGGCTGATCAAAACTATGATGATTTATACCCTCTGACGGCCCTCGACGCTACATTTGACTAATTTTGTGAATGCAGGAATTGGGCTGACGAAGGAGTTTGAACGTTTCCTCAAAAATGCGAAAAATATTCTAAGGCATGAGAAGTTGGGCGCCCTTCTTGGCCAGGGGCACCCAAGTCTTTCAGACTTAGCCAAAATTCTAATATTTTCAATTTTCTTTTGACTTTCTTCGTTTTGCGTGTTTCTGCCTCCGTTCAATTTGCAATATCTACCGTTTGACTAATCCTCGACACTAGATGATGGATTCATTGAAGAGCCTGAACACAACTGAGGTGATCTCCAGCTTTTCCCAACCCTAAAATTGCTTTTGATTGCTTTGACTGGATCTGAATTGGGCTGATGAGGAAGATTTGCATGTTTTTCGAGAAACACAGAAAATAAACTAAGGCAAGAGCACTTGGGTGCCCTTCTTGGCCAAGGGCGCCCAAGCCTCCCAGACTTGGGAATTTTTTCAATATTTTCATCTTTTTTTGATTTCCATTCATTGTCTTTGCTAGCTGCATCCTTGGAATTCACCGTTTTCTGTGCTAAGGCTAAATTTGACTAAGGCATGAAAAGCCAGGAGTGTTGATTGAGCAGGGGCGCCCAGGATTACCAAACTTAGGAATTTTTTCATGAATTTCACAAATGCTAGGCGCCTCCAATTGGCAGGGATGCCTAGGCTTCCCAGTGTTAGAAATTTTTTTTGCAAATTTGATTATTTTTAGATTTTCCCTCCTCTGTTAACCATTTCTTGTACATCTTTCACTGCTTTGCGTCATCTGTGCAACATTGAGACTTTGAATCTGACACCTGGCAGTTGACCATCCTCCATTAATGATCTTGGAGCTCATACTTTGCCTTTTGGAAAAGTAGAATAGACCCACCAGGGAAATACTAATCTTTTGACGATTCTGACTGGACCAACTTGATTGGGAAATATTTTCAACTATCAAAATCAGTTTGAGCCTTGGAAACAAAGATTCTATTTTTAGAAACTTTTGCCAGTATCCATTTGAGAAGAAACCTAGAAAACCCCAACTCAAGTCTATTTTTAGAAACTTTGACTTTTGACAACAATTTTTACAAGACTTGTTACCACTATTACAAAATGCCTTAATG
The DNA here is from genome assembly GCA_007258455.2 of Sequoia sempervirens. NCBI lineage: Eukaryota > Viridiplantae > Streptophyta > Pinopsida > Cupressales > Cupressaceae > Sequoia > Sequoia sempervirens. Next base: position 323,138,256 of record VDFB02086081.1, read on the forward strand.
AAGCAAAAATTTTAATTTTGGGCATAACAAATAAAAAAACCCAAGAAATTCAGAGATTTTTAAGGATTTAAAACTTGTTTCATGCACCCTTTAATAAATAAACCTTAAAGATACAATAACATCATCAAATAGAAAGTACTATGATCCCATACACAAAGATACATCGATCACATAAGTATAAACACAAATTTTAGCTGAAGGAAATAACACATTTAGATATATAAATATTGTCAAATGTATACAAAACTCATGGAATATGAAATCCATGGCATCAAAACAAATATCAAAACTAAAAATATAAGTCTATGGCTTAGAGAAGCTTGCATTACTCATCCCAACATTACGACAAGTGATGTGCTAGTGTCTAAGATAGGTCCTAGATGATGATGTAGCCATGATATTTGCTTGTGTCTCAATGATTGGTGTGTATATTCAAGTGAGGAATTTATTAGTAAAATTTTCTTGAAGCCTTCATGACTGCATGTTTTGTTGTCAAGCTCATTAACAAATAGGAATGGTTAAGTAAAAAGATAAATGGTTATGTTCTAGTTTGACTTTAGCTAGCATACTAATAGATGGGATTGTTCTATGTGTTTCTTGTGTAGGGCATGATTGATACATTTTTTGCATTAAGAAAATGGCATTTCTTTCTAACTATGACTTAACTTGTATTCAACAGTACAATGACTGTAGCATGCCAAATTTTCCTAGACCGTCCTTGCATACTAAACAAGTTGTCCAATGTATGAAACAAGATAATCCTTGATTAGGGCTTTGACTGCGAAAGATGTAGAGATTTGCAACAAGGGATATGTATTTTGTAGGTTTTATGTTCATGATTCATCATTGGCCTATTACATGCTTAGACCTATAGTTTGATGGGGGTTTGGGGGAAACACCCCAAGGAGGTCGAGGGGTAGCACCCCTCACGGGGGTTTGGGGGCAGCGCCCCTAGCGGGGTCAAGTGGCAGCACACAGACGTTCATGGCGCACACCATTTTCATATTTTTTGTAATTCCTAGGGGCATGTTATAAACTAAACAAGCTTTGGAAGATTGTAAATTTTTTAAATTTTTTTAATTAAAATGGCCAAGTTTTGGCATCAGGACTCGCCCAAACTTGACGAGTTTTGTGAGTCTTCTAGACTTGGCGAGTTCGGCGAATACTCGGCTCCTGAGTCTACATGACTTGCTCACCCCTGCCCGGACCGTGACTCACCGAGTTCTGACAAGTTCCTGTGAGTCTTGTAACTATGGATAAGACATCATCTTGATCATTTGAAATGCCTTCAACATCTTCCAATAGAAATTCATTAACTTAGTGAATTGTTATGCAATTGAAATCTCTTCTCTGCACCTCAAACTCATCTACACAATTTGATGAATAATCCTCAATTCTTGGAATGTGTGTAAACTTGTTTCCCAACCTTGACTGTGAAATGCCCTTGGTGTCATAAGTGCTCTTTTCATAAATAAATTTGAAGTTGAACCAAGCAATTTTCTCATTGATAAATTTAGAATCCCTATTGTTTTGCATTTGTAGATTCCCAATTGGATAAAAAATCCAACTTAAGGCTTATGCCTCCCTCTCAAAAGAAAATGTATTTTGGAAACTTGGCGAAGATACTCTAGGAAAATAATCTCATCACTTGGGTACCTTAGAAACATGTATGGATGAGTATGTGAATCCATACACCCGAATATAGGAAAATGTTGGGAATTGAACGAACCAATTTGCCTAGTTGGATATGACCGCGATTGCCCTTTTGAAAATCCTTAAATGCATATGATTTTCTATCTCGTAAATTGAGTGCATGAGAAAGGCATCATTCACTCTCCTGTAGCGCTTGAGGGATTCAAAGTACTCCAATTGTGAGAAATTCTTGTATATCTGAGTATGTTGTGACACAATAATGTTCAATCTTTTGAACATGTCATGATGAGCCATCAAATACATGAGGTATGATGTCATGTGAAACTCACGAGTTTGCCAAATTTTGTCAACTACTCATGCAAGCAATCATGAAACAAGGCAGCTTAATCAAAGTGCTTGCTACTATTGCATATTTTACTGATGAGGTAGTACATCCATGACTTGAAAGTTGAAACTGTGAGCTTGTTCTTGACCTTTGAGAAGAGCGATTATGATTGCAAACTCATCTTTGAATTCTCCTTGCCCTAAATTCTTTGATAAAACTGTTTTCTTCTCCTTTAGCCAACACTTGACTACTTGCTTTTCACATTCCTCAAGATTTACTTCAAGTGACTCCTCATATGGAGGTATGGATAAGGTGAGCTCAATGTCAAATTTGAGACTACATAACACATAGCCATTGATAGATCTTATCCCTCTCTTTTAAGGATCATAGTCTTTCACACAAGCCAAAACAAATTGTAAGCTTTGTACTGAAATTCGAACTGAACCCAACTGAACAAGGCCACAATCCACTAATTCCTTTGCCGTTTTGCTTCCTTCTTTGATATTTTCTCCAAGATCAAATCCTTCTAGTAAAACACATAAGTCAGTTTCCCGCACTATGCAATATTCATGAGTGAGGACTGAAGGTACCTCCAAAATGAGTGCTGAATATTGCATTTTGGAGAACGTAGAATTGTCACTTCAAACTTATATTGACATCTTGCCGATTTAAGCCAAACATTTACCTCTTTCTGCAAAACTGAGGAGGAAATTGAAAGAATTTGATTAAGGGATACCTTTTTCTGGTGCTTTTATGATGGTTTTTCTCCAAAAATGTCCACCTACAGCCACTGTTCATGCTGGTAGAGGCCTAAAAGAAACAATTTTCTAACTTTGAAAGTTGGAATTCTGCAAAAATTCTGCATTTGAAGTTGTTTCTGCTGTAGAAAAATATTTTTTTGCATCTGCTGTGAGAGAAAAAAAGTGTAAAAGACTTCTTAAATGGACGACTTTAATGTTGCTTTTTCCTATCAATAGATATTTTTATATAAAATTCTAGTTCTGAATTAGCATTTTACTTTTATAGCTTTTCAATGGCTATTACCAAGTGTTATACTCCTATAAAATATGTGCCTAGGCTGAGTTGGCCAGGATTTTTATTTGTTTTCTTTTTAAAAAACAAACAAATTTGTTTCAGGAGTGTTGATGTGTGGCATTTCACAAGCGTGCACCTATACATAGAGAGCTTGTTTAAAGTTTAAAAAAAGGTTCAGTTATGTGGCATGTGCGATGGGATAGGCGTACACTACTAATTTCTTTTTCCTTTTGTCAACGTGAAGGCATGTTGTTCCTTGCTGGCATGTGCCACTACCCCTTGTTTTATTTCATCCTTTTTGAACTTTTGGCAGGCATGTGTCTTCTAATTGGCATGTGCCTATACAAAACAAAAATTAAAATTTCATGTGCGGATGCATATCCTTTACAAGGTATGTGCTGCTAGTTTGAGGGCGAATAAAATGTCATTCAAGCACATTTATGAAAATATTGATCTTCTTGTGTTGGTGTGTTGCAACGCTTAGGCACACACCTAAAATATTAGTAATAACCAAGGTTGCCATGTACTCTACTATACTGTGCAGGTATCTCATTGATAGTTTCTAATGCTTCTCTTGTGCAGCTGCAATAAATGAAGATTAAGTTCTTGAATCATCTTGGATATGTAGAAGAATCTAATGCCCCTATTTTTGGGTTCTCTTGCATTGCAATTGGCTCTAACCTTCTCAGTGTGTGTCAACCTTCTCAGATGGGTTATTTGATGTTGCTAGTGAGCTTAGATTATCTAGAGGACTCAGATGTCACTTTTCAAAGTTATTTTCGGCGTCTAGTGTGTTCTCCAAGATTCTTGGAGAGAACATCTATTTATAGTAAGTCACCTAGTCAGGTCCGATTCTCATTATTCATCATCAATATCACTCTAGAGCAGTCAAATTTTGATTTCAATGCTTTTCGACAGTTTCCACAAATCGGATGTATTAATGAGCTATAATTTAATTATTTTTATTAAGGTTGCTAATTTTATTAAAATAATTTAATGGGCACCTTAGTATAATAGCTCGTTGGAATGAGAATTGAAAGTTTTAAATGTTGGACGTTGATAATGTGATTTTTGGTGTTGGAAATGGTTAAATAGTAATAAATCACTTTTTGGAGTAATAAGACTTATTTAATTTATAAAGTGATTTTATATTATATTTTTTGAAAAGCTTTCGAAAATGTTATAAAAAGAGTTTTGTGAGCTCATTTGGTGATATGCTTGAGAATTGATAACAGGTTGTTGGTTTGAACTTCGTTCATCTAAGGGCTTTGTGATGACAAAAACCCTCAGAGGATATTAGCTGCGAAAGTGAAAGATCTTTCTTGGCTGATTTACTAGTGGTTTTGTTCAAGAACTATGCAGGAGCTTCATTGATGCAAAACTTCAGTTTGTTTGCCAAGCAATAAAGCAGACCAGTGTGGGAAGATTTTGTGAAGACTAAACAACAATTTATGAGTGTCAAAATATTCAGTTTGGACACTTCAGTTGCTGGCCATACCATCTTTGTGCAAGCCGTTCAACCTAAAGGAAGGGCATGGGATTCTCAGGGCAAGGCACCTAGGTTTTGAGGGGAATTTTGATTGGTTTGGGGGTGCCATGGTGTGAGGAACACTCAGCAATAAAATTGGAGTTGGAACAGCTAGGGTTTGGAGGAGTTGGTTGTCATTTTTGGGGCCACAAGTTGCTGTTTACAATCCATTTCTAGACCATTTATGCACAACATCAAATGGATATGTTTGTATTGTCATTTTGAGATGATTTGACCATCTGGGTATTGTAAAAATCACTATTATATTACTGTCTAAACTCTATGATAGTTCTGTAATTCATTTCCAGCTAGTGGGTAATTTCAAATATTTAACATATTCAACGTTGATGCCTTATGAATATCATTGCAATAATTTTTATTTGATTGCATTGGCTACGTTACCATCAAAACACATATTCTTATTCAAAAAAAAAAAATATAAGGTGGTCATTACAGTGGTATTAGAGCAAAGTATCTTGCCATCTTGGAGGGTTGTGTGTGAATGAACAATTTATAGGTCATTGGAATAAGTAATGCAGCCTAAAACACATATTTCAGTCTTCACATGTATTTTAGTTTGGGTTTAGAGAATGATTACATTTTGGGATTGTTGGCATTACAATTAGCACCTCTGGAGTGCGTATTGGCAACAAACAACTATTCACAGTGCGTAATGACTGCTCTTCAAATTAGGAGGGGAAGCTCCCTCTTGTGCTGATATGCGTGAAAAAGTATATGATCTAAATCCTATCTTTTTGAAGAGATGTTGTTCTCTCCAAGCGAAAACCTTCCTTTTATCCTCATTTGCTACAATGGCGACATATACAACTAGCAACTAAGATATGAGTATCAAGTCCTTCGGCTTGCCCTCTACTATAGACAATTCAAGCTAATGGATCCCTTGATGAAGATAATGTGCCTTGTGCCTCAACTGATATAACTCTGTGAGAAGGTATCGGCTTGCGACAATGAAATCTTCAATCCAGTTGTCCAAAACTTTGCCACGATTGACTAATCGATCCAACTTCTATTGTTCTGCAGGTGTTCCTTGAAGATGTGGAAGACTAGGTGCTTTGCTTGAGTTTCCATGAACAAGATCTGAGATGTACTGCCGGAGTTGCTTGATTTCAGCCTTGAGGGTTGCCTTATCTTCTCCGTCCTTCATGACACTCTTCAAGATTACTTGCGACAACCTTAAAGAGGTTCACGTCCGTTTGTCGAGTGCTCCTGCCAAGATTAGTTTTGACAAAGGTGAAATCACCAACTTCAACTTCATCCAGGCTCTTACCCTTTGGTGGTGTGGCAACTTCAACGATGATCTCTGCTTCATGAGTTTTCTTTAGATGCACCTGCTTCTTGATCTTCTTGTTTGACCTATCCTGATAAGGATCACCAAACTCAGACAAATCAAGTTAATATGAAGGCTCTCGCCTTCGTCTTCCCAAAGACCTCTTGAGCCAACATGAATGAGCAATGTTATCTTCTTAAGGAGAGATTGCTGCTGCTGTATCGACCTTTGATGGATCAACTGGCACTGAGTCTTCCTGAACTGGTGAATCTGACACTAAGTCAATATCAATGGGATGTGACTGTGGTGAAAATGGTGAACCGGGAGGTGAGGAATCTGCCTCGGCCTGTATTACTGTCTCAACTGGAACTTTAGGTGCCCTTTCAACCTGTTTCTGCTTTTGTTTTCCTGTACTTCTTCCCTTTGTGTTCCCATTGACTCTAACACCTTCAGGGGGCTTCAAAATAACCTTAAGGCCTCGACCTTGAGGTAGAAGGTAGTGAAGAACACCCTACTGGTGGTTCTGTAATTGGAACTGTCCTTCTCCTTCTCTTGCTATCCAAGAAGTGCATGCTAGTTTTGATAACCATTCTTGATAGGTCCTCAATTGAAGTACTCTCCCTGGCGTACCAATTTGGTTGGCGAAGTGGGTGGTGAGCAACTTGATCTTTGACGAATGTGCTAAGTAACACCTCTCCGTCATCATCCGACAAACCCTCAACATCCTTTGATAGGAAATCAGCAAGTTGAGCAATAGTAAGTTTGTAGTAATGATGTCAGTGCACTTCAAATTCATCTTTGTAGTTGGCCCAAAAGTCCTTAAGTGCTGGCCTGTGTGAATTACTTCGCTCCAACCAAGCTGCATAATGACCCAATGGATCATAAGAACGCCTCTCGATGAGATACTTGAGGTGGAGTTTCTCTAACTCGTTCGTCATTAACTTGCAATTAGTGACAGTCTTGCATTTGTAAATACCCCATCTAAAAGGAAAGGTGAATGTTGTCTTATGGTGATTGTGAAGAAAAGAGTGAACCTCTTAAGCTTGTCTTAGAAACTCCATGAATAGGACCTTGTTTGACAGGTACCTCAGTAACATTAGAGGTTCTTTGGTGTAACCATACACTTGAATATATGTGAAAGTGGGGAATTGAATAAACCAATCCACCCAACTCTCCATTGCTGATTTTTCCTCTGGTGAAATCCTGATGTGCATCTCATTATCGAGGTCTTTGACTGTTTTCATGAGGAAGTGATCATTCACCGCTTTGAAATCCTATTCAACCTTTGAGAACTCCAATTGTGAGTAATATTCGTGAACATGTTGAATGCCAAGAGTCCCATTGGTCTTCAAATGTCTAAAATTGCCTTGAAACGCAATTAAGTAGACTAGGAAAGAAACCATGTGAAACTCGTGGATTTTCAGGAATCCCATGATTTGTTGGTGAAGACACTCGCTGATTAACATGGCCCAATCAAAGTGTTCCTTATTGTCGATAATCCGGGAAATGACATAGAACATCCACGGTCGGAAAATATTAGCTTCCTCTTGACCTGTAACCCGGTTGAGCAAAGCTATCAAGATATCAATTTCATCCTTGAACTCCCCACGCCCAACCTTCTTTGGCATGTTGGTCTTCTATACTTTTAACCATCTCTGAGCAAATTTTCTCTGAGATCTTTCTTTGTCTCCATACCATATCTTGTCGTAATCCTCAATGACTATGGTAAAATTGTCTGAGCGAGGAGTAGAAAAACACTTCTCGATGTCCCTCGGCTTGAGGCTGCAAACGACTCTCCCATTGGCTGATTTGATTTGTCTTGTGGATGAATCATAATGCTTTATGCATGCCAAAACGGACTCGAGATCAAAAATTGTGATAGGAATAGATGTTGCTGCCAGCAACCTAGAACGCTCAAGAGTTTTGACTGTAGTGCTGCTAGTACCTTCCAACGTGCTCAGTTTGACCACTGGATAGACATGACCCAAGTCTGTATCGAAGGTTTTCAAAAAGTCATGCACCAAGACTGATTTGGCCTTATATTCTATTGGGTTGAATTGCATTTTGAAAATATGGATTGTTGACTATAAAGTTGGATATGTTAAGACAATTTTCAAAAAAAGTTGAAAAAACCTCTAGATGAAGCTAAAAATAGCCAGCGGCGGGAAAATTTTTCGGAATATTTTGGAATTTTTTTGAAACGTGGGTTTTGTAGAGAATTGAATTCTAAGCAAACCCAGATCGTTAGAAATTCGAAAATTTGAGTTTTAGTAAGACATGTAAAGGCTTTTCAGTCAAGAACTGTAAGGGTTTTAGGGTTTTCCAGGGGCAATTTTTCCTCGAAAAACTGGCACATGGGTTTTGTAGGCAATGGAATTCTAAGCAAACCTAGATGATTCAATTTTGGAAAAAGTGAGTTTTTGGCCCACATGCCAAGGAATCTTTGGAAAAAAAACACAGTGCTTCAGAAATGGAAGCAGTGGGGTAGTTTTCTCAAAAAAATCTAAGACATGGGTTTTGCTATTGATGCTGACATATGTGAACCCAGATGATTAGATTCTAAAAATTCTGCCGTTTACTTTGACATGCGAGAGAAAACCTAAGACAAGAACAAAAGAATTTGAGATAGAAAATAGAAAATATTTTTCCTTTGTAAAAGTCGCCTATGTTTGAATTCGATTTGATGAAGTCTGCATGCACTTGAATAATGAAGTTTGAAAAATATATCGTCTGAACAATCTGGACCTGGCACTGCAAAGAACATAGAAAAATATTGCTCGTAGCGCCTTCAGATCTTTGCCGCTCAAGAACATACGTGTTTGCTCTCACTTGTGATGTGAATAATAGATGCCAATATGACTTAAATAAATTAATTCAAGTCTTAAGGCGTCACAATTCCTAAATTTAGGCGCCTCCCTCTGATTGGACCTCTAAAATGCACACCATCTCTTGATTGGACCTCAAACTCAGTTAATTGCATGAGAAATTCACCCTAAATTGGGCGCCACCTCCAAGTACTTCAGCTAACTATACATGCAAAAATAAGTCGTCCATTTGCAAGCAAAGATTAAGTTTAGTTGAAGTCAGACTAACTGAAGATTTAAATAATATTTAAGTTCAGTTCACAACCTCCACCTTTTTAGGGTGATTCATGCACTTGGGTTGAAAAGTCAAATGACTTCTAGGCGTCACTTTTCCAGAGTTAGAAATTTTCTTGGAAATTTCATTTGCAGACATCATCGGAGCCCATGTTCGATCATTGATTTTGATTGATTGATGTGTCCAGAAGATTGCCTAATAGTTTCATTGAAGAGCAGGATCAAAACTGACAAGAAACTCCTTGAGGCTGCAAACCCTAATTTTGAGATCTAAGGCTTCAAAATTCAGGGCGCCCCTGGCCTCCAGGGGTACTTTTGGCTTTAGAATTAGTCATTTTCTTGTATTTTCATCATTTTGAAGGTGATTTTGGCCTCCCTTCATCTCGCATTCTCCGACATTTGGCAAAACTTCAGAACTGACTGACAAGCTCACTGCGGAGTTGGCTCCATTTTGCACAAGAGCTCTTGGAGAGCACTTTTCCAAAAATCATCATCTACTAGGTGAAAATCAAGGCGCTTTTGCTCCCAGAGATGAACATTTTCTCAACTGGTTGAATCTGCACTTAATCCGCGATTGCAAGCTGCTGACTTGTCCTCTGATCTGACTAAGGTATGCAACGGAAAGCTAGAAGCATAATAGATAGGATGAATATTTGAGATGACCAAAAAGATTGCATTCAAGGTTTCAAAACCTTGGGCGCCCCTAGCCTCCAAGGGCACTTTTGCTGTTTCTTGACATTTTTGACCATGATTAGACCTCATGTTTGACTCTTGATTTCGATAGTTCAACAACTCAGATTAACCCGCTGACGGATTGGTTGCGAAGCCTGATCAAGTCTGAGACAAACATCCTGGGTATCAATTGGTTAGAAACCTACATTTGGCACCTCAAAAAGATGGGTGCCCTTGGCCTCCAAGGGCGCTTTTCACTCAAGTGTTAGTAACATTTTCATCTCCCTCGTTCCTCGTTCAATCTCCCGTAACAGGTGCTAGACAGATCCTTCAGACTGGCTAGTAGGCTCATCGCGAAGCTAACAGTATTCCAGAGAAGTCATCTTGGAAGTGACAAATCTCAAAAATGAGATTTGGGCCTCTGAAATCTAGGGCGCCCCTTGCTAGTAGGGGCTCTTTTGCTCCAGAGCTAGAAAATTTTTGATGATTTTCACCTCGGCAAAAAATCCCCTTCGAGACAAAGCATCATTTTGCATATCTCGCCATAGATTCTTCATTTGAGTGTTTTAAGCTTAGATTTCGACACTTGGTATCTGGCCATCTGCCATTGAAGACCTCAAAGGTCCTAACTTTCCATCTAAAAAAGTGAAAACTACCCACCAGACTTAAATTGACTTTTAATTGAATCTGACTTCACCATTGTGATTATGAAGTGAAATAAGCCAATCCAAACAATTTTCAGTCAATTCTGACAAGTTTCAATTTTTAGGGTTTTTGACCTAAAACCAGGGGTTTGGAAACCCTAATTTTCAAATTTTTTCATATTTTTCCAGTATCTTGTTGACATCAAACTGACTAAAAGCCCATACTTGATTTGCCCAAAAATTGACTTGTGATGACATTTTTACAAGGTTTAGACTATTTTAAGCAAAATGCCTTAATGAAGCAAAAAATTTGGTTTGGGTACAAGAAGGATCACAAGAGAGGAGAGTGCAAACTTGGATGATGAGTTGACAGTTTTAATTAGAGTAGCACAACGACAACATGGTGGGTTTTTCCAAAGATTGATTTGAGACCCTGGGATCACACTTGGTTTCGGTCTGGTTCAATTAGGTGATTTTGAGGTTGTGTTGGCATTGCTTGAGGACAAGCAATCTTTGGGGAGGGCAGATTGTATTGTCCCCATTTTTGGATTCTCTTGCATTAAAGTTGGCTCTAACCTTCTCGGTGTGTGTCAACCTTATTAGAGGGGTTATTTGATGTTACTAGTGAGCTCAGATGATCTAGAGGACTCAAATGTCACTTTCTGAAGTTATTTTTGGCTTCTAGTGTGTTCTCCAAGATTCTTGGAGAGAGCATCTATTTATAGTAAGTCACTCGGCTAGGTTCGATTCTCATTATTTATCATTTGTATCACTCCAGTGTAGTCAAATTTCAATTCCAATGCTTTTCGACAGTTTCCACAAATCAGATGTATTAATGAGCTATAATTTAATTATTTTTACTAAGGTTGCTAATTTTATTAAAATAATTTAATGGGCACCGTCGTATAGCTTGTTGGAATGAGAATTGAAAGTTATAAATGTTGGACTTTGATAAAGTGGTTTTTGGTGTTGGAAACGGTTAAATAATAATATAAATTACTTTTTGGTTTAATAAGGCTTATTTAATTTATAAAGTGATTATATATATATTTTTCAAAAAGCTTCCAAAAATGTTATAAAAGGAGTTTTGGGAGCTCATTTGGTGATATGCTTGAGAATTGATAATAGGTTGTTGCTAGTTTGAACTTCGTTCATCCAAGGGCTTTGTGAGGACAAAAAACCTCATAGAGGATATTAGTTGTGAAAGTGAAAAGGTCTTTCTTGGCTGATTTGTTGGTGGTTTCATTTAGGAACTACATAGGAGCTTCATTGATGCAAAATTTCAGTTTGTTTGCCAAGCAATAGAGCAGACCATTGTGGGAAGATATTGTGAAGACTAAACAACAATTTATGAGTGTCAAAATATTTAGTTTGGACCCTTCATTTGCTGGCCGCTGGAGGAAGGGTGTGGGGTTCCCAGGGCAAGGTGCCTAGGTTTTGAGGGGAATTTTGACTGGTTTGGAGGTGCCAAGGTGTGAGGAACACTTAGCAATAAAATTGGAGTTGCAACAGCTAGGGTTTGGAGGAGTTGTCATTTTTTGGAGCCATAGGTTGCTGTTTACAGTCCATTTCCAGACCATTTATGCACAACAACAAATGGGTATATTTGTATTGTCATTTTGAGAATGATTTGGCTGGGTATTGTAAAAATTACTATTATATTGCTGTCCAAACTCTATGATAGTTCTGTAATTCTTTTCCAGCTAGTGGGTAATTTCAAATATTTAAAATATTCAACGTTGATGCCTTATGAATATCATTGCAAGTATTTTTATTTGATTGCTTTGGGTATATTACCATCAAAACACATTCTTGTTCAAAAAACAAAAGACAAAAAAATATATAGGTGGTCATTACAAAGAATGTGTAATGAGTCGTTTGTTTTTCTTTAAGGAAGCAGTTGAAATGTTACGTGTGTCTTTGAATACCCTGAATGAGTTATCTGAGCAATTTGTTTCCTTCTTGAGTGATTGAGTTTGCTTTAGGAGTTCAGAAATCTTGAAGATATCTAATGCCTTAACATATCAGTTAAAGAGCAATGCACTTCATTCATTGCACAAATTTTTTTCTTGATGATGGCATTGTTGCCAATGAAATTTATAAAATATAAACTCCTTGTTTTACTAGTGCCATCGTTAGCTATAGTGTGACAATGCCATATATAGTGGTCATTTTTAGATGGCCTTCCTTTTAACCTCCATACCCTTTGGGGGCTTGTATGTCTTAGCTTCATTTTCTGGAGTTCAAGTCACAGCTAAAGAGATCACATGCTACAGTTCTTAATTGGGTATGGAGATTAGTTTTTTGTGGAAAGTTTTCTCAGAAACCTACCTAGGCTGTAATAGATAGAGATGTACTTTCTTATTTGGTGCCATATGGCAGGCTAGAGAAAAAGCCATGTTATCTATGTTTCACAAAGTTTCAGTTTTTCTCTTTTCTGTTTCTCTAAATGTCTTCTTTTGATTGTTGCATAAATTCCTTTGTGAACTCAAATAGATTGCTGACTTATTTTGCAGATAGACTTTGTTGAGAAAAACATGCCAAAGAATGCACTAAATTTTTTTCGGACACAATCTCCTAGGCATTTTGAAGGTGGTGATTGGAATGAAGGTGGCACATGTCGGAGGACCAAGCCTTTGCTACCGGAGGAGGTAATTTCAAACTATTTCAGTAAGAAAATTAAAATTAATATTGAGCTTGAAAGAGAAACTAAATATTGAGCTTGGAAGTGAAAAATCACAGTTCTACGATTAGGCAGTATGTGTAATATTGCAAATTCTTTAATAGAATTCTTAGTAGAAAAGGTGGATATAGATGGTAAGCAAAGGTTAAAGATGCAATTTTCCAGAATATCAGCCTCATAGTGATGAGAGAGTGCTTTTCTTTTCAGTGGGAATATACATTCATTGCACAACATCTAGATTAAGTTTCAAAATGTCATATCCATATCAAAGAGAGTGATGTCAAAATCAATCTCTGAAATGTTAACATGTTGGTGCTCAGCTTCCATACGTTCCATGCTTTTCTAGTTGGATTAAACAATTAATATTCTTGAAGGTGAAATGAATGGACTACAGGAATCTTTGACTGTAAAACTTGTTATATGACATGACACGATTATAACTATATGGTAGTTGGTGCTTGGGATGGTCTGATGCAAGAAATTTTTGGAAGCTTCAAAATATCCTTTTTGACAGTGTTAAATGAGCTATAATTGAAGGCAGTCAAGCATGATGGTGACTAGATCAATATTTCTTGCAAGGCTCTGTAAGTATGTTTCATATACTATTAAAGCACAGATTCATCATCCATTGCGTGGTTGATTTGGAAACACATTCTAACCTTATCATCTTTTGGCAAATCATAACAATTTGTACTGGGTCAGAAGCACAACATTAAGATAGACAGCTCCAAGAAAGCTTTGGATGGGTGTATTTGAATAAGTGTAATGAAGATTTTAAAAAAGGGTGTTTTGCTACATTGTAAGACAGAGTCTTCAATGAATGGTACTGGTATGCTTTGTAAAGTTAGCTTTGGAATATACAAGATTTGGTCCAAGGGGAGTGACTATAATTAATATTATGTTGAAAAATTTGTTACACCTATCCTGTGAAAGCATGGAAGAATCTAAAGGTTGTTGACATAGTAGAGAATGTAATGCATTTTCAGGCTGCCCCTGCAGTATGGTGATTCATGCCTAGACAATTCTTACAGCTTCCACCCCTATTTTGATCTGTGATCCTTGTTACATATTAAATATTTTATAATACTCTTCACTCAATCTGACAGGCTGTTGTTGTGAATGGACTGGTAGGAAGTTGTTTTTTATTACCTAATCTCTAAGTAGACTGAGAGGCTGCAGCTTTAAAGGGCATAGATTGAGATTGAGATTTGGCTATTTTTGGTTATACACCGTTTGATTTCAGATGCCTTGACTACTTGCTTAAACACCTGAATCTACCTTGGACTGATAGAGATACATGCTCAATTTTTTTTTTTTAATAAATTATCTTCTAGTTTTAGTTGTTACCGTTTTAGCAGGTATTGTGAGAGAAATGTGATTTATCACGGTTTGAGCATGCTGGCAACCTGATTCAGATTAGATTGCGGATACAAATCCCAAGGGGATTAAATTGCTGAATTAACTGCGATTTTTTCTGAAATAACAGTGTATTCAAATTTTTTTATTTAAATTGGCACTGTCAATTTTCCTATAAAACACTTGTTTTTTCAGTCCCAACCTCTATTTTTATGATGTACATTTGGATTTTGCCAGTGAGACAAGCATTGGATTGATTGGGGCATACTTGAGGCTACTCAATTCTCATTTAGTTAGGGCCTAATTACCACTTTATGGTTTCGATGCCCACATTTTTTGAAGGGCTTGGAGCTTGGTTAAAGCAATAATATTTTGGAAAAATGGCATGTACCATGAAGGTCCATATGGCCTTCACCTCATTTGGGGATGCCACCCACAAACCCCCGTGCTGGTCTTACAAAATAAAAAAATAGGAAATGTTTTGGGTTGCATGGGATGGAAAAGAAGTGTTTCTTCCCTTTATTTGGCTTGAAATAACAAAAACAGCTCTTTTCCCCTATGTATATGAATTTTTCAGCTTTTTTTAAAATTCTTGTTTTTTTTCCTGATTAAATGAAAATCGGGGTACTTGAATCACAATTATACTCTTGGTTTTTTGAGTCAATCCTGATCTACATGATACTACTATGGTTGTTATAATTCAATACATATGATTTGTTTAAAGGAGGATTGTTAAAAGTCAGGTCTTTTTAATTTCTTTTGTTTATTTTAGTTCTGTTGATTACATTTGATAAGTTGCAGTGAACTGATGCATCTTTGGTGACTCATTTATATTTACTTCATTCATTAGTATTAAGAGAGTCTTCTCCATCAATAAAATGGCCAATTCTATGAAGGTTTTGGCAGAAATACATTTTCTAAAAAAATCTCCTGGTTGAACATCAATTGTGCTAAGGGTTTTCTGCTTCAAATTTCATTTTCAATGACATCGTTAGGCTAGGATTTCATCTTCAAAGTTTCCAGTCTTTTCAAACCCTAGGCTTTAGGTCAAGCCATCTGGTCAATTTGGTGAAGTGGTTAGTAGATTAGGGTTTCAAAATTCTTCAGATAGATCCTTAAAAGTTTCAGAGTGAGGAAACACATTAGAACCTCAGAGGCCAGCTCTGCACAAATTGCTATTATTAGCAACTATTTTTGGCAGTTGCCTCTTCTAGTGTTCTATTTTTGGGCAAACAACTGACAGCTTACTTTTAAGCCGCATTATTC
This sequence comes from Sequoia sempervirens, assembly GCA_007258455.2. Classification (NCBI taxonomy): domain Eukaryota; kingdom Viridiplantae; phylum Streptophyta; class Pinopsida; order Cupressales; family Cupressaceae; genus Sequoia; species Sequoia sempervirens. Next base: position 323,153,804 of record VDFB02086081.1, read on the forward strand.
TATTAGTTGTTTAGAATAGTTTGGTTTTAAGTATCCTTCTTGACTGCTTTGTTGCAGCTTTTAGCATTTGCAATTTGAAACAATAAGTTTTTGGGATAATTAATTGTTATTTTAAATCGCAAAAATCTATATTCTTGCAACCTTATAAATACATATCAGGAGCACAAAAATTCTTAACGATAGGTGAAGTTATGCTTATGTTGCCAAAATTATTATTCAAGTTAGTTTACTTGTGTTTGTAATTCCACGAATCGAAACTAGATTTTACTATCAAGCATTGTATTGATGTTATTTTTCTACCTAAGTTGTGGCTCTGTATACAACTCAACAGTTTAAATTTTGGAATTAGGTGTCATCAATGTGTTGTTATTTCCAATTATTGTGTGCAGTGAAATGTTGATCTCTGTTTTTAGTCAGTTGGAAGGTGTTGCTGATGTGTTTAGATTAATTGTTTCATTCATAAAATCTATAAAATATCACTTGCAAGACATGGTTGTTATTAGTTTGGTGCTTGCATCTGAAGCAAAAACATAGGCAACTAGTCATTTCATTAGTGCAACATCCCCAAGAAGATATTGTTAGTGTTGATATTTGTATACCTTGTCTGTAGTTTGGTGTCTAGGGTTGGTTTAGCTTAGTGTTTAGGTTTAATTTAGATCTTAGGGTGCTTCCCCTCATAATTTGAAGAAAGGTTTACCCTTGCATGCTATTCTGTTTTGTGTTGTTTTGAAAAAAGATAAATTAAAATGCAAACATTTATTATGCCAACAGTTTGTTGGTCATTGAAAATTGGTGGCATTGCCTCAGGCTTGTGGTGATTGATGCACTATTTCAATGATGGAGCCTCAATTTCATTATCACTTAGAGTCCTCTTTCAACAAAAGGACACCCATGTTCTCATAGCAACACATAGTGGGTCAAGGCAATTCTTGTCAAGAGCACTAGTTCAGAGACAATATGTGAGTTTATCAAAAATAAAATTGCTATGCATTTAGGAGTTACATGCTAGCTTGTCATAGAAAACACAACAAACTTTTCAGTTGTGGAGTTGATGACTTTCTACCATGAATATAGGATTGTGTTGGCACATTCATTTGACTATGACCCACAAGGTAATGGTCAAGCTGAATTTTCTTATAAGAACATCAAGGATAATAAAGAAATTGTTTGATGAAAATCAATGATCGTGGCACAAGAAGTTGTTTGATACATTACAGGTGGACAAAAGCAGACTAAGAAAGGCTATAAAGTGTTCTTTGTTCTAGTCATTATATGGTACCAATCTTACATTCCCAATTGCTTTGGAGCTATTGCAATCGGAGTTGGCTCAAGCAATGAAGGATATCAACTTAAAAAATGCTTTGGAGAAAGGTTTTTCCAGCTCACCAAATTGGAAGAGGATAGGGAGATGGTTGTCCACAAGATCAACAATGATTGGGTAAAGAAGACTTTTGGAAAGAAAGCAACTCCAAGAGAGATCAAACCAGGTGATCTTGTCCTTTTGTGAGACAAGTGCAAAGAACTAAAGGGAGCACAATGAAAGCTGGACTCACTATGGTTGGTCCATTCAAAATCAAGATTGCATGTGGAGATAATTCATTTTACCTCTCATACTTGATGAAACATTCTCCCCTTGCCTCATGGGAAACATACGACGTGCTAATTTGAATAAGATAACTTTGAGCTATCATCTTCCATGTTAGAGAATTTTATCTTTTCTACTATAGTTTCTAATTTGTTTTGTTTGTTTTATCTTTTATTTTTGTCATATTTGGTTTTAGTCAATTTTTGGGTCTGATCTTTTTGTCTCTTAGCCATGTTGACTCTATCATTCAATGGATATAACATTGGTTTTTGGAGTCACCAATAGTTATAGGTTCTCTACATGCTTGAGGGGCGTGCTATCCCCTATAAGAGCCATTGTTAATACTATAATCTCAACATGCTAAACCCTAGTAATTGTGTAAATGTTCAATTCACATGTTAGATGAATTTCATAATTCCACATCTTTCACAACATTGTCTTTTACATACTTGGAAAGCTTATAGTGTATCATTATCATTGCTTGATGTTGTTGGAATTTAATTGCCTCCCCTTTATTTAATAATTTTATATATTTTAAATGTTATTTAAGTGTAGGGGTGGATGAGCAATTTTGAATAAAGAATAGTTTGTACATTTACTTTCTTGTCTTCCATTTAGTTGTTATTTCTATTATAATAATTCATAAATTGGTGGGGGAGGGGCTCTTGAATATGGATATATATCAACTAGCTAACATACTCTGATCTATTACAAGATGTACACATGGACACAAATGATTGGTTGCATGATTAAGAACTAATATATGTTTCTTTTCTTTATTCTAAGTGCAAATTATCTTGTTTTGGATAAGTTTAGTGAAGTCTTCAAGTAGGATATGACATGTAGAGAGACCTCAATGTAGTGGCAATGTGGTGAAGATTTGCGAAGATTGCAAGATTGGTATAGATGACATGCAACACAAAAAGGAAGAAATGCTTTCAATTCTTCATTTAGAGAGAAAGGAAAATGATCACAAAGTTTTTTAGAGTCAATAGATTTGTGAAAGGAATAGGAGCTAGTTTATAGATGTCACCACCTTCTAAGCACTCAACCCACACTAAACTAGCTTCAAGCATTGACACAAAGGAAGAGGTGTTGGATTTTCAAGAAAAGAGGCTAATATTTGATGATGTGTAACAATATGAGTAGTGATTTCTTCACAGATGTTATTGGTGTTTCATGCTGTTCCTAACAAACAAATATTATGACTTTGTTGAAAGGTGTTACTTGCAATGAAATTCCAAGCATTTGTAATAACTTGTTCCTCTTATTCTCAAATTATTATGGTCATTTTTGTGTTGATTTGTATCAAATTGAATGCATAACGACTAGGTTCTATGTGTTAATTTTTAAGATCAGAAATGCAATAAGCAGAAAACACAACTTAGAGACAATGAACACAATATTTTACCTTGGGAAAACCCTCCTACTCGAGGGAGAAAAACCCAGCAAAATGATCTTTTATATATTAGATGAATAAGTGCAGAAATTGCATACAAATCAGGCCCTACACAAGGCCGAGTCTAATACAATGAATGGAGACACTTCTCCTTGAAGCGAAATACAAATGATGACTCTTCTTCTTAGAATCGAATCTGCTGCCAGGAGGCGAACTGCTGCTGCTGCTGAAGATGCGAATTGGAGAGTGAATGAATTGATAATAAAATGAGATGACTCCATCCTCTATAAATACCAAACTAGGTGGCCTTCTCTCTAGGGCCGACCTAGAGCAAATATATTTTATTTATAAAAGATGAAGGTCGACCTGCCTTGAGCAAGATATAATTAGGAGAAAATATCGCCCGTCGCTAAACACTAACACTCCCTCTTAGCTAGGGAGGTATTTTCAAATATCCTCGTCATGGAGTCTCTAAACATGACACCTACAATGGCTACACCCATTTGTGGAAAACCACATCTCAATCTCAAAGATGTACAAGAGTTCATCATGGAGTCTCTCAACGTGATGTCCACAATGGCTACATCCATTTGTGGAAAACATATCTTAGTCTCAGAGATGTACAAGGGTTCATCACAGAGTCTCTCAACGTGATGTTGTCATGGAATCTCTCAACATGATGTCCACAATGGCTACTCCCATGTGTGGAAGGAAACACATCTCAGTCTTAGAGATGTACAAGGGTTCATCATAGAGTCTCTCAATGTGATGTCGTCATGAAGTCTCTCAACATGACTTCCAGAATGGCTACTCCCATGTGTGGAAGGAAACACATCTCAGTCTTAGAGATGTACAAGGGCTCATCATAGAGTCTCTCAACGTGATATTGTCATGGAGTCTCTCAACATGACGTCTCATCTCAGTCTCAGAGATGAACAAGGGCTTGCACCTCATATTTCTCCATCTCAGAGAAATATACACTACAAGGGCTTTCACCTCATATTTCTCCTTCTCAGAGAAATATACACTACAAGGGCTTTCACCTCATATTTCTTCGTCTCAGAGAAATATACATTACACCAAATCTTCATGATGATGTGACTCCCTCTGAAGCTCCAAGTACTTGCATCAACCTCCTGACCTCCTTGTCCAAGATTGCCTGCAATGCTTGCCTTAGAGGAACGGTTTCCAATGCACACCTCCGACACTAGTGACTTGCGAGAGTCCATGACTGTCCTCGTTGACCTCATCCCAAATCACCCTATTCTGAATAGGTTTGTGGAGCTACCAATGTCAAATCCAGGTTGACTGTCATGTGCAATTCTGTTCTTTGCAGCTGAAGAGGTCTTCCAAGGATTTTAGCACTTGGCTTTGCAACATTGCAACCCACTTAGCCCAAACTTCCAAATGCTCGATGGCTATTAAGAGTATTCCGGCTACAACCAACTAGAGCAACAATTTGTACAAATCCGTTCACAAGCATCATTTGACTCTGTTGCTCAAATAAACTTCACCAGTTGCTTTCCCATCCACGCGGCAGATGAATGTTTGACCCTCTTCTCCAATCAGATTTGAAACTCTTTACAATTCTGCTCATAGGTCTACAGGTATTTTCCCTTTAAGGTCTGCATAAAATGTCCTTCAATTTTGCAATGGATAGTATTTAAATTTGCAACAACTCGCCCTTGAAGATCTGCACTTAATTCTACCACAATTCACCTTTAGGTTTGCAAAAATTCACCAGAAGGTTTGCTCTTAAATCTGCTAGAAATCGCCCTTTAGGTCTTCAAAAAATTCGCCTTCAAGACTGCTCTTAAAAAAAAACACTTTAGATTTGCTTCTAAGGTATGCTCCAAATCCACTATCGATGGAATGATATTTAATGAAGAATGCTTAGACAAATATGATCAGATCCTTTCTTAAACCTACTCTCATACCATGTTAGTTTTTAAGATCAGAAATGCAATAAGCAGAAAACACAACTCAGAGACAATGAACACAATATTTTACCCTGGGAAAACCCTCCTACTCGAGGGAGAAAAACCCAGCAAAATGATCTCTTATATATCAGATGAATAAGTGCAAAAACTGCATACAAATCAGGCCTTACACAAGGCCGAGTCTAATACAATGAATGGAGACACTTCTCCTTGAAGCGAAATACAAATGATGACTCTTCTTAGAATCAAATATGCTGCTAGGAGGCGAACTTCTGCTGCTGAAGATGCGAATTGGAGAGTGAATGGATTGATAATAAAATGAGAGGACTCCATCCTCTATAAATACCAAACTATGTGGCCTTCTCTCGAGGGCTGACCTAGAGCAAATATATTTTATTTATAAAAGATGAAGGCTGACCCGCCTTGAGCAAGATATAATTAGGAGAAAATATCTCCTGCCGCTACAACACTAACTCTATGGAGATAAGAGGATGATGATATGCATTTTTTGCAAGGAAATTCTCATGGATGACTTAGTTCTTGCTAAAATGGAAGTAAGACATCCTAACCTACGATTCTACATCAATCTCCTTGAAAAGTGAAGATGATAGAAGGAGGAGATTCAAGGCCAAGGAGAATGGCGAATGTTTATGGAAAAATACAAGTGTAGATAGCAATCAAATGACAACAAGAAGTCTCTAGGCAACAACAGGGTCAAAATATTGAACTAGAAACATAATGAATCTTGAGGATCAAAGTGGCACTAAAGTGGGTTTATCACACATCTTACAAGTGGAGATAAAATATATCCTTTAAAAATAAAGTCCACTTACACTATAGTGTATCTATGGGGTCATGGGCCATAAACTCTTTGCATGTTTACTAACTGCTAGTGGCTACTTCTAGCACTTTGTGGACTAACAATACTTCATCATCGGTTTGCTTTCTTGGTGGAGATCCCTTGGCAATTTGTTGATTGCTAGCGACCTTTCTTGATAGTCAAATTGTTGTTGTAGTCAATAAGTGGTGAAGGACCACTATTAAATTTTGAAGGCAAGCCATAAATATAAAGTTTAGAGAATTATTTATTTAAATGATAAGTGCCATATCAAAATAAACTTGCAACAAAAGCCAAATTTTGCTCACCCAAGATTGTCTTTCAGCTTTGCATCATTATTCTCATTGATCATGATGAGGTACATATTGAAAAAGAAACCTCATCATATGAGCAACATAGTTGAGGATGCTTGAGATACCAATTTCTTGTATGTTGACACAAGAAATTGGTTAGAAGAGCTATTGAAGAGACAAGTTAGAGATCCTCTTATTGCCTTTGGATTGATCATTGTGCGGTTGGATTTCCAATCATGATCATGTCCATGGATTTGGTTTTGGAATATATGAAGTATCGTTGCAAGAAAATGGAAACTTTCCATGGGCATGGGATTGCAAATCGTGACCTTGAATTCTTCAAAGTCATGTTGTCTCTACAAGAAGTTGTTGTCAAAAATATCTAAGAGGAATCAATACACATGTTTAATACAAAGATCAGTGACAATTACTAGTTCAACAAGAATATTTGGGTTATGACACAAATAAACTATTGTAACATCGGTCTCTCTAGATGTGTTGAATTCAAAGAGGAATATAAACATACAATTATACTCTTGTATTGGATCATTGGAGAGCCAAATGTGAGATTTTACAAGCCATGGTTATTCTTCTTAATAAATAATTTTTTTTGGGTGTGCCAAAAATTTACATGGGCTTAGATAATTAGTGACTACATTCATCATTAGTTGATGGAGGTATGTGAGAAGTCATTTTATATGACTTTGTATTTGGTGTATGTATTTCTGCAGTCAATGAATAAAGTGACAGCTTTAGGAATCAAACATTCGATGAAGAAGAAGGCCCTTATGTACCAATGCTATCAAAATTTTTATCAAGAGAACTTTGAGAGGGATTTAGAGTGATTAATGTTAGTTTTATATTTCAAGTCGTCTTCGAATTTCATAGGAATTTGGATTTTTGTATCTCTCAAGATTGGATGAAGTCCATCAAATGTTGGGTGAATTGATATATCAAGAATTAAGAATTCACATGCATCCAAGCTTTTGATTTCAAGGGAAGACCATATTATTGCCTTATTATGTGTTTGATTTTCTACTTCTCATGGAGTTCCCTTGACAAAACTTGGAGGTTCATAAGGCCTTCAATGAATTGGGAAAGCAATTATTGCAATCAGGTACCGACTTAGATTGGTTATTTCACATGTAGGGACAAAGTGATGGCTGCAAACCTATACATGGATCTTTCTCATTTTGGATTTCTCATGGAAGATGTATAGAACCATTTTGATCTAAGAGGAAATATGAATGTATTTGTGTCTTAATTCTTGAGAGGTAGCTTCATGCATGCTCACAATGATGAAGATCTTTGGAGAATTGGGAAGATGATGCACTTGTGTGTAGTTAGTGGCCGAAATGAAGAAGGTATACTCACCTAGTTGGATTATATGGATTGTCCTCTCACAACCATGTTGTGAATAGCTCCATTAATTTGTAGGAGTGCTAGGGACAAAGTAAGTGTAGGAATTTTCTACCCCAAAGGTGTTGAGAGATTTGAATGTCTAGTGGATTCAATTGTCTTTGAGAGAAGATCTCACTTTGTCTCATTCCAAGCTACTTGCCACATCCTTTTAGGTTCTAGTTGAAGTTAACATCATAGAAGCAACAAGTGGAAGTGGTGGTGGATAGAAGATGAAGTCCATTCAGCATCAAAGTGAACAATAAGCATCCTTCTGATCAAACTGTGAAGTGATCAAGGAATTGCTTAGAAAGGTGGTAAAGGAACAAGAGAAAATGGTGATGATGAGGATTCAAGTTGAAGAAGAAGATTATCAAGGCTCCTCCTAATCCTAGTCGATAACTAAATAAAATGAGGAAAGAAGATAGAGAGAAGGAAGGTGTTCTTGATAAGGACCAATTTTTTAAGATTAGCTACACTAGCTCTAGGAGCAATTGGGACTACTTTAGTAATTTTAGAAGGATCAATTGTCTTTTTAACTGATCAAGACTTCCCTTAGGTTGCATTGCAAAGGAGGAAATAGTTCCCAAATTCAACTCAAATTGTTTTTGATGTAGTACACTAGAGACATGAAACACCCAAGGCTAGTCTTGTAACACAAATCAGGCTTGATGCTCCTAGAGGTTAAATGGTGGTTGTTCACAAGATTGTGCCAAAAGGTGAGATCAACTTGGATAAAGATAGGGTTGAAGATTTTGACATTTAGAGTCATGCCTTCTTGCAAATTGATAAACATGACATATTGAATTTGGTGGGACAAAGTAGAGGTTGGTAACATACATTTTAGGAAGTTGCTCAAAGAGGTGGCTCACTTGAAAGCTGAGACAGAGTCTTTGGTCAAATATAGTAATAATGTGTGTGCATTGAGAGTAAATATTTCGATACCTATCATTGTGGAGATGCCCCTCACATCTAGTGAGCAACATGATAAACTAATCCATGTGAATGAATGGACAGCCTATGGGGTGGCATTTATGGGGTACATCTCTTCTAATCTCCAACTTGTTCAAAACTTGCTTCTATCTCTATGGACACGAAACAAGATTTGTAGAAGTGTGCACAAAGATTAATCTATATGCACCAAGATTTTTTGTAGAAATTGAGGTCTTAGAGCCAAGTGAGATTCTTTGAGAGAAACTAGATTCAATTGAGTGGATCTTGGATGAGGTCGACATGGGAATCAACCTTCAAACAACATTTGAATGGTTCTTCACTCTTCAACATTGTTGCAACAGTCTTGAGGTATCTTGCTAGTTCTTTGTTCAAATTGAGGATCATTAGATTTTGAATAGGGTTGTTTCAATATTCTAGCTCTATGGTGTCTCATTTTCCAAAGTTAATGTAGGAAGTCCCTTCCCCCTAAAAGGAAATAGACCTGGTCTTCTACCAAATTAGTGTAAACACAAAGAGATTCACTTCACCTCAACTTTATGCAATTATTGATAAATATTCATAAAGGAGGCATGCGATTTTTCTTCCAACACAATCAACTTGCAAGTTTGATTGGAGGAGCTTAAGACCATGAAGGTGCAATTGATTGCTTCATTCTTTCTAAGAATACACATTCAAGGGAGTTTAGTTTGATGGATTTCATTGCAATGGGGAAGGTCATCAACAAATAGAAGATTGCAAGTAGATAATTGCCTATGGAAAGAAAGATGTCACTGTTGAATTCGTTGAGTGATGGTGACACTTGGCATATTCTCACATTGGCTTTATTGACTTCATAAAATTTTCTAATTTGAAAGTGACTTTTAGTTCACTTTTGTTTGGGCCTATTGAAATGTGGTAAGCACAAAACCATAGATTATTACACTATTATCACACCATTGTTGTAGATGTAAAATGCTATACGATATTTTTTATTGAGATTTATTCATTAATTTTTACAATGATGTGTATTTGCTATATAGTATTCCCATTACAACTACCTAAACTGCTACCCTACACAACCTCCATACAAAAATGCAACTCCCACTTAACTACTAACATTATTAAATACTAATAAAAACTATGGTGAATATTTATTTATAACTTAAATAGCCTATAGATATAATAATTCCAACATTCCCCTTATTACATCAATCTGAACAAAGGATGGAACATTACATGGATAAACACAACCCAAACTAGAAATCTACTAAAGTGGCTTCACCAAATCTTCTTGCTTACCCAAGACACACCAAACTAATTGCATCAGTGGATATATTGACATGTCGAAGTTGCAAATCCTTTATACCACATTAGAGAACAAGCCCTAACCTCCATGCACAATGAGAGGACAACTCTTCTGTGAGAGTCAATTATCCTCCAAGAGTGTCAAAATCCCTCCCCCAATGCCATGGGAACCAAATCCCTCCATTGGTGTACAATAGGAACAAAGCCAATAAGTGTAAGCACACTAATCACAACTCTTTTAGCGACTACGCTCATAGTTTACATACTTGGACTCGGAGAGTACTCTGGCAAGCCCAAAATTTTTGTCTCGGCAAATACTCGGCAACTTAAAAATAGTTCACTATATGATAACTGATATGGTAATGCCATAATAGTAAGTTAACGGTATAAGTTAATAGTATAACAATAACTTAACACAGTAATGCAATTAAAATCTGTGTATAACAGTAGTATACGTTAACTACATACAAACTTAAACTGTTCATTATGATAATTGATAATGTGTATCATGGAACTTGAAAGAGAATAATTGGCGAGTGAATATGTTTTTTCGTGAGTACTCGAAGGTTTTTTTGCGAGTACTCTGCAAATAATCGGTGAGTGAATATGTTCAGGCAAATAAAAGTCAAGAGTACTCACCATGGCAGAAAATTTGCGATTACTTGGCTACTCGGTGAGTACTCGTAGAGTATGTAATCTATGACTACACTATCTGTATAACTAATAAATGTAGATACAACAAACAAACCTCTCTCAATGATCACACTATCTAGTATCTACAGATACTACCAAGAACTGCCAAACTCCCCCTTGCTCCAAGAAGGGACCTAAATGTGGTGGTGCTTCTCAAACAAGCTACCATCTCAAAGTGAGAAGCTAGCTTGAGATGGAGAAAATCCTCTAACCTCCTCTTTGACCACTCTTAAGCTTTATTGGCCAGATTTAGCAATAGAATCTCTAGAAGCATGAGCAATAAATGTATTGCATGCACAAAAGTGCCCACAAGAAAAATAAAGTGTTGGGTTAACCGATAATGCACCCATGTACACAAAAGGATCGAATACAAAATGTGTTTTAAAGTGCTAGACATATAAACCTTAAATGTCTAAGAAAAACAAACCTTCAACTATAAATATTTCAAAGATGCCACTACATCATTGTTTCTCAAATTTCAAAAAGTCCGACTCCTATTTCGCAAAGTACATGAATAAAATTCAGGGATGTCTATAAGATTTAAAGTTGAGATCTCAAAGTTAGTACAAAATTTTATATTCCTCCAATGATTCTATTTAAGACTAAAATATTTCATTGAGTTTTGAACCTCAATTCTCTTAGTTGAGAAACAAACCTTAATACCAAATGAGCTACCATATCTACTTGAAAAATACATTAAAACTTTCCATGTATAAAATATGGTGCTTCATTAATCCTTATACCTATTGATGGTGGTTTTAGCGCAACCAATTTTCTGAGTAATAATAAATCACTACCCCTCTTGAAAAGTAGGGATTCCTACTCCAAGGTTCCTCTTAGGCTAGGTCTTGATTGTGATGGATAACTTAGTGGTTCATGTAAACTTCTTCAGCAAGTGGCTTGGGTGATTTAGATATTCTGGAAAATATATTCAAGACATGCAACATCAAATAGAAACATACAGTTCTTTGAATTCAAAACCAATTGCATGCTAGTGCATCCTTTCTTTAGCAGATCTACACTATTACCGTCCTCTTTCAAAGATTTAAAGTATTATAAAATAAAAATCAAAAGATTTAGGGTTGAGAGATAATTTTAAAGAACTTAAACTCAATGGAAAAGGATAAATCTCATTCTATCTATCAATTTTGAAATGGTCAGGAAAAATCACAATAACTAGTACTAAAGTAATCTGTATTGACTCAATCATTGTTAATACCAATGCAATTTTCAAAGGAATTTTGTAATCTCAAGATTCTTTAAGCCACATCAAATCAGATCATCATAAAGCATGGGCAGATCTGAGACAAGACTCTATTCAATATCACAGTAACAAGATTGACTTTACCAATTTATTCAATTCAGATAAATAAAATAGACATACCATCACCAATGACCAAAATCCATATGCATGCAACAGGTGTAATCCTCTGATATTTTATAAAATGCTCACAAAGTATAGTAGGAAAATCCATGCTGAAATTGTATCAGTTTCTTGCAAACAAAATAGTTTTGATCCTTAACAATTTCAAAGTATTCAAAATATATAGGAACCATGCGCTCTAGATCTTGTGGGTCTAAAAAAATCTAATTGAGAGTTCAACTAGGGTGATCAGCCCTTATTTGAAAATAGACTTGAACTAAACTTAATAACTAATTCCTAAACTAGAGTTTACTGAATGTTGTACCCAAACCAAATTTTTTGCTTCATTAAGGCATTTTGCTTAAAAGAGTCTAAACCTTGTTATAATGATGTCAAAATATAGTTTTTGGGCAAGTCAAGTATGGACTTTGGTTAGTGTCATGTCAGTCATAAGCAGCAATTGGTCAGTACCTGGAGGTCAGAATCTGAACTAGGACTCAAAGCAAGGTATGTGATGATGGAAAAGCGTTTCACGACGGAATTATACTCCTACAAGGTCAAATTAGTGGCCAGAATAGTGTTTATTGAGGATGTAGCAGATGAAGATTTCAAGCAGAAAGCAAGTCTGCGCCCCTGTAGCCCAGGGGCACCCTTCTTTGTGAAGGCCCATATTTGATTGCATGTGCTTGCAAATACATTCAATCTCTTCAGAATTAGTCCAGCTTTTTGACGAGCTATCAAGTGAGGTCATTCGAAGTGCAAAACTTCGACAATTGACGTCATAAGTTGAAGGTACGAGGAGGTTGCTCATAACAAAAGCTATCAAATGTTCAGTTTCTGTGCCCCTGGAGCCCAAGGGCGCCCTTGAATTTGACTACTCAGATGGAGGAATTTGCAGATGTTGTCTGTCTGAGATCTTTTCTAATCTAGTCTAGCTTCGTAACGCACCAGTTCGCGAGATGATCCGACAAGCTGAGTGATCATGGTAGAGGATCTACTGAGCACGTAAATTAGAGGGTGGAGAAATGTTGAAATACACACTTGTACCTTTGTAGGCTAGGGGCGCCTAGCCTTTAGGCTTGCCAGATGGGGTTTTTAGCATTCACAGTCTTCACGAGACTTGTGTGGAATTACTCCAGCTATCCAACGAGCCCAACCATCAGCCTTTGGGATTTGGCAAACACTCATACATGAGAGGTCAATTTAGAGTGCTGAAGAAATCAGACAGCCAAAAACTGACTGAGCATGGAAAATGCATATCCCCTTAGAAAAGGCGCCCTTTTTGAGGTCTTAGAAGCAGTTTTCTTGCTTCGTCGCCTCCAGAGACATCTCTTGTAAGTTGATCTAGCTATGCAAAGAGACTAATGGCGTGCAAATTGAAGCACTCCAACTCCCGGTATCGGGGGTCAAAGTATGGTATCCAAATGAAAGTTACACTTTTGTCAAATGGCAATTGCACCTTCATAGGCTAGGGGCGCCCTTGCTTTTGGGGTTCCTAATGCAGCTTTCAGATCCCTTGCATATAGTCGTTGGATGTAGAATTCTTCCAGTCACACAATGAACCTATCATCCAGTTAGCAGGGTTCATCGTTCACCAGTAATGGCAGTTCGAGGCGTCAGATGGCAAACGGAGAAATGGCCAAGTCTGGAGACCTTGCATCAATTTAATCAAAGGCGCCTAATTTTTTGAGCTGTCAAACGTTGATTTTAGTAGTTGCAGCTCCCAACAGACATTTCATCCTTGCTTAGCAGGCTTTGTGATGGATATCTCAGATTAGTCACAGCTTCACTCAGTCACCCAAAAATTAGTGCTAAATAGGGGCAACTGTAACTTTCAGTCAGCTATAAAGTAGGAAGTTAGCAAAAAATCTCATAACTTGTGCAAATGGATGCCTGGAAAGTTAATTTTTGACTTTTTGGAATCCAGGTGCTGAGATCCTTGCTAATTTACCAAAAATAATATTAAATTCGATTTTTTGCATGCCAGCATGAAAGGTGGCGATTTTCTTCAATAATTCATTATTGGCGCCCTTTGTAATATTAAATTCTAAAAATCGCATGTGAGAAAGAGTTTGAATATTTTAATATTATTCTGTAATCCGGGACTCCGAGTCAGTATCAGTTCAACTGGAGGGGGTCCAATCAGATAATTCTTTTCAAAGTCAGGGTTTTAAATCTTGCAGTCATGCTTTTATGGTGCAATTTTGCTCTATTTATTCAAGTATGGCGTCCATTCTCATTCATCCAGCTTAGCAGAAGCGAATTTTCTTCAGAGTTGGGCGAATTTTCATCAGCAATCAGTGGCAAAGACATCAAAATATTCTTTTGCAGGTACAAGTCCAAATTTATTAGCGAATTTCAAGATCAAGTGGCGATTTTGGCAAAAAAAAACATCAAAAAACATCTTTCTTAATTTCTTCCATTTTCTCGTCTTGAATTCTTTTGCATGTTTGAAGAATTAATGAATTTTGACAAAACAAATCATCTGGGTCTATTCAGAATAGCTTGCTCGAGAAAACCCATGTGCTAGAATTTTTTAGGAAAATTTACTCCAGAGCATCAGTTCTCAAGGCTCTAATTTTCTCAACTGAAAATTCCTTGCATGGTCAAGTAGAAGTCAAATTTTCACATTTCTAACATTCTGGGTTGTCTTAGAATCTTTTTTTGGACAAAACCCATATCTTAGAATTTTTCGTGAAAATTGCCCTTCGATAGGCTATTTTTAGCCTCAATAGGGTATTTTTAGCTTTCCAAAAAAGTTGTCAGAATATAGCCGTGTTCACAGTCAACAGGCGAGTTTTTCAGAATGCAATACACAGCGCAAATTCAAGACCAAGTCAATCTTGACTCATGACTTCATCAGGACTGTTGATATGAATCTATATAAGGTGCTTCCAGAAGTAGTCTTGGATCCAATCAAGATTAAAGATTCGATACTTCAAAACATTCAACATTCCGGGTTGCTTGAGGCCGCTTCTATCCCTATCTCAGTTCATTGCATAGAGTTTGTAATGTCTTGTGTTAAAGCATTACAATTCTGCTACTCGCGAGATACAGTTAGTAGATGGATGAGTTATATGCAATTTCAAACCCCTGGACATCGAAAGATGTTTTGGTATTCCTCAGCACCCGAACAGTCTAGTCATTTCCATGGAGCAGTGTGAGCATGCATTCAATGCTGATATGGACAAGTGTCAAAGTTAGATGGCAGAGCGATGGTTAAAACAAAAATAAAACAAGTTGCCAAGCAATGTGGGTCGTGGTGAGTACAAGGATGAGTATGCGATTTTGATAACACTTCTTAATCACGTCTCAAGTCATGCAAATGCAAACAGTTTCCAGCCCTGGATGTATTATATCATTGGTCGGATCATCTTTGGGCAAGAGCATTATGACTAGGCATCCTTCATCAGCAACATTCTCCGTGAGCAAATCATCAGTTTTCTAGTTGCACACCAGTTTCACATGTGTTCCTACCTCATATACTTGATCACATATCGGGGTTAGTTTAGAGGGTTGAACACGGTGGGCATACTCAGTGTTCAAAAAGTCATCATTACTATGACCAGCTTGAGTTCAGGAAGGCTGAACGACATTTCAAGCATGTGCATAAGGCTTTCTTGACATACACAATGAGGAATCTAGACCGGGAGTTGCATGTTCGTATCTCAGCGGTTGCTAGAGTAGCGATGGTTGATTGGGCGGATTGGTTCATTTAGTTCCCTACATATACCTACATCTGCGTCCACGGATACATAGGAAATCTAGCTATGCTTCCACGCTATCCTTCGGATAGAACAGTTTTCATGGAGTTCCTAAGGCAACTATATGATGTTCATCGACATTTGCGCCACAAGCGTAAACAAGCTGCCAACTTTCCCATGCAGTTCAGAATTTATTGGTGCAGGAGAATAGTTGATGCTAAAGCTGCAGGATAGGAGTTGGAGAAATGTAAACTTAAGGACCTTGTTGACACATGCACCTATGATCCTTGGGGTTATTATTCAACACATCTTGGTGTTCGCTCATACCACAAGCCTACGATGGAGGACTATTGGGTGAACTGCGAGGATGACTTTGAGGTGTGTAGACGTAGCTATGGCTGGTTCTCTTTCCCGCAGATTTTTGTCTTCTTGGCAGAGGATGTGGGAAGTTTATTAGATGATGAGGGAGATACACTTCCTCAATTTTTCAGAGAGCAGGTTGATACACAACCGCTGCCGATAGTTGATTGGTTCGCCAAAGAATACGCATCAGTAAAGGAGAGGTCTAGTAGAGTTATCTAGAACAGTATACTTTACCTTGACAGTAAGAAGACTAGGAGGGTAGTCATGCCTAGAACAGAGCTGCCACCGGTGGATGCTTCATGACCTTCCTTGTCTAAACCCAAACAAAAGAAGAGGAGTAACCCTCCTAAGAAGAGTCAAGCGCCTAACAACTCAAAAGGTAAGGCACTTGCTACTGAGACACACACGAAGCCTGTCAGAGAGCCAGTTCAGAGGCCAGTGTAGAGTTTGCCAGAGCCTGAGGTACAGCCACGCATTCCATCACCGACACCAGAGCAGTCTCTAGTTCCAATTCACATTGACTTGGACTTAGACTCACCACCTCACAGTAGGACCTCTACATGTTCACTCTCATCGGAGCCTCTCATTGCTAGTACAGATCCTTCCAGTGGGATTAGTTGAGACCAGTCTTGGATTGAGAGTCAACTGGGAAGGAAGAGGAGGCAACCATCCTACGTCCATGATCATTCAGATTTTGATCATGCCTACCAGGATGCGCTAGACAAGAGGATCAAGAAACAGGTCCATGTGGAGAGGAATGCTGATATGGAGATTGTCGTTGAGACTGCTATACCTCCAGAGGGGAAGAGTCTGAGTGAGATTGAAGTTCAGGACTTCAAGGTGATCACAGTCAACCTTGGTCGTAGCACCCGCTAGACAGAGGTTGATCTCCTACAAGTTGCAACAGATAGCGCAAGGGATAGAATAATCAAAGCGGAGAAGACAAGGCAGCCCTCAAGGCTGAAATCAAGCAGCTTCGTCAATACATTTCTAGCCTTGTACACAGAACGAAGAATGTCACTGCTACACTCCCACCAATGCTAGAGCCACCAGCAGAACAGGGCCAGCTTAATCACCTGGTTGCATATGGCAAGTGTTTGGAGGATTGGGAGGAGTTCGTTACTAGAGGCTGCTTTGTGCTTGTAGAGTTATACCAGTTGCGGTCCAATGTACGCGAACTCCGTCTACGTCTCCAAGATGAGGAGCGAGACATGGCAATGGATAGACCTTGAGATGAGATTATGATTGCTCACTTGAGTGTGGCATATGAATCAGTCACAGATGCAAAAGATATAGAGGCTATCTACGCTTGGAAGACACAGTTGGTATTCAAGGCGAAGATAGAGGAGACAATGGCATTAGAGTTGCTGAGAGTAGAGAGCAGGTCACTAGTGCACTCCGGTACATGAGAACTCTCGTGTCTCGCATACCGTGCCAGTATTAGCTTGAGGGTGCGTATGTTGAGCTTGTTGATGTACACTCAGAGCTCCAGGCACTCATTCATAGTGTTTTCAGTGGGGAGACCGTATGCTATAAGATGAATCAACTTACAGTCATGTCAGCACTGTTTGATGAAGCAACCAGGAGCAGAGGTGAACTTAAGTGCCAGATCACAGCTGGTGAGGACATGCTGGATAGACATAGTATACTTTGGCAGAGTATCAGTGCTCCAGACAGTGACGCAGTCAACAACGTTGTGGAGGGGTTAGTTGCTCGAGATCACGACTAGTAGACTTCAGTTCCCACCTCTCAGGATAGACATTAGACACAACAGTTAACTTGACGCTTCTTTCCGAGTTAACTCATTGTCCCATATCTCATGCATGTCTATTTTGGGATTATCTATGTTCACTTGGAGTTTCTTTTAGGGTTTTCATTAACTGATGGTAGTGTTCTAGTTAAGTTGCTTTCAATAAGGATGTGCATGCTTGCACATTGTCCATTTAGATTAGATGTACCGGTTAACTGACGGTAGCTTTCCAGTTAACTGTATAGTTTGCTTTATTAGGGTTTAGCAATAATCTTGCATGCATTGCAAGACTGTAGTTGACTCAAGGTGATTTTAGGGTTCCCTACACCTTTTGATGTCTATAAATAAGAGCTTTTGCTCATTTGTAAATAACTTTTGCATGTGATAGTAATATATGCTGAGCCAGATTTGCCTGTAATATTGCTATTTTGTATCTATTCACTTTGGTTGGATGATCATTGTTTCATGTTCTTGTGTCTATAAGCTTTCTTTCATATCTACACCTCGGATAAGTGTCGTCACCTCCTTGGGAATTTAGAATTAAGGCTTATCGTTTATTGTTACTGCGTTAATGAGTTTTGTTTCATGTCTACACCTCGGATAGGTGTCATCACCTCCTTGGGAATTTAGAAGTAGAATTCATCGTTTGATGTTGTTGCCAATAACCTTTCTTTCAGCCTACGCCACGGATAGGTGTTGTCACCTCCTTGGAAATCCTGTCTTAGAGGTTATCGTATAAATCATCCCCGCTCCGTTTCCTCATGCTCTGATTTCTTGAGGGGATTGGATAGTATAAGTTAGTTAGTTTTGAGTTGTAGTTAAGTCCTGCGAAACCAAAAAATCCTTGACTGCAATGTTCAAAGTTTATTGCAAACCTTGTGCCTCTTTCAGCTGAGACAAAAAGATAGGAATTAGTTTAGTTTACTTTTTCAAGCATTTTGTCTACACAACGAGGGAGCTTCCCCTCCTAATTTGAAGAGCACTCATCACGTAGTGTGCATAGCTGTCCGTACCAACTTGCACTCTAGAGGTGTTAGTTGTTACGCCAACATTGAAAATATAACGCCAGATTGAAACTTTACCATCTGGGACGTTGGTTTATGACAAAATAATGAAGTTCAATTTTTTGATTAATCATTAATTGGAAAGCTTTTTGAAAAAGCATTAAAAATTTCATTCATCGTATTCATGGCGGGCCCCTTATGATATTTCAATTTTATCCTTTATGAGAAAATGCGGAGATCTCCAATTTTTGTTGCAAGTCGATGAAGACAACAAGCTCTTCCTAGAAGGTCCGTAGTTCTCCCTTTCGGGTCATCATTTGGTCAATGGTTTCATATTTGGGGGAGGGAGGAATCCTAAATACCTTCTCGATCATATATAGGCTGATGTCGAGAATGACCTCTCTAGAAGGTCCTATTATTTTCCTCTGTTTGTGATTGTAGTATTGAGCATATGTCAATACTAGCTCATAAGATTGCACTGAAATTGGAAAGGCAACTGCCTCCACCAATCCGGACTTAGCCAAAGAGGTGGCTTTGGCTTTGTTGATCCTTTGGTGGAACTCATCCATGTCTACATGTCCCAAGTCAGTATCTCCAATATTTGAGTAAGGAGAGAACATCTTGGATGGGAGGTGGTACCTTTTCTATCGGTGCTTCATTTTGGCTCCTTCTCCTTGCATATTACTTGCACATTTAAACATCATCCATCAGAACCCTAAAGAATTTAATTGAAAAAACTTAAACGAACACCTTAATCGTGCCCTAAAGATATGTTATCATATGCTCCATACAATATAAGGCCTTCAAATTCTTACTTAACCAAAGTCTCGCTTTGACAGGGATCGTGTCTTGGGAATACTCCTTACTGCTTACCAAAAATCTTAGATATCCTAACCAATATTATCCCTAACATCTTATTGCAAAAGATATGTCAAATCATTTCGAATTGTCAGGTGTCGGGGTTCGGGAATGTAGCTTATTCCTTATTCCTTATTAGATCACAATCGTTAGGGGAGACACCCGATAGCCGATACTTGATAATTGTTTTAGCAACATAAATGGATTGCCATTGGGGATCGGGGTTTGGAAGCAAAACGCTTATATCTTATTCCTTTAAGATTTTAACTATTAAGGCATACATTCGATTGCTGATACCCGATTGCCTTTTCACGAAGTAAAAAGGAATTACCATCGCGAGTTGGGTGTCAGGGATATTGCTTAATCAATAAGGATTTCCTTTTGTAATTGATAAGATGACATTTCGACACTCAATTCCCAAAAATATAAAGTGTTTGATTTATTGCTTTTCTTTAGGAATCGGAGGTTGGGAAGATCATTTTCACTCTTTGAAACTTCTTTCAATGTTTAGATAAGACATACCTTTGAATTATGACAAAATGGAAAGGTGCTAACAAAAGTACAAAAGACCTTTTGGTTTTGGAAGTTGGGTGTTTGGGTTAACCCTCACTTGAAGTCTTTAGGATAAACGTTAAAGGATATCTTCAATGCTTGACATTCGAAAATACAAAAATGTTCAACCAAAATCTTTTAAAGGCATTATTTATCGGACATCTGGTGTTGGGCATATGGCTTGGTTTGTTGAATAATCTCTTAAGAGATATTGTCGATGTTTGATGATTTACAATTTAAGCCAAAATATCAACACCTTAAAGGCCAAAAAGGGGGTTATTGGGAACATGCGACATCTCTTTTTTCAAGACAACGTTGGATAAGGCAACCTGAGACTTGGTGAGGCACTAGATGATGTCATAAACATCCTTGATCGGAGCCCCTGGGGGGGAACAAGATTTGACAAGCTGAGCACAAAAAAGCAATAAAACCAAAAAACAAGGGAAAATGAAGAAAACAACAACAAAAAGGAAAACGAAAGGCACATAAAGGACAACTAACCAAGCTTAATCGACATGACGACACAACCATGCAACAAACAAGATAAAACCAGAGAAATGAAGTGAAATCACCAAGGTCTCAAGCTCACCTAGAAATGTCGTGGGCAAAGTGTGAGAATGAAATGCGAATGACAAGGCATTGCCACCATCGGGCATCAAGAGTTGGGAATGTCACAAGATAGGAACACTGACTACGAAAATTCTGTTGATCGAAACAGAGAACAGGTGGAATGGAAGATGTTAGGGGTTAGGTCCGACAAAGATGGCATGCCATCCTCGGAAATTGCAGAACTCTGACAAAGCAAAAAAAAGGGGAAAGAAAGGGGAAGAAAAGGAAGGAACCAAAATGAAACAAAAGGGGAAAAAGGGAAGAGGGAGAGTAAAGAGAAGGAGAAGAAAATGAAAGGGGGTCCCCATTTTGTTTGAAAAAAAATGGGGTGTGGGTTCAAGGAATAACAAATAGCAACCAAACAAAGAAAAATGCTAGAAGCATTTCTTCATCACAAGACCTCTCAAAAACCTAGACTCGAAGAGGATAAAAACTCGCTATTATAAAAGAAAGTCAATATTGATCTTAGATACGAACCAACTCGTCCTCTTCAAAGGATACTTGAATCTCATAGTGTGTGCAGATGATTTATTCCTTCAAAGTCAGGTCTTAAGTAAAATGGAATGATCTTCAAGGAAAGCCTAAATAGTTTGACTATATCTTTCTCCCAACTCTTAGCTTTATCACACACACACACACACACACACACACACACACACATAGATTTGTAGAGACCTAGTTGGTGTGACTTGGGCATAGCTATGGTGCTAGCTAGGCGTCCATAGCCTTGACAGAGATACCTCTAATTCCCTTGAACATAGCTCTACTGTCAGCTAGAAGTCCATAGCCCTGTTAGAGATTACTAGAACCACCCAATTAATTGGGAATCTTAATTAGAGTTTCTTCACTTCTTATATTTTCAAGTTTTCACTTGATCTTGGGTTGGGAATTACAGTGGTTTTTGAGAAAGATAATAATCTTTAGGTTTGAATTGACCCAAAATATCATTACTACTTATCCTTTCTCCAAGCTTTGACATTTTAAAGATTTTTAAATGGTAAGATTCATAGTGTCCTAATTCAAAAATTCCTTGGTTACACACACTTGAACCAGTAAGACTTCCAAACATAACAGCAAATTAGTAAACCTCATGTCTAGATAAGTGGGAAGTTTGATAAGGAAATACTAAGAGCATTCTCTTGTAGTTGCCATTAAGACCTTAACTACGAGGTGAAAACCTGGGAAGAACATTCACACAGACCCCACAAGAGGAAAGCAGGAACGAGGAAGAAAACAAAACAACAAAAGGAAACCGGGAAAGGGAAGGACACAACAACAAACAAAAAAGGAATGAAAGAAAAACACAGAAGAACCAAATATGTGCAAGGGAAAAGACAAAACTCCCCTAGGATCCAAAATAATGTTTGAGGTACTGTCCATTGACAGACAATGGGACATAAAAGGAAGACACATGGCAGATTTATGAGTAAATTGTTGAAGATTTTATGACAGATTCATGAGAAGATATATTGCAGATTTATGAGTAAATTGTTGAACATTTTATGGCAGATTCATGAGCAGATATATTGCAGATTTATGAGCAGACATTAAGGCAGAAATATTTGTGGAAGCAGTGCATTTTTGTAATCAGATTTGTGATCAGATTTTGAGGAAAGAAGTGCCATATTTATGATCAGTTTTGTGAAAAGAAGAAGTGCATGATAGTGATCAAATTTGTGAAAAGAAAGAGTGCATGATAGTGATCGTATTTGTAATTGGATCAGACCTGTAATTTGTGATCAGATTTGTGAAAAGAAGTTCATCAGATTTGCATTTGAATCATGTTTGTGTTTGAATCAGATTTGAGATTGAGTCAGATTTGGATGGAGGAGTTATTCATATCAGCCATAGAAGAATTAATAGGCTGAAGCCTATCAAATAGAGGTTGAAGCCTATTGCTGGGTTGGAACACAGTTTTTGTGGGGGTTGAAGCCTCCAATTGGTTGGAGCCTGTATTTCTGTTAAGTGGAGATTGGAGTCTCTAGTAGGTTGGAGCCTACAACAAGAAGAAGCAGATTAATCTATAATATATAAGCAATATTTTGCCGTGGTTTCTTTCCCGAAAGGGTTTTCATGTAAATCGTGTGTTCTCAATTGCTAGATCTTGCATATGTGTGGTTGATGTGATTGATTGAATTTGGAAAAGTAAAAGTTTGTATTATACTGATTCAGCCAACTCCCGCCTCCCCCCCTCTCAGTATAACTGTGTGCTCATCAGTAAGCGCTGCCACTTTTTACTGAACCTGCATTTATCCATTTAAGTTTCCAATATTTAATTAGAATATGGCAAGTTGTATCCATTAATTGTTTGTATTAATCAAGTATTTCAATCTGAGTTTTTCGTAGACATTGATTTTTTCTAGAAATTAGTTTAAGATTATCAATTGAAAATGCTGTAGAATTAGACTGTGGATATTGAAGGTGTGATTGCTAGCAATTAATTCAAGATGTTCACTCGGCTATCAATCTAATACACAGGAATCCAGAGCAGTCAATGAGGTTCACATTGCCATTTGTAACTGAAAGAAGGCCATAGAACTACAGGATAATAGCATTCATATTAACAATTTATAAATAGAATCTGTAATTTGACATATTTTTTAGATATCTTGATATGCTGAGGAGCAAGCTTCTCATATATATATGGTCTTATCATTTACAATGAGATCAACATCCAAATTCTTGGTTTTGCAGGTGGAAAATATATTTGCAGTAGAAAACCATAGTCCAAATATTGAGGTGCGACATGCAAACAGTCATTTGCAGATGGCTTTAAAAGATTCAAGTTTTAATCTTTTGAACATCACATTTATGAGTGAATTTAGAGCTGATGCCCATCCTTCAACATCAGGAGGGAAAAGGCATGAGGATTGCATGCACTGGTGCTTGCCAGGAATAACAGATTATTGGAATGATCTATTGATGGTTACTCTTCTTAATGAAAGAATGAGGTTCTGATGATTTCCTTATTTCTATTTATTTTAGCATTTTTTTCGTTCTTTCCAATTTCCACTTAGATCCTCCCTTATTCTGTGACTTGATCAATATCATGATATTTCCATTTGTATTTCCTGTTCTTAAATTTCCATTCTTGTTCACTGTAAATATAATAGTGGGGTATGTAACAATATGGTATGTAATCAAATCTCTACAATCCCTTGCAATGTTCTATCAAGATTGACATTTCCCTCTTCCTTCTTATTACATCTACTTCATTTATCAATGCTTGCTTACTTTTCCCATTGATTGAATGTATTTCATCATCTAGAAAAAAATGTGATTATTGTTTGTAAAAATATTTATCTGACACAAATTATTTAGAGGATATCAATTACATTTTAAGAATATCTCATAACAATGGAAGCAAGTTGACAAATATACTGGAAATAAAACATGGCCAACCATATAATGTCACGTGGTCTCCACCTTTTATAAACTATTCAAAATGTATACACTAAAAATATAACGAACTGAACAAAAACAATCATCATGAGTGCATCCATTACACGCCAAAGTGTGATTGCTAGTTTTAAA
This sequence comes from Sequoia sempervirens, assembly GCA_007258455.2. NCBI lineage: Eukaryota > Viridiplantae > Streptophyta > Pinopsida > Cupressales > Cupressaceae > Sequoia > Sequoia sempervirens. The sequence continues at coordinate 323,177,925 of VDFB02086081.1, forward strand.
AAGCAGACACCTTATCTATATATGCATCACATCTGTTATAAAATACTAGTTGACTGCTTAAAAATGTGCGCTCTATAATGTAAATCCATCTTTGGTGACTCAAATGCATATCTTTATATATAAGCATGCACCTCTTAATGCATTCACCAATTTTAAATGAAGACAACACTCCTTATGTGGAATACAATGATTTTGTTAACATGTCCCTTGTATAAGTTCAAGAAAAAATGGGTACATAAATATACCCCCCTCTCTCTCTCTCTCATAAAATCTCATTGTATATGTTGATTCAATGAGGATAAAGTATAACTACTTTTTTTTAATTACAAAATTTTACAAACTTCTCTATAATTCTATTCAATATGGAATATTGAAAGTAGTTGCTACAGTGCTAGGTCCTGGTGTGACCTTTTCACACATCGCCCCATTCAAAATGGGGACCCCCTAATTTTTGCTCCATTCTGGTCTTTTGGCTTTGGTTTTCTCTCTCTCTCTCTCTCTCTCTCTCTCTCTCTCTCTCTCTCTCTCTCTCTCTCTCTTTCGGTCTCTTTCTGCTGTCCGCTTTCCGGGGTGTGCCCGTCTGTGAGCTTAAATGTGAAATTTTGACCAAGTTTGAGAATTAGGGTTTGTACTTTCTCTGGTCAATCTGAGGTCAAATGAAGTGAATAAATTGAAATCTGGGACGAACATTGCTGTCAGCATACTTCCAGCAGGCTCCCAACTAAGTTTCATCAAATTCTGACAACTTGCTATTTTTAGTAAGTGTGTAATTCAGGGTGTTCTCTCAGCACTTCCGAAGTTCTCTTAGTCACACTGCATCCGAGACATGTTAGGTTGCTTGTCTGCAAGTTTTGAGCTAGAACGAACAACTGTCTATTTTTAGTAAGTTTAGCTTCCAAAGCAAATTTTAGGGTTTATATGTAGAATTCTTCAATGCATGTCTGGAGATTCTTTTTGGGTTTTCTGAAACCTACGCAATGGTATAACATGCAAAATGAGCTGAGGACTTTCAGAATTTAGCCTTCAGAGGCCATTTTTAGGGGTTTGCATGTTGAGATTTTCTTTGCATGTCTGCATTTTCCTTGTGGGTTTTTTGAAACCTTCGCAAAGGTGTAACATGCAAAACAAGATCATAACTTTTTCAGGAGCCGTCTTCAGAGGCTATTTTTAGGGTTTGCATGTTGAGATTTTCTTTACATGTCTGCATTTTCCTTGTGGGTTTTTCGAGACCTTTGCAACGATGTAACATGCAAACCAGGATCATAATTTTTTCACGAGCCGTCTTTGGAGGCTATTTTTAGGGTTTGCATGCAGGACTTTTCAGTGCATGTCGAGTGATTCTTTATGGGTTTTTCAAGAGCTATGCAGTGATGTGACATGCAAAGCGAGATGATCAATTTTCAGAGACTTGCTATTTTTAGTAGGTCCATTCTGGTGCCCAGCACATCAGAACCACAAACAGGGCGAAGTGCAACAGAAACAAGGTCAAACAGAGGTCATTTGATATACATGCAAGTCAAATTAGGGTTTCCAGCTTCGGGACCCAAAATGAGGGGTAAAATGTCAGAATTTTTGAAAATCGGTGTATCCCACTGCAATCATCTTTCAAGCTATCCACTGGTAAAATTTGAAGGCAATCGGAGCACTTACTATTTATAGTAAGGCGTTCCAGAAACTGGCTAAAAATAGTAAATCAACAACAGGCGCTAGTGTGAATGGGTAGGTCATCCGATGAGGAGCACGCCATTTGAATTTCAAGTCAAACGGAGTTGTGGAGGTCTCAAAAACAAGCAGTTACTATAAATAGTAAACCACCTTTAGAAACAGGCTTAAAATAGCAGGTCAGCTCGAGAATGGCAGTGTGAACAGGCTAAGTAGGTCATGAGGATCCTGTGCTTAAAATTCCTATCAATCCGAGGTTCAGAAGTGTGAAAATTAAAGGGCTTACTATAAATAGCAGGGTGTGGAGAAGCTGGCAGAAGGAAAGAAAAATGGCTTAGTCTGAACAAAATCCCACTCCACCTTGAAAATGCGCCCTCATCAAGTTGGTAGTTGATGGAAATTTTTTCTAAGTGTTGAATATCATCCTTCTGCATATGCCAAATGCACCCTTATGCTAAGAAGGTGATTGAAAAGTGTTGGAATATCCTGCAAGCACCCCAAAATGTGCCCATGTAAGGTGGAGGTGTTTAAAATTTTCTAAAGCATGAAGTTTGTCCACTTCCACATGCTAAATGCGCCCTCAAGGTAATGGAAGCTACAAAATATTCTAAGGCGTGAAGTTAAGTCCTTCATGTATGAAATGCGCCCACCTCAAGTCAAGCATGGAAAGATATTCTAAGTAAGAGTTTCATCCTTCCCCACATGCTAAATGCGCCCATCCTCCTTAACCCTCCAATTGTGCCCATGCTAAGCCTAGATGATGGAAGCCATAAAATTTTCTAAGGCATGAAGTTACATCCACCACCACCCTTTGAATGCGCCCAAATGAAGGCATGTCAAGACAAAACATGTACATGCAAGGAAGGAATTCCAAGACATTGAAAGTTCAAATCCTCCACCTCATGCCAAATGCGCCCAAGGTGCATGCTAGAATAAAATTTGAAAAGAGTCAAAGGTGTTGAATAGTTAATCCTTCTAGATATGCCAAATGCGCCCATCCTCCTCAAGGTATGAAATGCGCCAAGGTCCAAGGTGAGATAAAATAAAATAAAAATGGCTAAGACGTGGCTAATGTCCTCCTCAATGTGCTAAATGTGCCAAGGTGAAGGTAGAAATTAATGAGGAAATATGCTAGGCATTGAAAATGTGTTAATAAAAATTCCTCACCACAAGAAAGATGCGCCATGACTAAAGATGGGGAAAATTTTCTAAGGCAAATTCTCCTTGATGCCTAATATTGGTGATATTGATAAGATATTTTTCCTAAGTGTTAATATTTAATATTTCACTTCTAGGAAAAATACACCCAACTTGAAGGAGTGATGAAATTTTCTTAGGAATGGATAAAAATTGGCGAGAAGAAGTCAGAGGATGCCAGCTTCGCAAAGATGATGAGAATTTTCAAGTCAAAACAAGAAAATATGCCCAAGGATGAAGAATTGGATTAAATTTGATGAGAAAATATTTTTTCTAAGGTTCAAAATTCAAAAAAATTAAATGTACCCCTTCGTTGTAGACCCATGAATTCGACATGTTCTGAAGGAAATTTTCTTCTGGGTATTGAAGATCTTTGACAAGGAATGGATTTTAAAGTCTTCTACACTTCACCAAGGCTTTCAAGATGGAGAATTTGATCGGCACTCGAAATAATGAATTTTCCTAGGGGAAATTTAAATTTTTCTAAGGCAAAATGAATAAAATGTGCCTTCAAGAATAAAATGCTTCAGACAATGAATTTGAAATGGATTGCCTAGATGAATTTGATCAAATTCTTCATGAGATGAATTTTCCAGAGTCAGGGATGAGTAAAAAAAGCTTCAACTGGTGACTTAAATTTCTTAAAGAATGAATTTGAAGTGAATGTTTTCAAAATGAATTTAAATGCTAAGTACACCAGACAAGATGAATCTTCTGGAATTCTAGAAGGTCAAGATTCTAGACGCCAGGTGACAAGTGTTGAAATTGCTAGAGGGAGGGAAATTCGAATTCCTACTGTGGAGTAGTGGAGATTTAATGAATTAGCTAAACTTGACTTCCTTCTAGAATTCGACTTGCCTATATGAGCTAAAAAGTTTATTCATTTTTTCTCCACTAGCTGAAGAAGTTCGATTCTAGCTTGCAGAGGAAAGTTTGTGGCTGAGTATTGAAGAAATTTGATTTGAAGAAGAAGATTGTTTGAAGCTAAACTTTAAAAAGTGCGAATTTGAAAAGTCTAAGTGCTAAAGTAAAGTTGGACGATTTTCTCAAGTGTTGAAGTTGCTGCAGCCAACTTAGAAATTTGCTAAGTCTTTCTCAGTTTGAAGTTTTTAGTTGTGAAGTTGCTGCAGCTTGCTTGGAAAAATTTCTAAGTGTTGAAAGTTCAAAATTGTTAGAGGAGAAGTTTAGGATGGCTGAAGTAAGAGCAACTGGCAGAGATAGTAATGCTGCATCCAGGTAGGCCGTTATCAAGAAGCTGAGCAAGCCTTTCTTGCCGGAGTCAAAATTCACTTCAAAGTTGGGCAAGCTGGCTGATACGAATTTGGGTTCTTTCAACATGGAGGCCTTTAAAAGTCAAATGATTGGAATTGGCAGTTATCGTCTTTCAATCACTTCACACAATATTGTTCAAAGTGGACTATATGCAGCTGTTGGTTTCCTACCAGCTATTCAATGTCCAGAGCTGATGATGGAGTGTGCTAATTGCTATGAGCCTGATCACAGGTCCATTGATTCGCCTGATGGTAGATTGTTCGCCAACGTCACACCTGCAGCTATTGGCGAAGCCTTCGGAATCCCATCGCACGAGAGGATGGTTTACAAGACAAGAGAACGTGCTAAGCGAATGTATGCTTCAACATTCAAGAGATATGCAGAGATGATTAACTCTCGCTGGATGAACAAGCCCAAGCCCTCTCGCACGAAGTTGCCGAAGCAGATTATATCAGATGATTTGAAACATGAGTACTGCGACTTGATCATGATGCTTAGCAGAGTAGGCTGCCCTCAAGCATTTATTTTTGAGCCATGGATGTTTTATTACATAAACCTCGTGCTGGAAGGAAAATGGCACATCAATTGGGCTGTGATGATCAGTGACAATTTACATGAGCAGCTTCGGAGTTTGAGGAGGACAAAGACATTCTACATGGTCTCCTACCTTGTTTACATGTTGGCTTGTGTGACGAAGTATAAAGGAATTTCATATAAAGAGCCAATTGGTTGCGACTCTCATCAGTTCAGAATTCATGAGGCTTGTTCGTAGTTGCACCTGATGAGCACCTCCCATTACAAGCGAGTCAATGATGCCTTCACCATGCATATAATGAGATCACTTCAGCAACGGACTCATCATAGGATCTCGAGGGAAGCTCAGGAGTTGATAGAAAGGTATGGGTGCTGGTTTGTTTAGTTTCCGAAGTTTTCTTATATCAGGCTGCAAGGTTTTTCTTCGTACCTATATAGATTGCCTAAGTACCCAACCAATAGAATCTTGATGTTAGAGATATCTAGACAACTTGTTGCCTATGATAAGATTCAGAAAAGAAAAAAGGGGGGAGGAATTGACTTCCCGATTGTTATGGGGAATTCAGACGAGGTGTGTCCTTCACTTCAGACAGCCAGAGAAGTTGAAAATGAGCTTCAGTTCTTTCATTTTTCTTATCACACCAGAATACAACATTATGACCCACACAACAATATCAGATGGATAATGTCAGAAGAGTTCAAGCATAAGATGAATATTGAGGATTATTGGCCTGGTGCATCAGATGAGGTTGAAGTCAGGAAAATAATGTTTTCAAGGCTACCATTGGGTATGATCAGGGAGTGTGAAGTTATTCCAGTACCAAACCAGGTGGATGAGGACATGAACGTTCTCCATCCAGATTATGAGGCAGTGAGAGATACGCCACTTCCACTCCCAGATTGGTCGGAGCCAGAGATAGCTGATTTGGACACACTTTGTATTCCCGTCATGACTTTCACCAAAGCATGGGTTGAGAGGCATGTGAGTAGATTGAAGAGTAGGTCAATTCCTTTGACTTACAACTTGATGGGAGATCATAGGACAACTACTACCAGCAGGAAGAAACATATTACTCGAGGTCTGGAATCTCGAAGGAAGGATCCAATTCGGCTGGAGCCAGTTTAGCTGGAGCCTCCGAGAGTTGTGATTGAGTCACCTAGGCCATTGGATACATGTTCTCCAAGTATACAGGAGGTTTTATTATTTGTTGATAAGAGAAATGCATTGAATCAGGGGCAGGAGTTACACGAGGAAAATTAGCCACCACGGAGAGAATCAGTTGACCAAAGTGTTAATGCACCTACTAGAGATGATCAGTGGGAGGAAGATGAGGAGACTGCTATCGACACACACTTCCAACGTGAGCTTGAGGCAGCTCTAGAGGATGATGCAGTTTCAAAAGATACTTAGCCATTAGAGGTCGATGAGCCTCGCCAGAATGAAATTGAAGTAGAACAAGTCCGTGAGGAAGAAGCTAGAGAGGAGTAGCCGTTTGATGTGCAACAAGTTGTACCTGATTGGCTTAGAGATAGAATGAGAAGGAGCCCTAGTGAAGAGGCTGATCTAGAGGTAGAGATGGAGGAGTTTTTGAGAGGATCAGCGCACCTCCAACTAAGAAGAGATCTAATTTTTTTTTGAAGATTTCAACGGATGAGGGTGGCTCTCGCACCCTTCACGTTGATGTGCCTAGGATTGATTGTGATCGAGATGAAGCAGTCCCAAAAAATTACATGATCACCACTTTGGAGCTAGGTCGTCCCACAAGAGCACAAATTATTGAGTGTGATAACTCCTATTAGGCACTTAAGGACAGATTGCTCAGAATTGAAGGAAAGTATAAGAAATTGAAGAAGGAGCATAAGATGTTGATAGGATACATGCAACATGTGTCTCATCCTTGTGGGCACAAGATTCCGACACTTGAACTTCTAGCTGAGTTATCTAGGGAATCTGTTAATGGCCTATAAGATTTGAGGAAAATGGCACAGGAGGCAGACAAATGGGTTACAGGTGTTTGTGCCGAGACAAAGAAATTCATGGAAGATCTTGCTCATGCTTACCAGCAAGCTTACAACATTATGGCACGAGTGGAGGTAGTTGATCAGGCCTGGGGTGATGCTTCTGTCTATCAGAGCAAAGTTATTCAACGTTTGGAGGCATTGATGCATACTCCTTTGCAGATGCTGATTGATGGAGGAGTTATTCAGGAGGGTGATCGGTACAATTTTGCTGGATGGTACTCTTCAGTAGTCATAGGACGTGGGTTCTTTGATGCAGCATAGGCGGATTCAGCCAGAGTCAGGAAAGCTATGATGAACATTATTGACGGAGTCCTGAACACCTTGGAGGCAATCTTTGCTAGACGGCTGAATCCTGATGAGGTGATTACTGATAATTTGAGGGGTAAGCTGGCACCTTTCTTTTCGGAGGTGAAGTCTTTTGTGCAAGATGACTTTGAGAACATCTTGACTTTCTCTAGCTTGATTCAGAATACACAGGATGCCTTGATTGCTTGGAAAAAATCTTGCACACGGCATGGACAGTCAGTCACGTTGTTGGAGTTTCAGCTTGATCATATTCCACCTATCTCAGCTCAGGAGGTCGAGGCTGTGCTTGTCAGGTTCATTGATTTTGCAGCCAAGGAGAAAGAGAATGGAAACGCACTTCTGGATGACGACCTTTTGGAAGACTGATTGTGGGCATTAATTGCCTTTACTATTTTGGGAGTGAGTGGGAATCTTTGATTCATTTATTGTACCACTTCCCATTTTGGCAGTTTTTAGGGTTAGGGCTGAGGTGGCGTAATCTTGGCCATTTATTTGATTGTAATCTGAGCCATCCATTGGACTGAGCTATCTATAAAAGGGGGAGTCCCCCTCATTTGTATTAGAGTAGAAAATTAGATAAGTGGAGAGTAGACATTTTGTTAGAGCAGAGAGATAGTTTGATAGCTTAGTATAGTTTGGAGAAGGAAAGTTTTGTAAGAGATTGTTGTGTAAAACTTTCATAATAAAAGATCTTTCATTGATGGTGAAATTTGTCTTTGTTATGGATAGCTAGCAAGGTTTCTTCATCCCTTCTACTTCAAGTAGCGTAAAGTAGCGTAATTTTTATTTCATGCAAGTAGATATTAGTTGTGGATTTGTGGCTTTGATTGAGGCAACTTCGTTTTAGTCCATACCACTAGCAGCTTGCTGACGACAAGTTTGCCTTGTGTGGTCAACTGGAGCATTTTATAAGCCTAACTTCAGTTATAATTCACGTCTTGGTATGCGCCGTCTTGACGGTGTCTTGATGCCGGATTGCGACTTGAAAATTTCTTTCTATCCCCTTGAAGATTGCACCAACTTTGTGTAAGCTGTCCAGTGTGAGGTGGAACAGAGTTTGGTTGAAGTTTGCCGAAATTGATCCTGCGCCCTGTCTTTAGATAGAACATATATTTTCTTATCCCTATACTCATTTACATTCCACACATTTCTAGTTAGTTTTAGGAAAATTCATACCCAACGCTAAATCATTCGCACAAAATCCCCTTCCAATCATTAACCGGTTGTCAACTGCAATCCTTATGAACAATTGTGTAAGTCCCCTCGTGTAAACAACATATCACAACGAACCTACTGAGGGTATTCCAAAGCATTTCGAAACCTTGGAGTTGAACATGCGATCTTTCTTGCAATCTTAGCGCACAAAATTCTTTGATCAAAAGAGAATGGAGTAGCTTTCGGATTACTTTGTTCTGCTGATTGGTGCGGTCACAAAAATCACATCAACAGGGCCCACCATTGAATACCTGTAAAGTTTGTACCATGGGAGAATCATTTTCCTTCTTATATGAGTGCCATCAATAAGTTACATGATGGAATTCCAATGGTGGTACATTTGGTAGAATCCATGAGCTTGAGAGTATGAAAACTCGCGTGGATATTTGAGCTTTAACATAAGGACAGAGCTTTTTTCTTCTTCTTTGGTAATTTCACTAGTATAAGATGTTTTAGCTATAGCATGAGGATTCATTTGTTCCTCCTCTTTGTTAGCGGGGCTTTTGTTGTGACAAGAATTAGGGACCATAGTAGAAGAGGGCCATCCATAACTTGATTTTGAATTGTGTGAAAATCCTTATGTACACTACATCAAACATGACATATGTATGCATGCATGTATGGATGTATGTATGTATGTAAGCATGTATGTATGGATATATGTATATATGCATGTATGTATGTTTGTATGTATGCATGTATGTATACATGTTTGCATGTATGCATGTATTGATGTATGTATGGATGCATGAATGGATGTATGTATGTATAGATGTATGTATGTATGTATGTATAGATGTATAGATTTATGTATGCATGCATGTATGTATGGATGCATGTATGTATGCATGCATGTATGCTTCCATGTATGTACGGATGTATACATGTATGTATGTATATGCATGTATGGATGCATGCATGTATGTGGAGAGAGAGAGAGAGAGAGAGAGAGAGGGGTGTATGTTCCCAATTTTTGTGTCGGCATAAAACTAAATAATTAATTTAATGTTATCGAAAAAGGCTAAATTTAAAAAAGACAACTCAAATTAATTATTTAAGTGGAGGAAAAGTAACTTAGTTGAAAAGTTACATAAATTAAATAAGTTACTTTTGAATTTCAAAAAAAAGAAATAAATTAAAGGTGAAAGGGAAAAAACAAAGAAGACAAGAAGGCAGGGGGAGTTACGAAGTGGAAGGAATAAAAGGTTTTGGGAGCATTGCTTCAGGTATGCTGATTTTGGATTTTTGAAAGCAGGTACTTTGCTGGTTGAACTTGGTTCAACACATCATTTTGGAGGACGGAAACCCTCTAGAAAATCAGCTCCGGTGGTGAGATTATCCACCCTGGGTGATACTGGCGAAGTCACAGAGATTTCGTAGTTGGTTTTAATGATTGAAGATTGTGAAATTTGAGTCTTCTTCTAAGCCAAATTTCAAAGTATAGAATTGCAAAAAATTGGTTCTGATAAATAAATATGTTTTCTGAAATTGCCAATCTATTAATTGACTTCATAGAAGTAGTTGAATGCTTGTAGTGCTTTTGGGCTGTTCCATATTTTGGCACTCTGTCCCACTCTCCCTTCCACTACCTCTTCCACTCTCTACCACTCTCTTCCATTCTCTATTGAATGGGATTAAGGTGGATTTTTGAGTATTGTGAGCATTGCAGATTAATGACCTGGAGATTATTTCTGTGATTCGAAAAACTAAGATTATTGTGGTATCAATAGTTTTGGGTGAAGCCATACTCCACTTATCTTCCCATAGATATTTTTTGGGCCATATTATGTTTGAATTGCGAGTATTGTTAGGAACATTAAATGGTTTGGATACCGCTTTAGTATCTCTAATAGAGCTGGGCGATTAAACATAGATAATGGTATGGCGTGATCAGGAATTAAGGAAATTGTGGATTGGGCGTAACTCATATTAGCATTTCGTAGGCCCCTAAAGAGGAGGCGTAACAATATTCAATAAGGAGTTTTAATTGTTTTCAAGAAGGAATCTATCAATAATAAATAGGAAATTGCAAGGCCATCTGAAAATTCAAAAGCCGCCTCATATATTTACATTTCTACAAGGTCGATAATCCAAGGCCATGTCTACTTTGCTATCGCAGACTTGAGTAAATCATTATATTCCAACGCCTAATTTAATAAGGTATAAATGTCAAGTTTGTCTCTTAGTGAAATGATAGAGGAAGTCTAAAGCGAATTCAATCACCAAGGAAGGAAGTCAGATAATTATCAGAGCAGTATAATGCTAGCTTTGACGTAATATTAAGGAGGTTCGAAATTTAAAATCTTCAGAGTTATCATATTCTTAAAAAGAGTCGGCTTTTTAAATATTGAAAGGCTCAAATGGCTATTTTGGAAGCTTGCGGTGAAAAACAACATGAAGAGTCTAATTTCAAAATTGAACCGATGCAATAGTAATAAAAGTAAAGAATGGCATATTCTTTAAGGAGGTTATCAAATAATAATTTCCCATATATTGTGAATTGCAGCTGCTTGGAGGGCAGGCGTGGGTCAAAGGGAAGCGTGACGTGGCAGATTTCAGACAATGGTGTATGGTAATGTGGAGTTTGGAAGAATGAACAGAAGTTTGGAAAAAAGAGTCTATGAATAAAGAATTTGTAAGTGATGTCGCTGTGAGGCAAAAAGGTTCGGAAAAATATATACATATATATTATCTATGCTGAGTGCACTCTTTAGTGAAAATTTGCGGCTTAAGAAATGGTTGTGAATTTTGGTGAAAGGGTCATGAATACGTATTCCTTATTTCGGCTGCTGCACCCCTATTTTGGATGCCAAGCGTTGGAATAAACATCAAATACCTGGAACTGCTGCATCTATACCATGGCCATCGTTATTTATGTGAGAACAACTAATATTTGCTAAAGGGAGTCATGGAGCTGTTGGGAGGTCAATGCAGCTTAAGGAGACATATTTTATGTATTTGCTGAAGAGAATGGAATTGCTTTTGATTTGTCCAACTTCCAGGTCAGAAAATATTCAATAACATCATTGATTGTGTTTCTAGAATAGTTTTCAAAATTTGTAATAGTTTCTTGCCTTTGGTTAAATGAATTTATATATATCATGGTTGTGATCTTGAAAATGAACATGTTTGAATTGAATTTGTGAGAACTATTAAATGCCTGAATTGCATTATACAACGTCCACCTATTGAAATCAAACTGGGAAACAAGTTCACTTCATTCCACGAAACTGTTTGACAAAATGTTTGAAAGGATCCATTGGTAAATTGAAATTTAAAAAAAATTGGTCCATATTTTGGTGAGAGAAGTTCAAAACAGGGTAGGGCTTTACAGTGGTATCAAAGCTCAAAAAATTTCTGCCATCCTGTTGGGTAATTCAAAGTTGAGTTTCAGTTTGTAGCATGGCGACTGGAGATAGAAAATGGCCGGCTGGATTACTCTATGAATTAGGTAGTATGCTCGGTAGCTTATGTCAATCAAGGAATGATGCTTTGGTCACATTGAAAAGGGTAGAAGAGTGTTTGATCCTTGTTGAGCAGTCACCTTCTAATTTATTACAGACAACTCTCGTTCCTATAGTTTCTTCTTTGGGTCAGCACAGGTGGTTAAAACATACAAATTGTTGTACCCAAACCAATTTTTTTGCTTCATTAAGGCATTTTGCTTAAAAGAGTCTAAACCTTGTTAAAATGATGTCAAAATACAGTTTTTGGGCAAGTCAAGTATGGGTTTTGGTTAGTGTCATGTAAGTCGTCAGTAGCAATTGGTCAGTACTTGGAGGTCAGAACCTGAACTTGGGACTCAAAGCAAGACATATTATGATAGAGAAGTGCTTCACGACAGAATTATACTCCTACAAGGTCAATTCAGTGGCCAAAATAGTGTTTATGGAAGCATAATCAGATGATATTTTGCAGAAAATAGATATGCGCCCCTGTAGCCTAGGGGCACCCTTCTTTTTGAAGGCTTAGATTTAGTTGCATGTGCCTGTAAATACATTCAATATCTTCATAATTAGTCCATCTTTCTGACGAGCTATCAAGTAGAGTCATCCGAAATGCAGAACTCTGGCAATTGAAGTCAGAAGTTGAAGGTACGAGGAGATTGCATGTCACAGAGGCTGTCAAATTTGTAGTTTCTATGCCCTTGTAGCCCAGGGGCACCCTTGAATTTGACCCCTCAAATGATTGAATTTGCAGTTTCCGTCTTCAGGAGATCTTTTCTAATCCAGTCTAGCTTTGCAACGCACTGGTTCATGAGATGATCCGACATACTAAGTGATCATGGTAGAGATTCTACTGAGCACGTAAAATAGAGGGTGGAAAAATGTATAAATGCAAATCTGTACCTCTGTAGGCTAGGGGCACCTAGCCTTTAGGCCTGTTAGATGGGGTTTTTTGCAGTTACAATCTTCATGAGACTTGTGCAGAAATACTCCAGCTATCCAACAAGTCCAGCCATCAGCCTCCGGGATTTGGCAAACGCTTGTACGAGAAGGGTCAATGTAGAACGTTGAAGAAATCAAACAACCAGAAAAATGGCTAAGTATGGAAAATACACACTCCCTTGGAAAAGGCACCCTTCTTTTTGAGGTCTTAGAAGCAGTTTTCTTGCTTCGTCAACTCCAGAGATATCTCTTGTAAGTTGTTCTAGCTACGCAGAGAAATTGATGGTGCGTGAATTGGAACACTCTAACTCTCAGTGTCAGGGGTCAAAGTATGGCATTCAAATGAAAGTTACACTTTTGTCAAATTAGTGATTGTACCTTCACAAGCTAGGGGCGCCCTTGCTTTTGGGGTTCCTAATGCAGCTTTTAGGTGCCTTACATACAGTTGTTGGATGCAGAATTCTTCCAGTCATGCAATGAACCTATCATCTAGTCAGTAGGGTTCATCGTTCACTGACAGCGACAGTTCGAAGCGCCAGATGGCAAAATAGAGAAATGACTGGAGAGCTTGCATCAATTTAATCAAAGGCGCCTAATTTTTTGAGGTATCAAACGTTGATTTTAGCAGTTGTAGCTCCCAACAGACATTTCATCTTTGCTCTGATGGCTTCACGATGGATATCTCAGTTCAGTCACAACATCACTCAGGCTCTCAAAAATCAGAGTTGAACAAGGGCAACTGTAACTTTTAGTGAGCTATAAAGTAGGAAGTTATTAAAAAATCTCATAACTCTTGTAAATGGACGCTTGAAGGGTCAAATGAGGATTTTTTAGAATCAATGGATTTTGCTGAGTGCATCTAGATGCTGAGATTTTTATTAACTTATTAAAATAATATTTATTCAGTTTTTGCATGCAAAGCATTAAAATGGTGTTTTTCTTCAATAATTAGATATTGGCGCCTCTTTAATGTTGAATTACAAATTTGCATGTAATGGTAACTGAATATTTTAATATTATTTTATCTTTGGGACTCCGAGTCAATGTTAGTCGAATTGGAGTGGGTTTAATCAGAAGACTTATTTTTTAAATCAGGGTTTAAAGCTTGCAGTGGCACCATAATGCTACGATTTTCTCTTTATTCAACATGGGGTCCATTATTTCTCTCATATAGCTTGAGCAGAAGGCAAATTTCTTCTTGAGATTAGCGAATTTTATCAACAATCAATTTTCGGAGACATCAAAAATATTTTTTTGCAAGTACAAGTCTAAATTCATCGACAAACATCAAGACAAGATGGCAATTTTAACAAAAGAAAAGCATTAAAAACTTCTATCTTCTGTCTTAAATTCTTCTATTTCTCATCTTAATTTCTTTTGCATGTTCGAGAATTCGGCGACTTTTGACAAAACAAATCATTTGGGCCGATTCAAAATAGCTTCCTCGACAAAACCCATGTGGTAGAATTTTTCGGGAAAATTTACTCCAGAGCACCAGTTCTTGAGGCTTTGATTTTCTCAACTAAAATTCCTTTACACGGTGGAGTAGAAGTCAATATTTTTCGATTATGACGTTGTGGGTTGTCTTAGAATCATCTTCTGGACAAAACCCATATTTCAGATTCTCGAAAAAATTGCCCCCTGTAGCCCCTACTTCCCCTAATTGTTTTTTTCAGAAAAGTTATTGCATGTCAAGCTAAATGTTGTTTTTTCGTAATTCTGATGTTGTGGGTTGTCTTAGAATCATTTTCTTGACAAAACCCACGTCTCATAATTTTTGGTGAAAATTGCCCTCCGACAGGGTATTTTTAGCCTCAGTAGGTGACTTTCAGCTTCCAGAAAAAGTTGTCAAAATATAATTGTGTTCACAGTCAACAGGCGAGTTTTTCATAATGTAGTTCACATAAACTAAATTCAAGACCAAATCGGTCTTAATTCATGACTTCATTAGAAAAGCTGACATTGATTTGTATCAAGTGCATTCGAAGGGTTGACAGGCGTGGTCACTCAAGTCCATATGGTTGCATGCCTGTATAGCTGATTGTCTTCCAAGGCCAGTTTAGAGAGTTGATACTGTTGGAATTTTGTGTGTGCAACGAGTTCGTTTGCATTTCTCACAACCAAAGTGTTCATGATCAAACTTCACAGTTTCATCATGCAACACTCTTCCATAGAGAAAAAGCGTGAAAAATGTGAGAAGCATCAGAAGCATAAAGTTGTAGAAGAAATAGTGGCCATCACTTCAGTTACGGAGCCGCTAGAGTTACCAGTCAGTGAAATGCTAGTTTGAGTGTACAAAGATTTCTAAGATTGCTCAAGTTGCTAACAAGTAGTGAATTGATAGTTAAGACATGTGATGATCTCTAGTTGGTGATGTAGTCAACAACCTCATGGAGGGGTTACTTGCTCGAGATCGCGACCAGTAAACTCCAGGTCCCACCTTTTAGGATATTTATCATACACAACAGTTAACTCGACGCTTCTTTCCGAGTTAACTCGTTCCACATCTCATTGCATGTCTATCTTGGAATTATCTATGTACAGTTGGAGTTTCATTTAGGGTTTTTGTTAATTGATGGTAGTTTTCCAGTTAAGTTGCTTTCAATAAGGACGTGTATGCTCGCACATTGTCCTTTTAGATTAGATGTTTTGGTTAACTGATGGTAGCTTTCCAGTTACCTGTATAGTTTCCTTTATTAGGGTTTAGTAATAAAATCTTGCATGCATTGCAAGACTGTAGTTGACTCAAGGTGATTTTAGGGTTCCCTACACCTTTTGATGTCTATAAATAAGAGCTTTCAACTCATTTGTAATTAACTTTTGCACAAGATAGTAATATATGTTGAACCCACCTTGCCTGTAATATTGCTAATTTTGTATCTGTTCACAAGTTTTTATTATGATGAATTGTTATGCCACCCGAGTTTCATGTTATTATCATGGTGAATGCTCATCTTAGTTAAATATAGTGGCTAGTTTGATCGTGGATTGTATGCATGTTTCATCTATCTAATTTACTGTCCTAGTTGACTATTCTTTGTTTTATTTCTAATAAGCCTATTCAGATGAGCAAATAGTTGAGCCCACCTTGCCTTCATGTTGTGAATCTGTACCTAAAGCTTATCGTATGATGTGTGTGATAATAAAGCTATTCAACCAAGCAAATTGTTGAGCCCACCTTGCCTTCACATTGTGAATATATACCTGGTTTATCGTATATTTGTTGTTTTCAATAAACTTCTTCCTAGCCAAGCAAATAGTTGAGCCCACCTTGCCTTCACGTTGTGAATCTATACCTGAAGTTTATTGTATAGAACATTCCTGCTCCATTTCCTCATGCTCTGTTTTCTTAAGGAAATTGGATAGATTTAAAGTAGTTAGTTTAGTTGTAGTTAATGATCTGTGAAACCAACAAATCCTTAGCTGCAACGTTCTTGGTTTTCTTAACCTTGTGCCTCTTCCAGCTGAGAACAAAAAGATAGGACTTAGATTACTTTTCTTTTCCACACATTCTAGCACAACGAGGGAGCTTCCCCTCCTAATTTGAAGAGCACTCATCACGTAGTGTGCATAGCTATTTGTACCAACTTGAACTCCAGAGGTGTTAGTTGTTACGCCAACACAAATGATGAGGGAGGATTGTTGGTTACTGCTTGTTTGAGTGAGGTTTTAAGAATATTGGCACCTAGAGCTTCTTATGATGATGACACAATGAAAGAGGTAATCAAATTGATGGTGGATAGTTTCCGAGATTTGGATGATATTAAATGTTTTAATTTTTCTAGAAAAGTTGCCATACTTGAAACATTTGCAAAACTCAGATTGGGAAAAATCATGTTAGACTTGGAATTAGATGATTTAATTCACCAAATGTTTCACCATTTCCTTGCCACAATCAGAAAATATCATTCTAATAATGTTATTGCAGCCATGCAAACAATTATGATTTTGATCATTAATGGAAGTGATGCTATCTTCCAGCCCATCTTATCTATGTTATTGGTTGTTTTGAGGCAAGAACAGGTTACTACTACAGCTACATATAAATTGGTTTACAAAGCTTGCAACCAATGTGTAGAGAAGCTAAAACCTTTCATGGATAATGAGGAGATTATAACAAAACATTCAAAAGAAAAAGGTACCTTGCCATGTGAGGAACAAGTAGTTGAAAAGGAAATTATAATAGTGGAAGAAAATCCTTTTGAGTTTAGTGTTGTACGAACTTTAGAAAATGAATTATGCAACGAGGATATGATAAAGATTGCTAATGTTGATGCATTTATTGCAGCTATTTGTGTAATTTGGTGCGCATGGGAAATATATTTTGGCATTTGGTAGGAGAATTCTCATGGTATAGATTTCAATTTTCAGAGGTATTTTAGTTTGGGGGAAGAGGTTGACTATTTTGAGGGGTCACAAGATAGTGGAGTGCAAAGTGTGCATGATGAGCCAATGATTTTTATCTGAGTAGCACAACGACAACCTGATGGTCACTTCAAATGATTGGTTTGGGGTCTTGGAATTACAAATGGTTTTGGGTTGTCCCAAACAGGTGGTTTTATGGTTGTGTTGACATTGCTTGAGGACAAGCAATATTTGGGAAGGGCGGACTATAATGTCCCCAATTTTTGTGTCAGCATAAAATTAAATAATTAATTTAATGTTGTCGAAAAAGGTTAAATTTTATAAAAAAACAACTTAAATTAATTACTTAAGTGGAGTAAAAGTAACTTAAGTTGAAAAGTTAAATTAAATAAGTTACTTTTGAATTTAAAAAAAAGAAATAAATTAAAGGTGAAAGGGAAAAAAGAAAGAAGACAAGAAGGCAGGAGTTACGAAGTGAAAGGAATAAAAGATTTCAGGAGCATTGCTTCAGGCATGCGAATTTTGGATTTTGGAAAGTAGGTACTTTGCTAGTTGAATTGGGTTCAACACATCCTTTTGGAGGACGAAAACCCTCTAGAAGATCAGCTCCGGTGGTGAGATTATCCACCCTAACTGATACTGGCGAAGTCACTCAGATTTCGCAGTTGGTTTGTGAAATTTGAGTCTTATTCTAAGTTAAATTTCAAAGTTGTATAGAATTGTAGAAAATCGGTTCTGATAAATAAATATGTTTCCTGAAATTGCCAATTTATTAATTGACTCCAGAGAAGTAGTTGAGTTCCTGTAGTGCTTTTGGCCGTTCCATATTTTGGCTTGTATCTGTTGAATGGGATTAATTTGGATTTTTGAGTATTGTGAGCATTGCAGATTAATGACCTAGTGATTATTTTTGTGATTTGAAAAACTAAGATTATTGCGGTATCAATAGTTCTGGGTGAAGCCATACTCCACTTATCTTTCCATACATATTTCATGGGCCATATTATGTTTGAATTGCAAGTATTGTTAGGAACATTAAATGGTTTGGATACCGCTTTAGTATCTCTAATAGAGTTGGGAGATTAGACGAAGGTAATGGTATGGCGTGATCAGGACTTAAGGAAATTTTGGATTGGGCGTAACTCATATTAGCATTTCTTAGGCCCGTAAAGAGGAAGCGGCGTAACAATATTCAGTAAGGAGTTTTAATTATTTTCGGGAAGGAATCTATCAACAATAAATAGGAAATTGCAAGGCTATCTAAAAATTCAAGAGCCGCCTCATATATTTACATTTCTACAAGGTCGATAATCCAAGGCCACGTCTTCTTTGCTATCGCAGAGTTGAGTAAATCATTATATTCTAGCACCTAATTTAATAAGGTATAAATGTCAAGTTTGTCTCTTAGTGAAATAATAGAGAAAGTCAAAGCGAATTCAATCACCAAGGAGGGAAGTTAGATAATTATTGGAGAAGTATAATGCTAGCTTTGACGTAATATTAAGGAGGTTCGAAATTTAAAATCTTTAGAGTTATCATATTCTTGAAAAGAGTCGGCTTTTTAAATATTGAAAGGCTCAAATGGCTATTTTGGAAGCTTGCGGTGAAAAACAATATGAAGAGTCTTATTTCGAAATTGAACCGATGCAATATTAAAAACAAGTGTCACGTAGTGGCGAGTACTTGCCTTTGTAGTATTGTAATTAGAGGTTTGTAGAGTCAAAATAAAATATATGAATTTAGTGAAAGTGGAATAAAATTAAATGTATTTTTTTTTTAATTATTGTATTTTAATTTCATTTTTGTTTTTTTTCTTTAACTTTTAAAAGGTTTTAAATATTTTAACATTGAGGCAAATGTTAAATAAAAAGTAGCTGAGTATTTTTTAAAATTGAGACAAATTGAATGACATTTGCTTAATATATTTATATTATTCCACAAGTTACAGTAAAAGTAAAATTAATAGAATGATTATAGAGGAGGAAGCTAAATATAACTTTTACCTTTTGTTTTAATTATCTCATTTACTTAATTATTTTCTGTAAATTGGAATGAAATGGAAAATGAAAATGTTTATACTAATTTAATATATATAACATATATATTAGTTAATCCTTTTGAGTTGGAGTGAAATGGAAAATTAAAATGTTTATACTAATTTAATATATATAACATATATATTAGTTAATCCTTCCATTAGATCACACTCCTTGACTCACTCAATGAAATGGAAAATTAAAATGTTTATACTAATTTAATATATATAACATATATATTAGTAAAAAGAAACGCAGGCCGTAAATGCTAAATTCTTGTGCTAATGGTGGAGAACTTGTGCTCTTGACAGGGAGGTCACAAGTTCAAATCCTGCAGGGGGTAGGGTATGTACACCTCGTATTGTGGAGCACGAGTTGGGTGCCTTCCCCATATTGGGGGAGTACGAGGGCCTCGTATTGTGGAGCACGAGTTAGGTGCCTCCCCCATATTGGGGGAGTACGAGGAGTCCCATATACTCATGGTATCGTGGACTTAAAAAGGACCTTTCCTTTTCCTTTTTATTCTTCTTAGTTCAAACAAGTTTGTATTTTTTCCTTCCTTATTTATATGATACAGTTAGTAGTTGTAAAAGTGAAAATGACTTTTTTTTTAACAGTGAATTATTTTATTGGTTTTCGACCTTTTTAATTAAAATAATGTAAAGGGAACACAAATCTTAGTAACTGTAAGGACTATTTAATTTTTTTTACAACAAATTATATAAGCCCCTCAGTAACTAAGAATAAAATCATTATAATATAAATATAAACATTTTAATCAATTATAATATTATGTACTTTATTTTAATTTTTTTCTAATTTTATAATTTATAATGAAATATTTATTATAATCAGATTATAATTGTAATCTTAATTATTATTAATTATTATATTTCTAAAAATATTATAATTAAAATTAAGATTAGAATAGCTATAGATAAATCCTTTCTGCTTTTAAGTTGTCAAAATTGTTCGTTTACAAAGCTTTTTATTATCTACCATTTACCAGTGATGGAAGGAGATTGGCGCAACGCCCGTAGCGACATGCAAGGAGCTAAAAGAGGATAGTAATCTGCATGTTGTCTGTTCGTGTTTGTGCCTTTATTCCAGGCGTCAAGTTCGATCACTAGAAAAGGCTTCTAGACTAATAAAAAATGAGTAAAACAGATTAATTTTTTCTTCTAAAACTACCTATTAAAAGCTGAATGATCTGTCACTAACACCTCAAGTTTTTTAACCAATGAGATTACAGAAAAATAATTTAAAAATATTAAAAAATTATAAATCTGACATATTACTTTAGAATATATATTTTTTTGGTAAGATAAAAAATACTTCATTCTAATTCGTTGTCAAATACAGCTTTTAATAACTAGTTAAAGAAGGAAAGAAAAACTCATTGCAATAGTACTGCCTAAAAGGCAAGTACTAAAAAAGTAAAGAATGGCATATTCTTTAAGGAGGTTATCAAATAATAATTTCCCATATATTGTGAATCACAGCTACTTGGAGGGCAAGCATGGGTCAAAGGGAAGTGTGACGTGGCAAATTTCAGACCATGGTGTATGGTAACGTGGAGTTTGGAAGGATGAACTAAAGTTTGGAAAAAAGAGTCGATGAATAAATAATTTGTTTGTGCTGCCGTTGCCAAGCAAAAAGGTTTGGAAAAATATATACGTATATATTATCTATGAGTGCACTCTTTAGTGAAAATCTGCGGCTTAAGAAATGGTTGTGAATTTTGGTGAAAGGGCCATGAATATGTATTCCTTATTTCGGTTGTTGGACCCCTATTTTGGATGCCAAGCATTGGAATAAGCATAAATACCTAGAACCGCTGCATCTATACCATGGCCATCGTTATTTATGTGAGAACAATTAATATTTGCTAAAAGGAGTCCTGTTGGGAGGTCAATCCAACTTAAGGAGACACATTTTATGTATTTGCTGAAGATAATGGAATTGCTTTTGATTTGTCCAACTTTCAGGTCAAAAAACTATTCAATAACATCATCGATTGTGTTTCTGGAATAGTATTCAAAATCTGTAATAGTTTTTTTTTTTTTTTTTGCCTTTGGTTAAGTGAATTTATATATATCATGGTTGTGATCTTGAAAACGAATATGTTTGAATTGAATTTGTGAGAATTATTAAATGTTTGAATTGCATTATACAATGTCTACCTATTGAAATCAAACTAGAAAACAAGTTCACTTCATTCCACCAAATTGTTTGACAAAATGTCTGAAAGGATCTATTGGTATATTGAAATTAAAAAAAAATTGGTGCATATTTTGGTGAGAAAAGTTCAAAACAGGGCAGGTCCTTACAAGTAGATTCATAATTAGGTTTGGAACTTTACTCATTATTAGAGAGGGGAGATCTGAGTGAGTGTGTGTGTGAGGGAGAGAGAGAGAGAGAGAGATTCATAATTAGGTTTGGAACTTTACTCATTATTAGAGAGGGGAGAGTCGAGAGGAGAGCGAGAGAGAGAGATGCAAGTGATATGATAGAAGCTATATTGCACACCCTTTTGGAGTGAGTGGCATGTGGTGTGGTAGGCCCTACCACCTTCTCTTATTATATATAATTTGTTTGTGTTTATAATTCATGCAATCATGTTTTTCTTGAATAGATAATAATTCTTCCAATACATATCTATTGAGGCAACAATGGATTTTTTTAGCTTACTAAAAACTATGAGCTTTCCATTTTATTACAAAAGAACAACTCAATTCTATTGTCACAAAATCATATCAATACTTAACACTAAATATACTCAAGGAAAATCAAGTTGTTGCAATGCAACACAACTTGACTTTGTATTCATTATTTTACTTTTAAAAATGAATCTTCTTGCTTTAGGGTGCATGTTAGTGTTATATCATGCAAATTTTGACTTCAAACATTAACACTCATGCCCAGAGACATGCACTTAACAACATAGGCATGATTTAAACCTTGCAAATCTTGTATGCTTTCATGTGGATGGGTATACAAAGAAAATATATTGTGCTTATTGAGTCTTGTAGAACATAACTTGATTCAACAACATTGCAAAGCTTGGGATTGCTTATCTACCCTTGATATCACAGTAGTAGACAATGCTACTAGACCATTTTAAGGAAAATATCTCAAGGTTAAATTAAACATGTGTAGGTTTGACTCTTAAAAGAACTTTATGCTCTTCCTTTAAATTAATATAATTGGGTATTGAATGATCATTTTAAATGAATTTAGGAAATTGCATAGTTTTAACTTTGAAGGTCAACCAATGGACTTGGTCGATTTGGGCCACCTTTAACAAGATTGGTATCATTTGATAGAATGGAGGTTGGAAGGTGAGCTCAAACATTCATTGCTAGATGTTATGCTATTGGGATGATTACAAAGACGAGGTGAATAGTGACATGAAATTATTAAGAAGGATACAATTATTTTTAAAGAATTTTCATTGGGACTACATCTATCTAAATTGAGATATTGAGGGTGTGGTTGAAACTCAGCCAATGTTTTTGCTTGTCAATATAAAGCTTTACAATATCCTCGCCATGATAAAATAAAAAAATTGTGCTTGGTAGATGAGTGTCTAGCATTAGGTGTTGTAGTCCCAAGGATGAGCTTATATTCTCTGTTGGTGATATTAGTCATTGCTTTTTAGTTCATTTTTAGAGGGCTGAATAAGACAACTAATTCAGATATATTTTTGGTATCATTCATTGATGAGATCTTTGCAGATGAGTGTCTACCAATAGGTGTTATAGTCCCAAGCATGAGCTCATATTCTTTTTTGGTGATATGGGTCATCTTATCTTTGAATTCATTTTTAGAGGGTTGAATAAGACAACTAATTCACATATATTTTTGGTACCATTTATTGATGATATATTTGTAAACTATATAGTGTAATGCATTTTATCAATTTGGATCTTTGATTTTTATACCTCTTGTTTTGTAATCAATAATGTTCCTAAAACAACATTCTTTATCCATGAAGTTTATTGACCTCAAGCTTAAGTCACTTGGATTTATTAATGCACTTGTAAAATTTCAATTATTATTATTATTTTTGATATTATGTCAAAGGAGTTAAAGTTGATCAAGTGAAAATATGAAAGTAAGCACGGAATCACCTACTTTGGGGTCTAGGTGTGCCTAAGGCACAACCCACTCAAATTGGTTAAAGTGTGTTATGAACAAAATTGAATTATGATCTAGAAAGGTGTAGACACCATGTTAGAACTATAAATTGCAAGATGCATTATTGCAAAATCTTTGTACAAAATTGGGGGGTTAGATGTATTACTTGAGGTGCATATTTGTTGACATAATATTATCAACTTATCCATCTATGAAAGAATAATGATAGTATGTTAACATGTAAGCATGGAAGGTCAAGGGATGTTTTGGTAATTGTAAGAAGAGAAGCTTTCTCATTTTTAATTTATTCATTTCCTCAATTTTATTGATTTTTGAAAATATTGTTAAAATATATGCTAAAACAAGGATAATATTGTTGGAATTGTGTAATATTATTAGAGTAGTTGTGACACCATGGCTTGTCTATGTATTCTAGGAGAAATCCTAAAGTTTTTGGTAGATATAACATATGGCATGAAGTGAAACTAGTGGGCCATAAGTTGATCAAAATCACAAAACTTCTTGCACCTATAGACATCCAAAACTTACCACCAATTTGCCATACTTTCTTATAAATTAATTAAATAGGTCATTATTTAATTAATTTCCTTCACCATTCATCATTAATTAATTATTCCCCAAGGTTGATTAATTAATCAAATCAATTAGCCTTAGTCCCCAATTTTTCCAACTTAATTAATTAGATTAGGCAATTAATCACTATTACCATTTCCCCTAATATTTAAATCCACATTATCATTGATCTTTGTGTTTTTAATCCTAGCCAATAAATCCATATACATGGATTAAAATCTAAACTTTCCTTGATTTGATGTGTACCCACCCCTCTCATACTACCACATGTGTGAGCATGCTATATTGGAGGCATGCTAAGCCTCCATATCACCTCTTGATCTTTTGAATTGTCCCCACTCCCTTGCTCACACATTTGTGAGCATATCTCTAACACATGCCATCTTGGTCACACGTGGTTGAGCATGTCTAGCTCTTATACCTCATTTGACACTTGTCACATGGCTACAACTTCAATCCATGCTTCCATCTTCCTCAAATCCTAGATGCATCTTGGCCCTTGATTTTCTTCATGGAAAATCTATAAATTGGAGGCCTCCCTTCCATTTGACCATCCACTTTCATGCTATCCTTATTTTTTCCATTTGATTATCAATGCCATTTTCTTAACCAATCATCCTAATCCTGAAGTTATGCTACTAGTCCACTAAGCAATCACATTCCACCATCAAACAGTACACCAAGTGGAACATTGGGCGCACTTCACTTTTTCTCAATTAGAGGATCAAAGAAAAGCAAGGTAAGAAGTTTCATTTATTGCATCTAAAACCTTTACATGTTTTCATCCTTGCTCTTTTCCTTGTCTTCAACACATGGTACCATTTCTTGAGAAGCAATGGTCTTAATTATTTGTTGTGATAGATGCTGAAAATATATTTTCAACTTCAACTTGTGTGAACCATTTTCCTCGAGAACATAGGTACCTACTTCAACTATCTTAACTAGCACTTGCACCAGAAGGGGTGCAAGGGTTTCACCGATAGAAAAGTATATGTAATTAAAACCTAAACACAATCAAACCCTATTAGGAGGAAGTACAAATAAACCAAATTGAGTGCAAATATATATGGTTTGAATGAAAGCATAAACCTTAATTGAGACTTGGGGTTTGAAAGGGCAGTTGGCGCACCTCAAAGCAAGAGAAAACACAACAAAGAGCAATTCAAAACAAAGAAGGAACAAATTGACATAACATTGGCATGCAATCCTTTTTTTAAGCCATAGACATCATCGTCATAGGAGCAATCCTCTTCAATGACATTGCACTGAGGCCACCCCCTGCATTGGGCTTCCCCTAGGATTGACTTTGCGATATCTAACATGATTGCAGGACCTAAACCAAGATGATCTTGCTTAAATAATTTAGCTGGTAAGTTGCTTAAATGAAAGATTCCCAATCCAGATGCTATAGAAAAATTATTGACGGGAAGCTAAACACTTAAATAAAATAGCAATATTGATCTTACACAATAGAATTCATCCATATCTAGTTTGCACAATAGATAATAGTAGAGGAAACACAATAGATATGAATGATTGTAGCAAAGCTTAGATTAGATATTCAGTCTCAATGGAAATGATTTGAAAATAGTAATATATGATTACACCATATGGTAAACTCAAAGAATAGTAAAACCTCTCCAACACATAACTAAGGCCCCACGGTTAAGATGGCCTCGACCCGAGATATGTGATTTGCACGCATACACATTGGGCTTGCTCATAAGTAATTTGGGCACCCATGCTTGAAAGGATGATCGCAATAGTAGTAGGATGAAATTCTGATTGCTAGATAGTTGACTCATCGTATCGATCCAATGATGTCACGTGATTACAATTAGAGGCAGATTAAAGCAATTACGGGAATACCGTTCCACAGTCTATGAAAGAGCAATCCTCGAACAATCCTTACTTCTACCGAGTTCGTAAAGAGTATGGAACTGAGTACCAAATGGTGAAACAAAAAGGAGAGAGTTTCTATCAGGGGGGCAAGCTAGAGCCAGAGGGCTCATGTCAGGATGCTTGGCAGTTCAAGCACAAATACAATTATATTGAAGAAAACATTCGTGAAATGAAAATTTCCCGGTCAATAAGTATGCCTTTCTATCATTATTTTGGTTTTTAGTGGTTGGTTCCATTTAGGATTTGTTTTCGTCCTTGAAAAGGCTAATTTTCATCCTACAAATATATCCATTTTTCTTTCTTATGTCTCATGTTAACTAAGTGATGGACATTTGAAGGGAAGGAAAGGTTCTTTTACACAATATTTGGTGATTTGTTTTTTGGTTTGCATATGACTTTAAGTATGTGGGACTATTCCATTAAGTATATGTGACTACCCTATACTCCCAACACCTAACTCAATATGAGGTGTACATAACTTACCCCTCAAGATTTTAACTTGTGACCTCTCTTTCAAGAGTACAAGTTGTCCACCATTAGACCAACTCGGATCTACATATGAAAAAAATTGAGCAAACCTTTGAAAAACGAGATCAGTACATATGATACACACTCTTATCTTATTCCTATGGTGATGTTGTCAAGTGTTCTACAGAGAATAGATTAACTCCACAACAATTTTGAACCCAGATGAAAAAGCTCCTCTATTTTGAATTTAAGTATATAGAGAGTCCTGTTACCCTATGCAATGTTTGCATCAGTTGCTATGTTGTATTTTTAATATTTTCTTTTGTTTTTACCCATTAACCATTAAAATAGAGTATCTAACTTGCTGCAACAGGTGTTGTCTGCATTTCTTACAAGAATGACTCAATTATCAAGAATTCAACTATTTTATGCAGTTAATCCCTGAATTTATGAAGTCTAGCAATGTTGAACTACCGAAAAGATTCATGCGCATAAGCTTAATAGCCTCAGACATGATTTAAATTAGAAAGATGTACTTGCTTTGTTTGGTAGCCAATCTGATGTTTTCTTTATGCTCTGAAAGTAAACGTAAATTTATGATCTTTAAAATAAGCATAAAGAGAAGGGAAAATTGGGTTACTTGTGAAACTTCAATATTTAGGGAACAATGCAATGAACTCATCAATAGTCTCCTTTCTTGGCACGGCTCCACCCAAGCCAATGCGTTTGAGCGACGAAAAGTCATATTTCACAACAATAGGTGATTTAATTAAGGCCACAAAAATCGGCGGAGCAATAGCTAGAGAAGTTACTCTGTAGCTATCCACCTTAGCAAGCATTTGGGCAAAGTGAAATTTGGTCATCAAAACCAGTCGTACCCTTGGCGATGACACCAACAGAGTAGAAAAAACCAGAGACATGAAACAATGGCACAATGCACAAATTAGCCAAAGCTTCCATCTAAAACTACATTGTACAAGCGTCAAATGTGTGCCTGGTTCTTGTAGCATTTTAAATCAAGTGGGAATTGGTCAGGAGAGAAGAAGCACTCTACTTTTAATTGGAAAAGAGCAGTCTGTTCTTAATAGAATAAAGAGATGAGATTAGTGATAAGCATCCATACAAGGGACAAATACTGCTTAGAGTGAGGACAAATTCAATTATAAGATTAAAATTAGACATCTGATATATAATATAATGTATTTAAGAAAACACTAACACAAGATAAAATACATCCCCAATGTCCTGAAAAACCATAAAAAAAATAATTATGAGCCTTGCACATCATACTTTGTCATGATAAAACTGCAATCCTGTGGGCACTGCTCTCACAACTGTCGGAGAGCCTTCAACCCTAATATTCCCCCCCTGGGTAGCATTCTGGTTGGACTTAGGCACACCTTGTTGTTTGGTAGTTTGGGTGGATGGTACCATCTCCATGCCACTCTGTATGTCTTTTTAATGATATGGATGGTTCTCTTTATGAAAGGGAAATTTTCATGTTTGTTTTTGTTATTATTTTATGGAGGATTTCTATGAGTGGCAACCACTCCTTTGTTCATTTCATTTCCCTTTTGTACCCGAGAAGTAGAGAAGCGTGGCAGTGTCTTGTTGTATGTCAACTGAATGGAAGTCATCGACATTGGACTCAAAGAGCTCGTGCAACGTAACAACGTATCCATAGTCATTTATGATTGGGCTCGTTTTCTGTGTTAGAACGACAGGTAGTTGGGCCGCACGGGCCTTGTCATGAGCGAATTCTGGGGCTGCGAAGGCCAGGACAAGATTCGAATTTGCGACCTGCCTTCGTATCTTGGCCTCTGTGTTGAGTGGATTGGTAGTGGTTAAAATGGCTCCGATGGTTTTTCAGGTGTGAGGCAACGAATATGGGAACTTTCTCGGTGAATGTGAAACCTTTTAACGATAAGCTGAATCTGTTTCACTGCAAGTTAAAAGTTGTTTCAGGTGTGAGACAGGTTTTCCCCCAAAGTGTATTCACAATATATATAGCCTATGGGCTAATAAAGAGGTGTAACTTGATTCGTGGTGCATTTGATTTTGATGTCTATTGATTCGCTTTTGATTGAATGTCGTAATTAGGATTAATTTTTTTAACATGTGAAACACTTCTACAATATTTGGTGCATTGATAATGATTCATAAATTAAATTAATAAGGCTAGACCATTAGGGTCATTATTAGAGGTCACTATCAAGTTGAGTGTGGATTTTTTCACATTCTTGGTACTTGGGAGTGTAAAACTAGTTGGTTTTAGGCAGGTGAAGGTGTGGAGGGTGGTCTAGAATATTTGTGAAAGTTCCAAATTAGAATGTTGATGCCCATGACTATTGGAGAGGGATTTTAATGAAAAATTCATCCATTTTAATATATGGTGAGTGCAAATGCTCCAATGATCATGTAGACAACATGATGAATAAGCAACCATTAGTGGTGAATGTGAATGTGTAAAATAGTGAATATGCATTTGTGGCATGTGAGCAAACAAGACTGTGAACAACATGAAGTTTTAGTGCTTCAATTGGGTGGCTCTTGATCTTTACACTAGCCATGGAGGTAAGAGGAAGCCAATTTGAAGGTTCTAGACAAATTTGCCAAGGTTATCTCTTTTGACAAACATACAAATCTAGTTGAAACAAATCTACTATGTTGGTACCAAAGAAGGACATGACATGATACATTTGTGTAGATTTTAGGGGCCTAAATAAAATAGGTACACATTGCCTCATATTAATGATTAATTGGATCAACTTCAGTAGGAAAAGTTCTTCACCAAATTGGATTTAAATTAAGCTACCATCAATTTTGAATAAAGGTGGAAGATTTTGGAAAAAAATACTCAAGACTAAGCAAGGGCTTTATGAGTGGTTGGTGCTAATATTCAAGTTATGTAATTCTCTAACAAATTTTATGCATTTAGTGAATGAAGTATTGCATCCTTTTTTTGATTATTGTGTTATTATATATCTTGACGATATTGTGGTTTTTAGAAAAAAAACATATACAAAACACATATTGCATTTGAAGGTCTTCAAAATTTTGGAGAGTTAATTGTTATTAGATATGAAGAAGTATGAGTTTGCAAATAATCCTTTGGTGTATTTCGATCACATGATTGGAAATGGGAAAGTATGAATAGATCCTTCCAAAATCGAGGCCATATTGAATTGACTAAATCCTAACACAAGTGCTAAATTGAGGAATTTGGTGGTAGTAGTCCAATACCTCTAGAAATTTGTTAAATATTTTTGTAATGTAGTTTCCCCATTACATATTGTTATGGGTGGTGGAAAGAAATTTCATTGGGTTAGTAAGCAACAACATACTTTTGAGGAATTGAAGAGGAAAATGTGCAACACTGATATTTGCAAACTTGAAATAAGCTACAATAGTCATGCCACTACAAATGGACAACTTGTTTGCAATAATTCCATTTAGTGATCAAGTATAAGCATGGGGTAACCAATAAAATGGTGGCTATGCTTTCTAGAACACCACTTCTATCCATGGTTAGCACATTGTTACTGGTAGAATCATATCAAAGAGGTATATGTAGAAGATTAACATTTAAGTGAGATAGAAATAAACAATTCATGGTAAGCATGATTAGGTTGTAGATAAATATGCTTTATAACTCTTACATGGTCTTTTTGTTGGGAAGATGTGTGTCAACCTTGCAATTACATAAGGTACTATTGATACATAAAGTATTGTTGATACATCGACGACTCGCGGGGTGGGGTGGGGCGCAAGGGGTCTGGGGGCTACATGTCTCAGTGGAGGTTTAGGGGCATCAACGTCGAAAGAAAAAAATTATTTATATTTTATTATTGTAAATCTGGACTGTTCATCATTAGGTCTTATATTTGACAATTAATATTTTATTAGCTTGATTTGCCTTAGAAGGCAATTGCATTTTATGAGGGTATTGTTTACGATTGTGTGTTGTGATGCATTTTGAGAATCTAATAGTGGTCGTGTTGCTTCTAGATCTCTAGTTGGTGATACTCCTATGAGAAGCTTGCTCTACAAGTATATTGTAATCTTTGTGATTTTTGAATAATATATTGGGAGACTTTTTGAGTGGGTTTTTTCTCCCAAAAGGGTTTTCCCACGTAAATCATTGTGTTGTGTTATGCATGATATGTATGTTTATTTTTGTTTTAGTTTTTGTAACTGTTATAGATCTGTAAAAGTTTAGCATTATCCTCCTCTCAAGATTAGTGTAGCAAGTTGTTCCACTACCTTAGCTTCCTTACACTTTTAAGGTGGGGAAGTTGTGTATGCCTAAGGAGAGGAGTGATTCTCATTATGTTAGCACATCCTTCATGTGTGGTTAGTCATATGGAAATGACCAAGATCATAGTGAATATTTAGTGGCATGTCTATTGGTCATATATGCAACTAGATGCGTCTAGATTTATAAGTGGTTGCAATTCATGCAATGTATGCAAGCTCAAAAATAGGAAACTTAGGCTATATGAATAATTCCTAGTTTTTACGAGGTGATGGGAGAGTATCTACATGGATTTTGTAGTTGGTTTTCTATTAACTAAGCATGGAAATTACTAGATTTATGTTATAGATTATTTTTCTAAAATGTGCATTTCAATTGCTTGTAAAAGGACACTAATTAGAAGTAATACAATCAAGTTATTCTCAAGAATACAAGGAATCATTTTGGAGTTCTAGAAAGCATTGTTTTAGATATAGAACAATAATTTAAAGTACATTTTGGTTCACATTGTGGAATAGATTATATAGTAAGCTCCAATGGTCTATGGATTTTCATCCTTGGATGGGAAAATAGAGCCAATTGACAAAATATTGGTATAATTGTTAGATGGGTATAATTAAGAATTTCCTAAATGATGCAATGAAAAATTAATTTGTCAAAGTATATTTTTACAATTAATACAAGTTGTTATGATCTTAATGCTTCTTGGTGTGATTAATGGCTTACAATAATTTAAAATAGTAATGTCTTTCCACATCAAGGTTAGTTAGATTGAATATTTTAGAAACATATATTCAAAGTTTAGCATGTACATGTTTATATTGAATGAGAAGTTGTTTAAAATGCTTACAAATTTAATTGTGTAATTTTTTTGCATCAATATTTCAAATTACTTTTCAAAATTTATCGTTAAGATAAGAAAAAAATATACATAAGTGACTTAAGTCCCATATGGACACCATGTACCTAAGAAAATAAAAGTTTAAAAATAAAGCATATAAGATATAGCTAAAAGGAACATATTATATAGTTGGTAAGTGACTGTATGGTTTTTTTTTAATATACTATTGGATAATAATATTAGACTTAGCAAGGGATGAATAAAGTAAATAAACATGATAAATAAATTACGAAGAGAATAAACAAGATACCACACACATTGTATAAATACATATGTATGCATGTATATGTATTCATACATATATGTATGTATGTATTTATAAATGTATATACATGCATATATGTATATATGTGTGTGTATACATATGCATTTACATATATATATATATATATATATATATATATATATATATATATATATATATATATATATATATATATATATATATATATATATATATATATATATATATATATATTTATGTATATACGTAAATATATACGTACAAGCATGCATGCATACATACATATATAAATATCAAATATTTTAGGAGAGTTTTATAGAAGTTATATAAAGATTAATCAAATAATACACTTCACTACTCATTCAATACATATTACGAATATATATAGGACTAACATATCCTCTATTATGGAAGGATTGTTATACCTCCAATAACTACTCTATATTTATGAGTTGTTTTAACAACTCAAATAAACATGCAAACAATACTAACAATTACGGGAATGATATAATATTTCCAACACTCATAACAAATACGTGAATTGTCACTTTACCTCACACATTCTAACCCATGTGAACACTAATTCCTAATACCCCCCTTAGTGTGAACACGGGGAAAGAGGACATCACACAAGTTGGAAATAAAATTGTATGCCTATGCATAATTTAGGTCCACATACTTCTATCTAGATCTTGTTATACATGATCACCTACATACGAGAACTTATCTCGCTTTCACTTCCAGTGAACTCATCATTGGCTGACCACACTTCCAAGAAGTCTGACATTCAAAGGATCTATGTAGTCAACTGCTCTCCTATACACCTATTTACAATATCAATGATTTCCATTTTCTCCTCTTGTCAAACTCAACACTTTCATCTGTAGGAAGCCCAAATCTTTTGGCTTATGATCTTGATTCAAATGAAAGGCACCTCTCCTCAACCTTTCATGATTTTCACACAAGATTACCACAAACCTATACATACTCGTTCACCTCAAATGGTTTTCTGGATCACTACTAACCTTTTCAAGATCCATGAATTGCATTACACTAGTGCTTTTATTTATTATAGTATTTTACACTAGGATGATACATAAGAAAATAACACTCATATAATAGAAATATCCATTGTTGTTGATTGCGCCACTTGAACTCCAACATAAGAAACTATCATTGCCACACAATAGAAAATAAAATGTCACCAAAATTGATAAGCGGCCTTGTCGTTGGTGACTAATGAGAGGATGCTGAGTGCCCTCCTTCCTCCATTGCCACCTTCCTCCAGTATGTTTGCTACTTAGCAAAGTTGTCTTTTGAGGATCATTTTATCAATTATGAGGAAAGACTATATCCTCCCCCTTTGATGTGAACTTCTCTTTTATAAACATTTGGAGTGTCGAGTACCACCGAATCATGCACTCCAAATACACTTTGATATAGACAATAAAATACAAAACATAACAAGATTAGTCCCTTAAGAACAAAAAGGGACAAATATCAACTCCCATAGATCATTACAACATAAAAATTAAATCAAACCAAATAACTAAAGTCCATAGTCATCCACCTAGCATATAAAATGGAGCTTGCAACTAAACCCATCTAGAGCAACATAAAGTTCAACATTCCATCATGCTAAAATATCACAAGTACACACTTAGCCCTATAGACTATTATATCAAATAATATTTCAATATCACCATAACCATACCGGTCGCTAATTAACTAAAGCCATATATCAACTGCAACATATTAATCAATGTGATCCAACACTCAATCAACTACACCACCCAAACAATCATCATTTATCCAAAATTTGATTTTTATGGAAAAACGTTTTATACTCGCTGGCTGATTTTGGAATTGATTTGTTTGTAAGAATTGAAGAGAAGATATGGCATGTAGCCATTCATTTCAAAGTTATTAAAACAAATAATACAAAGCTTCAATCAAAACTTAAATGAAAATTTGGTTGAAGTAGATATCAACAAAAGAAATGGTAGTAGCTAGCAGAGGCAAACAACAAATCACGTCAAAACTCATAACACTATTTTATGCTTCACATTGCTTGCGAACCGTTGAGAATTTCTTTAAATTATTTCTGGGTTTTGTTCCCCTCTTTACCAGATTTCCAAAACATTTTAAAATTTTAAATTTCATTGAGAAATGAATGAGATATCATCATTTTACCGAGACTACATTATACTAATATAAAAAACACGGTTTTAAAATCAAATCAATATTCCATTGCTCTTACCAACTCACCTATGCATCAATTTGGTTCAAATAATATTCTTCATTCTTGCATTGGCATTCAATCTTCCTTGAAGGAAGCTCCATGGATTTTTCCAAGCACCAATATATTATTGCTCTGATACCATATCAAAGATCTTAGGAGAGTTTATAGAAGTTATATAAAGATTAATCAAATAATACACTTCACTCTTCATTCAATACATATTACAAATATATATAGGACTGACATATCTTATATTATAGAAGGATTGTTATACCTCCAATAACTACTCTATATTTATGAGTTGTTTTAACAACTCAAACAAACACACAAACAATACTAACAATTACAGGAATGATATAATATTCCCAACACTCATAAAAATTACGTGAGTTGTCACTTTACCTCACATTCTAACCCATGTGAACACTAATTCCTAATAATAAATATATATCTATGAGATTTTTGTTGAAAATTGAGGTGTTTATGTAGCTTAATACTTTGTAAAACTATTATACTTGTTGATCTAAATATGTATTCTTTGTTACAAATTCTTTGTGGGTGATTATCTGATTAATTCATTTTATCATTTGTAGAATGAAGACAAAAGTTGTAGAAGAATTAGGCAGGATATTAGAAGATACACAACATATACTGTGGAGAAACCCTTTCGGGAAAAAACTCCACCAAGAATCAATGTATTATTTAATCTCTGAAGTAGATTACAATAACTCCAATTCTTCCTTGAGATGCTTCTTCTACCTTCAACAAATCTTCTTCACAACCTGCAATAAAATCTGATACAAACTCTCTTCAACATGCTTGAGATATATAGGCAATAAACAACTTTGTAAACTCCAAAAGAGTTACAATTACAAAGCTCAATCCCTATCTCCTAAAAGGTACGCCTATCTCTTCCAAGTAGAGTTTAACCGTGAAGAATAATGTCAAATCATCATCTTCATCCATTTGGGCATCCCAAACTAAAGTGGTAACTCAACCTTTATTTCGTAAATATCTTCAAGGCTTTATCCTCAAAGTAGGTGCCCAAGAGTGGGCCCACTTAACTCAGCCTTCTGAAATATCTTAACATGCAAAGGATTTATTTCCAAGAAGCCAACTTGGGTGCCCAAAGTGGGTCTAAGTCATTTTCTGTTAACCGAAACATCTCTCTCCAACATTCATGCAAGAATGGTCATTCCATGTTAACTGAAGGAAGTCACTTGTTATCTATCATGCAACTCAAGTCATTAGTCATGCATTCCAAGTTAACTGAAGTCAATTAGAATTCAACTAAAACTAACTGAAGATAATTGAACCATAACTAAACCGGACTAAACTAAACTAAACTGAACTAAACTAAACTGAACTGAACTTCATGCATGTAAACATCAAACCCTAACTCCTAGGATCTTTACATGCATTCAAAAGTGTTATCTTTTACTCCAAACAGTTGACTTAAGGTGATTGCCACTTTCCATGTGGGTGCCCAATGTTCTCCTATTATTTAGGAACTCATCTTAAATGCCCTCACATGCTCCTAACATTTAGAATTAATTACAAATGTCAATTAACATGATTATTTCATTCAATATTAATCTCTTTCTAATCCTAGTGTTGGGGAACACTTTCCAAGGACTTAGGAGATACATGAAATAAATAATGTTTAGGATTGCAATTAAATGTCATCCTATTTCCAACATTCTCCCACTTGACATTATACATTGGAATTATTCTAAACAAGGAATAATTATAAATCAAGTACAAAACTTAAGGCCAATGGCCTTCCTGCACCAACTAATCAATCCATGCCAACTTCAAATGCAACCTGCATAATCATGAAGCTCCAAGAAAATGATTAAAACCATGAGAACTTATCTAAAGGAACTGGTTTCATAAGATAATCTATAACATTAATTAAAGTGTCAACTTTCTTAATTAATACCTTCCCACTCTCAACCATTTCTTTCACAACGTGATACTTAACATCAACATGCTTAGTATGAGCATGATACATATGATTTTTGGCTAAACACATAACACTCTGACTATCACATTCAAGTTTAACTTACTTGCAATTAAACCAATACCTTTCCCAAGTCTCTGTATCCAAACCGCCTCTTTGGAGGCATGTGAAACCACTGAGTGTGTTGAACTCACGTTCAACCAAGGTGTAGGCTCCTCGGTCTTTTCTATTGAAAATAACTTTTCTTACTAGTAACTATTCCAACATATATCTCTCACCATAAGAGAACTCAAGCCTCACCTATTTCTCCAAGTATCCATGAGGACCTGTAACCAACCAATCCATGCCAAACTCCAAATACAAAATAGCACTATCATGAAGTAATGAAGCAAATGATTAATGTACCCAATACTTAAGAGAACTACACAAGATCAATGTCAAAGCTCGAATCTTGAACATAAACATGACATCCATGATCTAACCATCTCCTCCTAGGAGATCACATGCACCATAACACACTTAAACATCATAGTCTTAAGAGAACCATGCCAAACTCTAAATGCAACAAGAGTAAACCATGACATAATAGCAACCACTCTAAACCAAGAAAAAACCATATCCCCAATCACATGAGGATAACCTTACCAATGATGCATCCACGTTACTGCCAACTCCCACTGAACCATGGTATCGAGTCACACATGGCATCGTGACTACCATCCTCTTCATGAAAACCGCTATATCCTACCAAAACTCCCACTGAACTGTGATACCGAGCTATATATGGCAACAAGATAAACATCAAACCATCACTATTAAAAGCATATGGAATTTCAGACATTTCCTCATGATCAAAATTATCATAACATGTACCATGCCACAACTCTAAACCACTAATCAAGAGTATACCATGACATAATAACAAAACCATCCTACAATCAAGAATCCACTTCATTTCCAAATGCTCCCACTTAATCGTGATACTGAGCAATCCCATGGCATGATGCACATAATCAAAACCACATTTTTGTCATAAGGTCACATCAAACCTGTGAATCCAAGCTCTCAATGACACATGATAAACATCCTCTAAAGCAAGAATATATACCTCTTGTAACAAATTTATTTTCCAAAATCAGCAATAACAAAAATAGTAAAAGCTCCCACTTTAGCCAAAGAACCTCCAATCTTTTAAGAGAAAGGCGTCCCAATACTCTACCCAACCTCAACTTTGATACCAAATGTTGAAAATTGAGGTGTTTATGTAGTTTAATACTTTGTAAAACTATTATACTTGTTGATCTAAATATGTATTATTTGTTACAAATTCTTTTTGGGTGATTATCTAATTAATTCATTTTATCATTTGTAGAATGAAGACAAAAGTTGTAGAAGAATTAGATAGGATATTAGAAGATACACAACATATACCCTGGAAAAACCCTTTTGGAAAAAAACTCCACCAAGAATCAATGCATTATTTAATCTCTGAAGTAGATTACAATAACTCCAATTCTTCTTTGAGATGCTTCTTCTAACTTCAACAAATCTTCTTCACAACCTGCAATAAAATATGATACAAACTCTCTTCAACTTGCTTGAGATATATAGGCAATAAACAACTTTGTAAACTCCAAAAGAGTTACAATTACAAAGCTCAATCCCTATCTCCTAAAAGGTATGTCTATCTCTTCCAAGTAGAGTTTAACTGTGAAGAGCAATGCCAAATCATCATCTTCATCCATTTGGGCGTCCCAAACTGAAGTAGTAACTCAACCTTTATTCCATAAATATCTTCAAGGCTTTATCCTCAAAGTAGGCACCCAAGAGCGGGCCCACATAACTCAACCTTCTGAAATATCTTAACATGCAAAGGAGTTATTTCCAAGAAGCCAACTTGGGCGCCCAAAGTGGGCCCAAGTCATTTTTTGTTAACTGAAACATCTCTCTCCAACATTCATGCAAGAATGATCATCCCCTGTTAATTGAATGAAGTCACCTGTTATTTGTCATGCAAATCAAGTCATTAGTCATGCATTCCAAGTTAACTGAAGTCAACTAGCATTCAACTAAAACTAATTGAAGATAACTAAACCATAACTAAACTAAACTAAACTAAAATAAAATAAATTGATTATGAACTGAACTGAATTGAATTGAACTGAACTGAACTGATCTGAACTGAACTAAACTAAACTTCATGCATGTAAACATCAAACCCTATCTCCTAGGATTTTTACATGCATTCATAAGTGTTATCTTTTACTTCAAACAATTAACATAACTTAAGGTGAGTGTCACCTTGCATGTGGGTGCCCCCTGTGCTCCTATTATTTAGGAACTCATCTTAGATGCCCTCACATGCTCCTAACATTTAGAATTAATTACAAATTTCAATTAACATGATTATTTCATTCAAGATTAACCTCTTTCTAATCCTAGTGTTGGGGAACACTTTCCAAGGACTTAGGAGATACATGAAATAAATAATGTATAGGATTGCAATTAAATGTCATCCTATTTCCAACAATTTTGATGTGTTTTCTTGTGCCTTAATAATTATACAGGAGTATTACTTCTTTCTAGGAAGGAAGCTCTTATTGGTCTTTGCCTATAACAATAATACTATTGTAATCAATTTTTAAATTATTTGAATATGAAATCAATAAATAATTTATTTTGATTATTTCCTAGTGTGATAGGTCGAATCTATGTGCTAGAAAACGAGCAACAAACAAAGTAATGCAAATAACACTAAAGGAAACCTACAACTCAAGATTAACCTAATTGGATTCAACACAATATAAAAACAACAAATGAAACCTTTTACCTTGTGTTGAATTGATCCTTTGGTTGGCCCTTCAATCTTCGGTGTTGTGTGCTCCTTGGATGGCAAGAGATGGAAGCTAGATGATAATATGAAGGTGGATGCAAGTGGGTGCAAGCATGAAAATGGTTAAGTATGGATTCTAGGAAAAATTTGCAAGAGTTTGGCTACAATGCATGATCTCTCCCAAAATGAGAGAAAATAGGGGGTATTTATAGAGATTTTGAAAATCTCTAGGGAAATGGATGGTCAAGATTGAGCCACCAAGATCAAGATGTAGGGCCAAGGTGAGTTGAGAACTCACAAGCCCACACATCTTGATATGTGGCATGTGATATGGCTTAACAAGGGTGATGTGTACATGAGGTGGAGTGGTAGTACATGACATGGATGAGGTACATAGTACTTTGAGATTGGGACATAATCTCATAAAAGAGGTACTTGTCCCCATGTGGATGAGAGGACAAGTGGGGAATTAAAAATTTCTTAAATATTCTCATGGAGAAGAGAGAAGGAATTTAAAATTCTTTCAAATGCATTGGGGGATTAAATGTGAATTAAAAATTCACATGGGGAATGGAGATGCCTTGTTCAAAAAGAGAAATTTTTAATGAAGTTGACTAAGGACACATTCCATAAATGATATGGGATTAGAGATGACCTAATTAGGTGATAAAGGTTGTGCATGTACTTGATTAGACTAATTAATGGCAGATTAGAAGAGGGTTAGATTTCACATGTGACTTGATGTGACAAGTCAAAGATCACATGGGGAGGAGAAAAAGGAATTTAATATTCCTTGGAAGGATAAAAGGAATTAAAAATTCTTTGAGAGGTTGATTAGGCTAGTTAATGAAGGATTAGGGGAGGGTTAGGTGGCTAAGAGAGATTAGAGGCCAACTTGCAAAAGTTGGAGGATGTGACACATCCTAATCAAGGATTAGGCATGTGCACACCCCTAATAATGAGATTAGAAGATGGATTAGAATTAAATAAAAATGATGGAGGATGTGGCATAAAGGGAATTAAATAAATGGCATATTTATTTAATTCACTTGATGAAAGGGGGAAGGTATTTAATTATTTAACTAGATACCTTAGGGATTAAAAGAACTTTAGCGGGATTAATTAAATAATAGTGATATTACTTAATTAATGCAGATAAGGGGATGTTTAGACGAAAGAGGATAAATTTGGATAAATTAAGTGTCCAAATTTAGGTGTCTACACCTAGATCCAAAATTTTAATGACAAAATTGAAATTTTGATTAGCTAAAGTTCACTTCTTATTAGTGCATTCACTTCATTCAAGGTTGGACTTTATTATTTATAATGATCGTTTTCATTCCTTAGACACTTCTCAAACACTTGTGGTATTAGTCTTCACTAGCAAGGTGAGTAAATGATCAATGGCTATTTTGAGTGATATTCTTGTTACAGTGAAATTGGATATTAGTTTTTTTTTTGTAGATATGGCAAGTGGAAGATAATGGGTCCACTTTTTGGTCAAAAGGTGGAAGTGATTTTCCTGAAAATTAGTTTGTCATAGTTGGAGCAAAAATTTAAAGCACTTCACATAAAATCTTAACAAAGTCTAGAAATATGAAATGTAGGATTTTGTGTCTAGTTTTCAAATATGTAATTTATTCTAATACCTAAGGGAGATGACTTAGTACCTGAGCATGTTCCAATAGTTGTTATAACATTTGTTGATTTAATGCCCAATATTTTTAACAATATTAGACCAATAGTTGTTAGTGTTAAAGATGACTTCCCATAATTGAATGAAATGTATTCCTTAGATCTAAAAAGCAGCAAATCATGTGATGCCACGTCAGCATACCAATAAAACATGACAGTGCACAAAGTTATCGGTCTCACTTTTTTTGGGCATTTTTAGACACCTCGACAAAAAGCATGTTGATTTGGCATCATATTTGATAATGTGGCCTTGAAACCTTAGATATAAGAAAGGGACTTGCCAAGTAAGTTGTAAAAAATAGGAGTGATTAGAAATTCCACGTAGGATTTTGAGAAGTGTGAAGTTAGGGTGCTCAACTATCTGGTCCTCTCCCCTAGATGATAAAAGTTGATTTTAAATAGGATGTGCAAAAATCACTTTTTAAAAATCTTATGTTTTGAGCCGAAACTTGCACATGCATGAGTAACATAATTTGACCCGAATAAAATTATTTTTATAATTCCTTTTGTGGAAAGATGTGTATTATGGTGAATTTTGGTCAAGATATTTTTAATATATTTTTTACATTAATTTTATTGGTCCTAATTGTTATTTTTAAAAACCCCTCATGTATGACCAATATAATTTGAGCTTAAATAATCATAAAATTATTATTACGCCGATGGCATTCCCTCGTTGAGGTTTTCACGGCCTCCTTTGTCTATCGAGGATTTCAAACTACAGAGGGGGCATGCAAGATGATTGCTGAGATCTTCACCGTCCGTTGGAGTTGTCGGTCACAGTTTATTTATTTTTAATTCTTTTTTGTTGCATTCTTATTCATTTACATCCTTTATAGGGTTTTGGGTTATGCTTGTATATATATTTTTTGGGTAGAGTACATGAAGGGAATTAATGGTTTTATGATGCTGCTATCTTCCAAGAGGCACCTATGACCTAGGGATCAACCTCAATCTGTTGAATATAAACTTTCTTTTTTTCCTTTCCTTACAAAGCAACGTTTAATAAATTCTTATCGCTTGGTTTTTCATTGTCTTTGTTTTTGTTATGTTCCTCCTTAGATTCTTGCATTCTCTCATGAGGGTCGTGACATGGTACATGAAGGGTCTCTAAATGCACCAAAGAAGTGTCTGAGTGCTTAGTATCTGTCCTTTTGCTTCTTAATCAGTAATATTCAAACTAACCAACATATTATAGAATGGAAGAATGAGAGGGAGCATTAACTTGGTTTTATCGTAACAAAAAATCACTCAGAATCACTGCTAATCAGTACTTTCTTCAATTAAATTGTATTTTTTGTGTTCCTTATTTTTATTCTTTCTTGTCCAAATTAATCTCTATAAACCCTAGGTTTATTTTAAATTTGCAAACCCTAGATTCATATAGTATTGTGCATCAACTTTTTGAAGTTATGTAGAAATGCCGAAAGCTGCAAATGGGGGCTCAAAACCCTCAAAATCTTTTGGCAGTGGTTTTGTAGTTGAGAAAAGAAAATTTGTAACAATAAGTCTTGAATGCAAAAATATGCTTTTCAACACAAGTTTCCACTTGTGTGTTTCTTATTTTTTTTACATTATGTTCTAATTAGTTTGTAATTTATGAATGTACATAGAAAAAGGAAATGGAAATTAGCTATTTTCAAATTCCATTTTTGAAATTAGTTACTACATTGATGTAGATTAAAGTGGAAAGGAATGCTTGTCCATGCTCTTATAAAGGGGTCGTTTCAATGATTTTGGTGACTTTGTTTGAGACCTTTTCATTCTTTTCTTTTCATATCTGAAGATTTTTTAAATCCCTTGTTAAAAATTTCCCTCTTAAATAGCCTGCTCTTATGAATCTCCACACTCTCTCTAGTGCTTATTAGCTTTAAAACATAGCAATTGGTCCATACTTGAGGTACTTGATATGGTCATCAAGAAAGATAGCTCTTCTATATCTTTATAGGCATATGATATTTTGCTTAGTAAATGAGCTTTATGAGTTTTATATGTAGTAATATAACTAATATTTATAATATCAATATGCAATTATTAGAATCTCTATTTTTATTTAATCAAAATATATGATAAATTGGGAAGTTCTTTAATCTTTATTTCAGGTTGGCTTTCAAAAATGTGAATGTTGAACTTTTCATCAATGTTCATACTTAAAACTCTTTCTAATATTGTCTTGGCAGTTGATGGGAAGTATGCATACGGTTAATGCCTTGTTTCTCCTCATTGATGCTAGTCTCAACAATATGGTATGTATCCATTGATACACTTAGTTCTAAGAGTAATAACGAGTAACATTGTTAGCTAGATTGTTGCTTCTTTAGATATCAGCACTTTCAAAAACCCATTGAATGAAGTTCTTTCTAATGACAACGCTTCCCTTGGTTTCGAGGTGCATATTTTGTGCTATGGACTTCACTTTATGTCATTGTCCAATGAATTGTCCATGCATGTAGTATGACATGGTAAGTTACTTGAGAACATCACCACTCTTCTTTACAATTTTTTGAAGAATTTTTTTCATGATTTGTAATTTTCACAAGGTCACTTGTTTTAAATTTTTAGTAAGAGAGAAAAAGTGAAAAACGTAGTTTATATTTACTTTATCTTTTTTTCCACTACAATTCTATATTTGATGTATTTTTGCTTATGTTCTTTCAATTGATCTTTCAATAATCAAAATTCTCTTTCCTTGGGATGTCGTGCTAGATGATTTTAAGATTTTTCCTATGTAATAGAACTTTATAAATATGTTAGCTAAAATATAAAAAGAGTATGGTCAAAGCTTATTATAAAATTTAACAAGTTAATACTCATGAGATATGCCTCTTTTACTTGGGGATTAAATAGGGAAAATATTAGAATATTAGAACAATCTAGTGTGTATGAATATATGTACACATGCACATGCACACATCTACACATATGCACACATGTGTACATAAACATACTCACACACATGCACATAAACATATAATGAAATAATATTGGAAATGGGTAATGATTTCCTAAACATTAAATCTGAAATACAATATCATTAACACTCTAGACTTTAAAATCAGTCTTTAAACCATAATTTTCCTTCATTAACACAGTGTCATCACTCTATGCAAGAAAAAAAGTTGACATAAGAATGAACCAAATAAATAAAATGATGAAAATTGATTTTTTAAAAAATATTTTGTTATACTTTCAGAAAATTGATGACATTCAGACTTAAAAAGCAATCTTTATGCCTCAAATTTCCCAATTCATTATTGTAGTGTCATTTCTCTATGCAAGCAAAAAATTTGGTGATTGATGACAACAAAATCTTCTACTCTAATAAATTTATCTGTTAGGGTTAAAAATTTATATGAATAGATTTCAGATGATCTCACTAGTATTTGCTCCTTGAGCACTTTTATTTTCTTACTGGGTGGCCATGATGTCATCATAGAAGTAGTACATGGCATCAAATTTGTCTTGCAAGGAAGATTGTGGAAAAACACTAGAATAGGGAATGACAAGGTCAACAAAAAGGGAAGTGTAAAGCCCCCCACAAAATAGAGGTAAAATATGAAGAAATACAAAATCTTTTATGCAATCATGTATTGAAAAGGCTGAAATGCAAAATTCAATTGAGTAAACCATTGTTTTGCTTGATATCATGATATTGAACAATAATTCATGATAGATAAACAATTTGGGTCTATGGAAAGTTTTCAAGACTAACAAATCTAAAAAACCAACATACAGTCACAAATCATATGACATGACGATTTATTATTTACAATGATATACATGGTAAGAACAAAGCAACCTTGTAGCTAGGTTTGAGTTTTCTACATCAACTTACCATTCAATTTGTGTTAAATCTTGCTAAATTGTATTTATACCACATTATTAAGTTTTCTAGATCAACTTACCTTTCAATTTGTGTTAAATCTTGCTAAATTGTATTTGTACAACATTATTAAGTTTTCTAGATCAACTTACCTTTCAATTTGTGTTACATATTGCTCATATCTATTGCAATCTTCTCTTTATATGCAGGTAGATTTTCTGTCTCAAGGAATTATGCCAAAAATCAGGTGGAAACAACAAATTTATGTACAAAATACTATTAACTCATGAAATTTAGTTGAAAGCCTTTATAAATAGGATCCATTCTGATGAGAAAAATATTTAGTTGAAATTTTTGTTATTTCCATAAAAATTATGCAATAATAATACAACTTTGTACACTTTCTTTTATATACAAATATTATGCATTCAATTCATTTGCAAATTGCAAAATACATTAAGTTATATGTTTTAAAATTCTCACTACTATACCACATTTATCCCTCTTAAACCTTCCACAAATCTTCGATGTACCCATTGCACACGAAGTTGTGATTGCTAGTTATTTTTCATTATGTATAGAATTATGTCTAGATTGGTCACATATAATTTTTTTTGAAAAAAGTTTAAAAATCAAAAGTTATTAAAAAAATAATAAACCCATCATTTC
This sequence comes from Sequoia sempervirens, assembly GCA_007258455.2. Taxonomy (NCBI): domain Eukaryota; kingdom Viridiplantae; phylum Streptophyta; class Pinopsida; order Cupressales; family Cupressaceae; genus Sequoia; species Sequoia sempervirens. The sequence continues at coordinate 323,222,651 of VDFB02086081.1, forward strand.
AAATTTATGAACCACTTTCCTCAAAAATTAATTAATAGATAGACAAATATGTCCAATCATTAAAAAATTATATTGATATGTTGGGAAAATAGGGAGGTTTATGCAAAGTATGGAAACTAAGGTAACCTATCTTCCTACAATCATTCAAGAAACAAGATCCCCGCAAAGAATTGACTAACAACCCTTAGGTGAATCAACTCAATGTGGGGAATCTGCTAGTTTCCTTTTATGCTTGAGCACGGGGGTCAAGGTCAAACAACACTTTGGGGAGAAAAACTAAAAATAGTAAACTAACACCAAAATGCAATCTAACACTTGGATCTTGAATATGAAACTCAATTCTAACATAAATATAAAACAAAATATAGATTTGAGAAGGGGATAATTGTTAGAGTAATAGGTTATTATGCTTAATTAATTACATCACATTGATTAATTAATTAAGTCACTTATTCCTCTTTATTACTTAAGCTAAACTTAGGCACATTAATAATTGGGGTTATTAATTATTAAGTGTGCACACTAGGGTTTCATTTAGAGTTTCCCTTTTAGGGTTTCTTGATCTTCTTCATAAGGATTGATCACTTTGTAATAATTGATTCTCTTAATGCATTTTTACTGAGAGGTTTACAGAACATTGTTTTGGTTCTTCATATCTTTTGCATGTGACAGGTTTCCATCTTGCATGCAGGTGATCTTGATTCTAACATGGTATCAGAGCTCCAGACCTGCAATGCTTGTTCGTGATCTGAAGATATGGCCTTTCTGTGAGTTTCAAGTGCAAGGGTTTCCACAGGAATTTTTCTGCAAGATCTGGGGGTAGCCTATTTTTTGGCTCACTTTGGGCTCAAATGGACACCGCCATCGCGTTCTCAGCGGCCAAAAACCCTAGAAACGCCTGTCATTTCATCAATTTTGGAGCAGTTGATCTGGGAGGCAAAAAAAATTTGTCTGAGGGGCCGTACGGCCTCCCCAGCACGTCTTTTGATGCACGAAAATTGAATTTAAAAAAAAAAAAATGATTTTTTTGGTTTATCCGGCAGGGCCTCCAGTTATAATGCAGATTCGCCGCCCGGCGGCCATCGGGCAGCCACCGTAACGCCGCCGCCACCAGACTCGGCCACCCATTCGTAGCTCGCCACCAGCACCCGCCGCCGCTCTGCCTCAGCCCCCACGGGCCCTTTCTTGAAGGTTTTGGTCATATTGGGGACCGATCCCCTCTCTTCAGCCCTCGTGGGCTTATGTGCTCTGCATTCGGTCCTATGGAGAACCAGAGCTGCCGGATCCTCAGCCACCAAATCGCCGCTGCCGCCGGGCTCCACAGTCGGTCTGCCGCCGGGCCCATCCGCCAGCCCTTGAGGGCTCAAGACTCGCAGCCACGGCCATATTAGGAACCAAGAGCTGAGATCCAGCCCCTGCGCCTAGCCCCCGGCCATATGGAAAACCAGGGGATCAACCCCAAGCACCAGCCCGCCAGCCCCTGGTTGCCCATAGGACCAGGGGCCCAAATGTTTTCCATTTTGCAGGGGGGCCAATTTTTCGCCCTGACAGCCAGACGGCCGTCAAATTTAAGCTCGTGAATTGATGACGTCAGCGTATGGCCGACCCCTCTTTGCCCTCCTAACCCTAGTTTTTTCTAAAAGAGCAGTTTTTTTCTTTTGGCCATAACTTGGGCATACGGTATCGAAATCGGGCAAACGAGATATCGTCAGAAAGCTAGTTCCGAGTACTTTCCAGTAGTACTGTTTATTTTTTAGTATTTTACTATTTTCCTATATTTATTTCTGTTTGAAGTCAGATGTAATTTTTATGCTTCCGAGCTCATAACTTTTTGCCACGATCTCCATTTTTTGCCTCGTTTGAAGTGTCGGAAAGGTATTGAGGAGCTCTAGGTTTCTATCCATGCACTTTTTATATATCTATCCTAGGTTTATCAGTTAGTCCAGATTTGGCCCGATGGGTTGTTTGGCGATTACTTGGATGTTTTGGCTGTTGGGAGAGTGTATCTTGCATCTTTGCACTTCGTTTTCAGTAATACATCATTCAATAATTACTTGCTACTTCATAGATTCCAGGGTTGTTCCCGTTTGGAGTTTTCGAGTGTTCCGTGGCATCGGGTCTGCTGTCACATCATTTTGATTCCGGTTTTGGTTTCAGTTGTAGACAGAGATATCTTTCTTTGCTTGTCAGATTGCGGTTCCATTGTTACTCTACAGAGTTCTTCCAGTGCTTCTTTGCAGCATGTTATCACATTGTAGGGAGGTTTTGTCCCACTAGGTTTTTCCTTCTCTACTCCTTATTGCATTTGTAAATGGGTACCTGATCAGGCCTAGTTGCCGGGACCCATCTTTGCTTTCATGCATCTTATTCTAGTGTTTTAGCTTCTTCCTAAGTTCATCTTAAGGGGCCCGGGTGTTAGAGTAATAGGTTATTATGCTTAATTAATTACATCACATTGATTAATTAATTAAGTCACTTATTCCTCTTTATTACTTAAGCTAAACTTAGGCACATTAATAATTGGGGTTATTAATTATTAAGTGTGCACACTAGGGTTTCATTTAGGGTTTCCCTTTTAGGGTTTCTTGATCTCCTTCCTAAGGATTGATCACTTTGTAATATGATTCTCTTAATGCATTTTTACTGAGAGGTTTATAGAACATTGTTTTTGGTTCTTCATATCTTTTGCATGTGACAGTATCCATCTTGCATGCAGGTGATCTTGGATTCTACTCACATGCAAGATGGATACATGTCACATGAAAAAGATATGAAGAACCAAAACAATGTTCTATAAACCTCTCAGTAAAAATGCATTAAGAGAATCAATTATTACAAAGTGATCAATCCTTATGAAGGAGATCAAGAAACCCTAAAAGGGAAACCCTAAATGAAACCCTAGTGTGCACACTTAATAATTAATAACCCCAATTATTAATGTGCCTAAGTTTAGCTTAAGTAATAAAGAGGAATAAGTGACTTAATTAATTAATCAATGTGATGTAATTAATTAAGCATAATAACCTATTACTCTAACAATAATCTTGTGTACCTTTCACAAAATGTTATTTCTGGAAGCTTTCTTAGGACTCATTCACCCAGGGGTGAATGGGTCTCTAGTGAGGGTTTTTCTGCAACTTTCGGGAGCCTTTGGTCCTATATCTGCACTTCTAGATTCTCAGAGTTTTAGTGTCGGAAAGTCTAAAACAACTTCAGCATTTGAGCTTCCGTGAGAAGATGGCAACTTTGACAATTTGTTCAATTTTTCTCTTCAAAAGATCTTCAAACCTTCTTCAACCTAAATCTACAATTATACACACAAGAGATAAAAATGTTTTTTTTTGGGTGAATGGGGGTTTGCCTTGGTCAAACCCCGTTTTGGTAATTAAACCTTGAACTGAAATAATGCATGAAAGAGAGAATGAAGAATGAAAAAATCTATGTTACCACTCAATAAACCCTTGAATGAACCTTGATAATGTAGATCTGAAACTTTCATTAGATTGATGAAATGGATGTGGATCTTGATCTTGAATCTTGCTTGAAATAATTCTTTGAACACTTGAATGGATCATGAAACCTACATCACAATATTAGCTCCACAAACATGCATGATGCAAGAAGATTTTGACATGATGATTGTATCTTGATTGCTACAATAAAACTTTGATATTTCTTCCTTTGAATGCTCTTGATCATAAACTTTTCTACACTTTTTCTCTCATAAAAAATGCTAGGTGAAACTTAGAAAATAACCTTGTATTTATAGGTATGTATCCTTAATTTCTTGAAATTGAAATATCACAAGCCAACATCTAAATATACACTTAGAGACATTAAAATCCTGCCAAAAACATAATTTAAAATGTGGTTCAAAGGCCTAGGGAGGACCCATTTTCCCATGGGCGAATGGGTCCTAGGTCTCTATTCTTGGAACACACAAATTACTCAAGGTAAAGTGTTATGTGTAAGCATTAATTATTGTTAGGTTTCCCTTTCAGAAAATATAATTTATTAGGCTTGTAAATGAATTATAGGGCCAATTAAGGCATAATTAAGCTCAATTAATTAAGAGGGCCCAAAACTTAGTGTGAAGAATGTAAATAAATATATTTTACAACACTAAATTAAGACAAAATTAAGTTCATTTTAACTAGGAGGGCCCAAACAAGTGAGAAAATGTAAAGGGATACATTTTTCATCACTAAATCTATATTTGAAAACTAGGCATCATTGTCTATAATGGGTTTTAATTTTATAAAAAAAATGAAAAAATTCATCAATCATATATTGTTGAAGTCAAATTTTCTCTTGTTTTTTTTCATGACTTGTAATTCCAAGGCTAAGGGTTGGGTTTCCAAGCCTAAAACAAAAGAAAAATCATGGGTTTCAAATTTCATTTTTTATGAAACACATATCGCTCCAAAATGTGTACCCTTTAAAAAAAATGACACTTGTTCCATATGAGTAGACGTTTAGGTTCGAGAGTTCGATCCTAAATGTGTAATCATTCTTGTTGAGATAATTTTCAAGCTTGACACTTCCACTAAAAGTGGACCCATTAGCTTGCATTTACCCTATGCACAATAATTAATTACATTTTTTCTTTATATAATTATATTAGTTGAAAAAACTTATATAGGAGCCAAAGTTGAGGGGAATGTGAAAGTGTTAATTTTCTAGCTGAGGATGGGATCTCATTATCTTAGGTGTGATATTGGTAGATAGACTATACCTAAGAAATAATGGAAAATGAGAGCATGTCTATTTCGTAGCAAGGGGTGGCGGAGATAGAATGACACTTCATCATGAAGTGTGTAGCCTTTAGTGATATTTGTAGATCAAATATGAAGACAACCTAAATTCCTTATTTGAGGAAGTGAGGCTTGAAAAAATGAAAATATTTTTGACCAAGATCCATAATAAATGACCAACATAGAAAAAGTTCAAAAACATCTTAAAATTTGCAACTTGTGGTCCCAATTGTAGTCTTATGAACATTATTAAAATAAAGCATTAGTCTTCTGAGCATTATTAAAATAAACCATTCATTTATCTAAGGCCTTGTAAATGTGATTATTATTGGTGTCTAATTATGATGACATTAAATATGTTGGCAATTTAATAATTTAACTTCCTATTACTCCTTTTATGTCAATTCTTACAACCCTAAATTTGAGTAGATATTCAAGTGCCAACATCAAAGGCTTTAATTCTCTAGTTTTAATGTTTGTACATGTGATACTTTCCCCAAGGTACATAATTGACATTCAAATTGGTACACTTCATCCCCAATGTTCACTATTTGACCAGGGTAATATGCCATGAATAATTTTGAATTATTCATGGATCATTAATGAAAGATATCTCTGTTGGTTTCTCCCCATAGACAAAGCAAGATATGATCCTTCTTTCCCTGCACCACCATTGCCTCCTACCTATATAATTGGAGTAAGGGTTTCATTTAAAGGCCCCACCACTCTCTATAGGGATGCTACTATACAATTGATATTTGACCAAATAGACCTCTACAAAAGACAAGAACCCACCAATTGAGAAAGTTCTATCTGTGCTTTTCTTTGGGATCAAAACTATTGAATTGATCTACACCAAACATAGGTGTCTAACCAAAAAGAACTCCAAGGAAAATAAGTTTAACTCTTCACTTCATGTATAGACTAGTAATGGCCTAATCTACTTATGATTACATGATATTTTTTCTTTTTAAAATACATGAGCCATGGATGACACGTTATACATGCTAAAAAGTAAAATATAAAATAAAATAATAATAACTCAACAAAATGTAAACCATGTTTAATTTAAAAATAAATACATCTAAATGACATTTAATGAATCAACATAGGTGGGTGCTAAGAATTAATAGTTACGGTATAGGAATATCTATAATACCATTGGTATATATGGTGCATTTTGAAGGCTAGATAAACATTTCCTTCATAATTGACCTACCATTGCTAAAATAAATAAAATACTATTTACTAAATTCTTTTGGTATCACCTTTTACTTTCTACACTAGTGCGGCATATTCTACCCGAGATAAGGGCACCTACTAAAAATTCAAGCCACATGGTCAACGCTCCTCACCTCCTTGCCAAATAATTTCTATTTGACTTTATATGTGAAATTGCTCTTACAAAAGGTTTAGGATTGGTCTACATTATCTTGCTTGTATCATCCCCTTGTCCTTGTCACCCTTGCTTTAGACTATTATCTAAAGTAAGATATTTTTGCATTTGTTACAATTTTTATCTATTCCCCTTTGCCTAAGTTTGTGTTTTTTAAATTTTATATTGTTGCTAGCCAAAGTGTCTCAATATTTGATGTCGGGGTCAATGGCTTGGACATGCAAGAAAATGTCTCTAAAGCATCCTCTCAAGTTTATTTAGAAAGTGTTTCATGAATTTAACTTCTAGTCCTAATATTATTTTTCTTGTGTAAGATTTAAAAATGCATGCATGGCTTGAAAAATACATCCTTGTTATAGAATTTGTGGGTATAATTCCCTCTTGAAGAATGATAAGAAGCTAGGTTAATTCCACATGGACCACTCATAAGGTATGCATGAAGGCTATTCAAAAACTCATAAGTGGTTCTTACCCATTTTTATAAATTCAAGTTTGCTAAGGTTATTTTTTAGCATGGCCCCTAGTACATTTGTTCCTTTTTATTAGTATTTACCAAATTAACTTGGGAATATATTGTTTCTAAGGAACATTCTCTTTAAGCTCTAGTCTAGGTTGAATTCTGTACTCCACCATTGGAAATCCGACCCTTGTTGGACCATATTGTGGCCTTTCTATGGCATGTTACCCATGTTTAGAAATAATTCTTCTTCTTAGTCCACCATAAAAAAGGGTTTCATTGAGATCAAACTATCCATGGACCTTAAGGAATCCATAGAAGTCTAGATAGGAACTCAGAGTCATACCCAATGAGTCATGTATCTCAACTTTCCAAATACATATTATCAATATCAATCTTGTGGCATGGAGGAAGGTGAGTTTATTCCAAAACAAAAGAAGGTACCTATGTGGTTTCAATCTCCAAAATGGTGATGTTCATAAAGGAATTCCTAAAGAATAGTTGTGGAGATCTTGATGAGCTCAAGTAAGATGACATGTTCCTTGATTCTCCTCTTCCATGAATTTTATTTCATTGAATTTCTAGGGCATTACTAACCCCAAAATGAAATACATTGCATTGGATGTTTGGAAAGACTTCCCAAGCTCAATGTATTTTGTTTATAGAAGTTGAAAATTACAAGTTTCACACTTTCTCCCATTTGTCATGCCATGTGGCTAAAGATTCACCCTTTTTCTTAGTCACCACGAGCTAGATCATGGAGAAATTGTAGCTTTCATTTCACCTAACATGACAACAACACTTAGTGGATTATAGATGTGACCCCACCAATTGTTTCTTAAGGGTCTTGTTTAAGAAATTAATAACCACTATATTGGGTTTATTAGTATTTACACTTCCAATGATGTTATTGAAAGATATTTCTCTATCATTGAATCACAATATTTTCCCACTATCTCTTGGATCATGTGTGGGGATTTCAATATGGTTGAGGTGGTACTTGATAAATGTGGTCACCTCCCTATGAGATGAACTAGCGAAAGAGAGGCTTCATATTACATGTGCATTAAATGTGGCATCTCCCTATGATATGGACAACTAGTGAAAGAAAGGCTTGGTATTACATGGACAATAAATTGGCTATTTTTAGTTCAAATTTTGACTACCATCATTTTTATTGCCCATGATATACATTAAGAAAATACATTCAAGTATAGAAAGAGTTCTTAAATGCCTTGATAGAGCTATGTTGTAAAGTTAACCTTTCTTTCTTTTTGCTAGTAATTTTCAATTACCAATATAGTCATTGTTGGATATTGTGCTTTTTGAGAAGATTTTACATTAAATGAAAATTTGTGTGTCATCTTATAAATGTGGTCATCTCCTTATAATATGGAAAGCTAGCAAAAGAGAGGCTTTGAATTACATGGTTCTTTTCAATCCAAATGTTGGCTTCCATTATTTTGATTGCCTATGACATACATGGACAATTTTATTCTTAGGTATGGAAAGAATTCATAAATGCCTTGACAAAGCTATGTTGTTAGGTTAGTCTATCTTTCTTTTTCTATCTATTTTAAATTACCAATGGATCCATTGCTAGATATTATCATTTATGATTATTTTTTGAATATATTTTATGTTAAGCGATAATTTGCAATGTCCAAAGCTCCTAAAATATAGTTGTAGCTCAACATGTCATTAATGAGTCAGAATCCCATGTCGATCCATATTCAATGCATTTAGAATCTTGAGCCACATATCCTTCTCATGAAATATTGGATGGACCAAATGGTGGAATAACACCATTAAACATATTTTTTTTTATGAATTAATGATTGTCAAATGCCTTTATTCCACAACCACTCATAAGAGGTGACCACTTGGAGCTTCACCATGTCACCACCAAGCTAGAGATGCTTCTATTCTCTCCCACTATGTAGTTATATTTTTCTTAGCTTTGCTAACAAAAAATTAAATGATTGATAACAATACAACTCAAGAAGTTCAAATCAAGGCCTATTTGTATTAACTAAAAATTGGGGATAAAGTTTCCAAAGAATTCTTTCAACCCCTTCAAGCTTTCCAAATTAATTAAAGAATCAATAATATTAGATAAGGCTATCAAGCTTTCTTTAAGCTTCCTGATATTCTTAAAGATTATTTTTCCATTATCAATAGGTTTTGCAAGCTCAAGTGCCTTCTTTTGACTTTGAGCAAGTTGTTCACTAGTGTGCGAGTGAGGTCCCTTATAGGCTCTCCACTTCCTAGTGGGTTCTCTAATAGTTGTTAAGTAAAATTCTCTAAGGCTAATGACAAGTCCTCTAGTTGTAATGGTTTCCCTTGCAAATTTTATAAACTCTATTAGACATTGTTGGAGTTGATCCCTTTCAAGTATTCCTAGAAAATTTTGTAACAAGTTCCCTATGTATTATAAATAAATAAAATATTAAATTCATACCAAAGGAAATCAATCTTGATTAAATTTGCAATTGGTAGCTAACTATTTTTTTGCATAGTTCCTATAAGATCATAGCCAAATCCCTTGCACTTCACATTTATCATTTGTTATTACTTTTTTCCATCCAAACAAACTAGCTTCTTCAATAGTAAATATTTATTGGATAATATTATTTTTGTTTGGGAAGGATTGGAATGGGCTAATTATTCTTAGAAACAAGCTATTTTCATCAAAATCAACTTTGCTTATGTCTATGGCCATATTAAATGGTTGTTTATTTAGGCCATGCTTCAAGTCCTTGGGTTTGACCCTATTTTTTGTAGTTAGTTAAAATGCTCTTTAGGGTTTCCCTAGTTTGAATCTCATGAATAATGGTAAAAATTCATCCTGTTTTGCTATTTTTTGGTTCATTCACTAAGTTTCCCCTCTTGTTCTGGCTTTGGACATTTATTGTCCAATGTAGTTATCCAATAGAGGGTTTAAGTTATTTCACTTTAAAAATATAGTCTCAAACATTAATTCCCATTTTTTGGATGACTCCTTACTCTCATAGAAGACCAAGATAATGTGAGCCATATCTTGCAATGTCTAAACACTTTTTACCTTGCTTCTACCTCTAGTATTTAGTGGTAGAAGACTTAATGAAATAATCAATATTTTTTCCCAAACCCTTCTAGTTGTACACTTTTGGTTGGAAATAGATCCATAACATGGAAATTCTTAGAGTATTATGAATTCCTTTTATTTTCCAATCCTCTTTTGCAACTCTTTGTTAAGTCACTATAACATTAAAAATAACAACTTTTTTTAATTGTTAAGCCTCTTTCTCTAGTTAGGAAATTTTAGATTTGTTATAAAGTTCTTGTGGCTACTAATATGCATTATTATTCCTATTGAGATCCCTAAAAAATATCCTATAAAAAACTAGAGAGATTTCTCAAGTAATTTCTTTGGGATTGCTCACAACAAGGTAAACGGTTCCATCAAGTTGCATGGGAATTTTGTTGCCTCTTGCATGACTATAATAGTTTGGGCCCTATCGATATTCATAGACAAGTCTTGTATGATAAATGGATAATTAATGATTTGGAAGGCCATAAAGCTTAGAAAATCATTTTTAGGTATTGCATTGCTTTTAGTATTACACATGGTAGGTAGACATGGCAAAGTTTGGGCCTCATTCTATTCTCATCATGAAACAACTAGTGCAAATTCAAGGAAATTTTGTTACCAAAAATATTTTGGAAGGATTCGTATTCCATCAAATCATAGATTATCTAGAAAGGGAAGGATTTCAATATTTAGATTTCATTCAACCAACAATCATTAAGGTGGTCTCCTATGATTACTATCCAAATTTGACCTCTTGTAAAAATTTCCTATTTGTGTGCTTAACTTCTTTAAATGTGGCATTTGCTTCATTTTGGGTATCTTCTCTAGAGACACTAAGAATGACTATACTGACCATAATTTAAAGCCAAACATAGGCTTGGAAACCGAAATTTTGAGTCCTTTCAAACCATTATAGAGTTTGTTCCTCCAAAAAAGGTGTATAAGGTTGGGATTCAATGCATTATGCCTTGGGAAAAAGATTGGAAGTAGTATCCATATCCTCCATTCAAGAACTAAAAATCCTTTCAAAGGTATTCCTGTATTTCTCATCACTTGTCCATGGTTTAGAAACTTAATATTAAGTGGAATGTTAAGTCCACATCACTCAATGGCATCATGGGTTTCAAATAGTTTGGTTTGTCATTTTGGAGCCTAATCTAACTAATTTTTCTCGCTTCCTCTTGTATTAGAGTCTTCCCATTGGATATCACCTTACCTAGCTAGTTTTTTCCAACTTTGTTTTTCCTTTTTGTAGATATTCAAAAAATCTCAAGCACCTTTTCTAGTTTTACTCCCATACCCAAGTGGATTGGAATTGGATACATGATTTATTTAAGCCTTTTTGGCCAAAGATATTTTTTTGACATATGATTCTTTTAGTTGATTGGCCTAAGATGCCTATGAGGTTTACCCAAATTTGGTGTGTTTTTAGAGTGGAAATTCTATTCAAGATATTGAAAGATAGAAACAATACTTTATATTTAGATTTGTAGTGGATTCTTGTTTCTCTTTGTATGTAGGCCAATAAAGTTGTGCTACCCTGGAATCGGATCTACTGCCTTAATCTCCACTGCGAGGTCAACTGATGAAACTCCTACCAATGCCTTTCCCTCCTCCGCTCCTCCCATTGAATCTACCCCTACCACCCTTGCTTCTTCCGCCTCCACCTCCGCTACTCGTTACGCTATCGATGGATCGACGATTATCAAGCGAGAATAAGCAGCGACCAACAACTATATAAAGGGCAAGCAGAACAGAGAGGGGCATAGTCGCATGAATCGACTATTAACCCAACCTTTCCAGTTCGAGTTCCCGGAGTTAATAAATAAGAAGACTTGAAGGGCGGGAACAAGCTTGCTATCGTTCCTTGAGGTGAAAGGCTGGGGGCAAGAAGGGCGACTGACTTATTTCCCCTGTCCGGCCCTGCCCCTTGCCGATGGCACAAATATAGCCAATCGAATCTTAGACTCCCCAATCAAGCTATCTATGTTGTACCGCCAACAAGAATATTATAGCGAGTATAATCCCATCTCTACTCTATATAAAATCTTCAAGATCTTCTTACATCCTTCCTCGTCTATCCCACCCGTTCATCCCAGCAAGCAATAGCAACAACTGGGACCAGGACTATTCTCGGCGGCTGGCTTGCAATAACTATTTTGGTTGGCTTCCCAGTCATTTGGCACTTAATAACTCACTCATTGCTTATACTGGGAAGGTCAACATCCCCTAGAGATCTCAAATAAATTTTCTACTCATGATTCATAAATAGTTGCTTGAAAGGTGGAGGTGGTATCCCGTCCGACCCCAAACATGTATTCTAGGCCAGAATATCGCTAATCCGATTCCCCAATTATGACGAACCGATGTTATTTCTCCACACCATCCGACACGACACTATTCTCTATCTTCTATACATTTCCTTTCCTTGACTTCTTTTACTTTTTCGGGCTGGCCTAACTATGGATTGGATTGGAGGAAGAAGCAAAATCCCCGGGTGAGTTGAGTCTACTCCTTGTTTTGTCACCTGCCTGGGTCTCTCTCTTAATCCGACTAACCAAACCCAATCTACTATAGAAGGAAGAGGTCCTAACTAAACCTAATGCAATCTTGCGGCCCCCAATCTATTCATTCTATTCATTGTAGGTGGCCTCTTCCTCCTCATTCTCTCAACACAAACTAGCCTATCCTTGGCACATTCCAAAAATATGAGCACCCCTGAGTACTTGTGAGCAAGCTCTGACTTCCCCTTCCTGAGATATTTGACCTTATTGGTGGAGTGGGCAACCAACCCCTTACCCAAGGCAGACCCCACCAACCAAAGGAGAGTGAACCCTATAGACCATAAGGAATATAGGGCAGTGGGTGAAGCCCTGGTGGGGTTGGGGGCCTAGGTCGATGGGGTCCACTTTCCCCACCATCCAAGGCAGACCCCACTGACCATATTTGCCAACCCACTAACCAAAGGAGAGTATGGTTGATGGGGTTGGTGCCTTTGGTGGGTCAGCTATTACGGTTGGTGGGGCCACTACCGGTGGGTGGATATAGTTGCTTGAAGTTGTGGGATATGGGGTAACTAACAAAGAAAGAAAAGAGTCCCGGGTTGGGTTGGCAACCAACCCCACCACCTAGGGCGGGTATGGTCAGCCTTAGGTGGGAGGAGATAGTTGGTCGAGTACCGAATTGAGGAAGAAGTGGAGTTCCCACACTACGGGATTGGGGCGGAACACTAATAACCTACCTATATATAGTGCGTTCCTGAAATCCAAGAATTTGGTATGTAATTTGGTCTCTTAATAGATGGATAGCACTACCAAATATAGCCTTCTCTTTTTGGCCCTAGACCTTCTCTGGTCTTTGCCAGCCTAGTTATAGCCTTCTCCTCTAGACAAATAGAGAACTATGGAGTGGATAATCAATCTCACATTTTCTCTCTGTTAGATTGAAGCCAAAATAGCCTTTTCGACTAACTGTAGTTGGTTGGATAACTATTACTGACCCGACCGCCCTAATGTGGACCCCACCTACTATTTGCAAACCCCACTGACTTGAGGCCATACCCCATCAACCATACCCACAAGTGATGGGGTCTGCCTTGGGTGGTGGGGTTTGCCTTGGGTGGGAATTATGGTTGGGGAGTATTCATCTATAGTCTCATCCTAATGCATGCTCCCACCACAACTTAATATCCCTCCCACCCTGCATTGGAGCCATCTAGCTTGATATGTGAGGTGCAAGCATCATGATTTCACCTGTAGTGGTGACCCAAAACCCTACATTGAAACAAGTGGCAAAGGAGCAAGCATGAGGAGGGGCAACAGGGGCTTCGACAGTCCTTCGCCAACATCATCTCTCTACTGATGCAAAGGTAGTAGTTCCATATCCATCAGGTGCAACTTGATATTGAGTCGCATATCCTCAACCAATCCACCAGCGGGGAAATGGACAACTGTAGTAGTTCCTCATTTGGTTGGAGTCAGAGTGGACCTAGTTTTGTATTGGGTTGATCCACCCGCATCTAAACCAAATCGAGAATCAGTAGCTGGGGATCGAGGTCACCTAGTAGTAGTTTGAGCCGACCCATCTCATGGAAGGGGCCCAAAACTCATATTTTGTTCGAGTGCCATGGTAACTATTGTGGGTGGGAGGAGATTATCACTTTTGCCGTTAAATTTAATGAGTCAAGTGTAATTGTTTGACTGGCAGCCTTACCTTCACAGTAGAGATCTCACTTGGTTAGACCTTTGCCAGGCATAACTACGATATCTTCTTGCGATCAAATTGGCCTGAATAGGAAATAGAGAACTATATCCTATTGAGCATTAACGATACCCCCTCCCAAATCCAACCTTGCTTGCTTAGCATTAGTAGGGGTAGGGGTCACGTTTGGTTGGTGCTTGGCCTTCAGTCACTAACTATGGAGAAAGGTTCTTTCCTGTTCCCAATCCTAGAATAGAGGGAGAGGAGTGGATTTGGCAAACAGGTTCAATCTATCTATAGTCATTCAGAATCCCCCTACCTACCCAAGGCAAACCCCACCTACTAAGGGCACCAACCCCACCATTCGGAGGCTCCTAGTGGTCGCCCCATCTAGCTCTACCAATCGATCCCATTCTATAGTTGGTGGAAGATCTAGACTATATACGTCACATCCCATCGCCATGAATTTTTTTCGGGGCAACTACTCACTCACTATTGATCCCCCCCCCCCAATCTATCTAGTTGAGGGGGCAACTACCCTCTTTAGAAATATCATTATATATATCGAGCGTTTTCAAACAATCTATCTAGCTATGTATATTCACCCACACCACTAGAATTCTAGCTTTAGATGTTTCCCACTTACAGACATGTATTGAGCATTAAGCCAATGAACCTTGTATCATTGCTTGTATGCCATCTTCTCCTATTAGAAGGGATGCCTCTACATGTGGGAATTGTTGTGGCCGTAGCCAAACTATTTGTTCAAGACATGGCTCGCATGGATTCCATGAATCCCCTTACATTGACATCATGTATAGTCCCTATGATTTGGGCAATTTTCTTCTTCTTAGTGTGACTATGGCCTCTTTTCTTGGCATGATAGTAGGAATTTCCTCAATTGGACCTCGTTATTTTACCGATTTTCATATCTCTTGGTGATCCAAAATAATAAAAAAGATAAGGATTTCATCACAAGTTGGAATCCCATCCATGATGTTCATGAACCTCCAAATGACTAGGATAAACTTCTTGATATTGACTTCCTTGTCCTCTTGCTACTATAAATCTTGCTACTTAGAAATGTGATTGATTTTATACTTTTAGTTTCTAGTATAGATTCTTGACAGTGTGATTGCATTCTACCCATATTTTATGTGAATTGTATCATATTTTTATATTATCAATATAATAGTTCTTTATCTATTATTAAAAAAAATGATCTCTAGTTACTATTGTTGAAAATTTACTACTATTTTTCATAAACATAAAGAACAACTAATTCACTATCCATTTATTTGGGTGAATCTTTATCTACAACTATTAATTTTTTCCATAAATTACAATAACGATTACAATTTCTTAAAGTCATTTAGGCCATGCACAATTTTTTCCTTTTAATTTGCTTTCCTTTGCTTTAAGTTTTATTTTATAAAAATTGAAGAAAATTTGCACCAAACATACTTGTCTAACCTAAAAGACCTCTAAAGAAGACAAGGTTAACCCTTCACATCCTACACACTAGTAATGACCTAATCCACTCACGATTCTAATATTTTGGTTTGTTTTTGTTGCTTGAGCCACAAATGATAGATTGAAAATTATAAATGTAAAATAAAATAAAAATAACTCAACAAAATTTAAACCATAATTTAAAAACTAAAATAAATCTAATGAAATCTCATTAAAAAACTAATAGTTATGGTATGGGCATATATAACACAATTGTGAACTCTAGATAAACATTACCTTCATAACTGACCTACCACCACTAAAAAAAAAAATACTATTTACTAAATTCTATTGGTATCACCTTTTACTTTCTACATTGGTGTGGCATGTTCTACCTAAGATAAGAGCACCTCTCTAAAGCCAAGCCATTTGGCCAACCCTCCTCATCTCTTTGTCAACTTATTTCTATTTGATTATATATGTGAAATTGCTTTCAACTAGGGTTTAGGCTTGGTCTATATGTTTCTATTTGTATTATTTGTATCTTCTTGTCTATCATCCTTGTTTTAGAGTATTATCTCAACAAGAGATCTTTGAACATGCAAGAAAATGACTCTAAAGCACCCTCACAAGTTCATTTTGAATGTGGTTCATGAGGTTACTATTTTAGTCCTAATATTTTTTTGATTGTTCAAGATTTTCAAAATGTGTGCATGGCTTGACAACTACATCCTTGTTGGGGATTTTGTGGGTAGAATTGTTGAAATGATGGATTCACAATGTCCCTAATGAAGTTGTTGTCTTCAAGAGGCCCTTTTCCAAGAAGAAATTCACCTACACAGAAAGTGTTGCAACAAAAGCATTCAAATAGAGATTCTATTATGAGATGTTTTACAAATGTACATATGCCCTGATTAAATAAGCAAGAAAGAAATCTAGAATGCAATATGATGTTTCCAAGTGTCTTGATCAAACAACATGTGACATGTAAACCCTAACAACCTACCTAGGGAATGATGAAGTGATTGAGATAAGTTCTAGATGATATTCTAGATGGAGTGTAACACCCGTTGTGCAAACCCCAGAGAACAAACATTGCAACCAATTTTTTTTTAAAATAACATAAGGTAAACATGCAATTAAACATTAATTACATTTACATTGCACATTAACAACTTAACGTTACATTCTCTGGGGCACGTGAGGTCACATCACAAAACAACTAATATAAAAGTAAAAGATAATTATTAAACAACTTATCCAATTATATTGCAATAACCATTACTAAAAGTACATCCATTAACCAAGAGTGAGACTATCACTACATCACATATTACAATCATAAAGAATCTCTTACAATAATGTTTACAAAGGATCCTAACTATTACATCATCGTTTAAACATAAGATTACATGTTCTCAATAATGAGTTACAATACATTTCCCATACATGTGGGATGATACAAAGTATAATAATATCGGAATTACAAGTGATCCACTGGAACAAACTCCAACTGAAGGAATGCTGCAAATAAAGAATGTTGATGGGGAACCCAACGGGTGCGGAGCACGTTCCACCCAACCATGTGAGTTATAAATAACTCACCCCCCGTGCTCAGAGATGACAAGGAAGAGATCACGACCATGTATGCCAAACAACTCCAACAGAACAATATAGTGTAAAACTCAAGTACAACATCAAGGATTACAATGACATAACCAACAACATTCACGAGTCAACATAATAACTTAAAGTCATAAATCTCACCACATCAAAACAAGGCAATAACCATTAACCAGGTAACGAAAGAACATTCATAAAACATTTACAAATGAAACTGAAACAATGAACATAACACAATTTCCAGAAGAACTGATACAACATTGAAAATACAATTCCAGAATAACTGATACAACATTCAAAATACAATTCCAGAGGCAATAAGAAAACAAGGCAAACGGGTGTCTAGTGGAGAGTGTCATCGCATAGCTTTCATGGGTTATCTTGGCCCTTCCTCCAAATTGAGGCGTCGGCGCCCATCTATGGATATCCTGGCCCTTCCTCCTACTCGAGGCGCCAACACCATAGGGTAGCTCATGCGGAGCCGATAACCTCTCATGAAGACGAGATTACAACT